>BDMV01000006.1:1570188-1634556 GCA_008326285.1 Oryza officinalis | reverse complement strand
TGGGCGCCGGTGGCTCGGGAGGCGGCCGGGTGGCATGCGCGGCAGGGGAGGGTGGTAGCGCGTGGTCAGGGCAGCGTGGGGGCAGGCCACGGCTTGGGCTGGACAACGTCGGCCGCGGTTCGGCCGAACGACGGCCGGGGAGGCGACTCGGGCAGCTCGGCTGGACGTTGGTTGGCTCGGCCGAACGACGACGACGTTCGGTCTGTCGGGCGGCTGCAAGTGTACATGCATACGTATATCTACAGCTAGCTAGCTGCTTGCATGCATGCATGCACACGTTCGGCTAGCTGTATGGCGCATGCATGGCCGGCTGTGAAGCGACGGTCGCTGCGGAGGGCGGCCGCGTAAGGAATGGTTACAGTGCTACGCCTCACGACGTCACCGTGCCGTGGTAACGACGGTAGACGAGACATGTGGTAGGGAAACAAAAGCAAGAGGAAGAGCAGGAGAGGAGCTCACCTTGCGGCAGCCGGGTAGCGGCGTACCGGGCGACGGTCCTCGTACAACTACGGTCGTCGAGGTACAGCCTGGGGACGGTCGACCCGCGGATCGTCCTCGCACACCACGTGTTCGATCGGTGACAACAAACGAACACACAGTGTTAAGGAATAATTGTTAGCGGATTAGTGCAAGTTAGGTGTCAGGGGTTAGCGAGTTAGAAGTCAGCGGGTTAGTAAGTTAGAAGTCAGCGGGTTAGATGTTAGGGATTAGCCGTTTGATAAGTCAGTCGTTCTCGGGTTCAAATGACGGCGCGACGGCCTATCCGTCCTCTTGCTCAACTGAGGCCCAGCCGGAGCCGGCCGCGGCGGAGCAAGCGGAGAGATGGCGGCGTGTGCGCGGAAGGGTGTGACTGAAGAGAAACTAAGCAAGGAGGAGGAGAAGAGAGGATGGAAAGGGACGGGTTGCGTATTCGGCTATGGTTGCCCTTATATAGGCTTCACCGCACGAGCTCGTCTTGAATGGCCATGAAGACAGGGACGGGGTAGTTGCAGCGGCCGCGCGGGTTGGCGCGTATGCTGCATCGACTATCGCCGTTCGGGAGACAAGGGCTGGCTCCTGTGCTGCCTGCCGTCGCCACCTACCGAAACGGAAGACGGCGACGGTAACACGGCGGGGGCCACCGTCGTTTGATAGGAGCGTCGCCCGGTGTATGTGCATAGGCTGTTGCATGCATGCTAGCTTGGGCTCGACTAGCTACTTGCATGCAGGCATACGCATAGCTAGCTAGTTGCATGGTGCCTGCTCGTGGCTGGCTTGCCTGCATGCATGCGCATGCACAACTGGCTTGCTGCATGGCTCGCGGCGGTGCGAGGTTGGGCAGGATGCGTATGGAATGGACGGCAAGCTCGCCGGTGAGACGGGAGCGGAAGGCGACAGCCGGTGATGTCGTAGCGGCCTCGTCGTAGCGGCGCGGCGTGCGGCGACGTCGTCGCCGAAAATAGTATGGGGGAAAATTAGACTTTTACCTTTTCAAACCCAATAGGAATGAAAGGGCTTGGGGAGGTAACATGGACTTTTTCCAGAAAAAGCCCAGCAACAAGAAGGCCACAGTAGAGGGAGCTTACGCGGACTTTTTGGAGTAAAACTAATTTTGGTTAGAGTGAAAATCTTGGGACAAAAACCAGAAGATCAGAGGAGTAGAAAAATTGGAAAATTTCAATAAAAGTTTGGCACTGGCATAAAACAAAGAAACTGTCGGCATGATGCAAAAATTTAAAAATAAAACAGAAATGATTTTTGATCGGTGCATTTTTATTTAGGAATTCTCTCAGGGTGTTACACCCGGCTGGGCTTGGTTCGACTGGCCACGGGCGACGGCACGGAGCTGCCTAACCCGTGGAACATCGAGCATCTTCGCCGCTTCTACCCATAAGGGGGTCGGGTGTCGTACCTCGGGCTCAGGCCAACCCTGCGTCCCCCTCGGGCACGCAGGGTTGGCCGGGGGCTCCCACATGCCTATACCTGTTTAATTTTTTCCTAGCATTTCAATAGCAGACATTTTTGATTTCCTAAGGACTGCGCCTGTGTTATCGTTTCCCTTTGAGAAGTCTTGGCTTGAGTCAGTCTGCTCGTGCTCGTCTTGCCCTCGGCAGCCCGGGTCGTCTAAACCGCCAAACGGGGCCCAGAACCAAGTCGTGCCCCGTGGCTCGGTGAACTCCGGGGGGAATCGGCAAAGGCCCACAATCGGGTCATCCATAACCCTCGGTCACCGCGCTCCCGGCCTGGCCAGTCTCGACACGCGGATCTCCCCAAGCACTAGCTTCGACCCACGCCGCTTGAGGCTGGGCCCGAGCACGAGCCCTCGCTCAAGCCAAAATGCAAAAGGATCATGACACAGACCATCCTTATCACGCGCATATAGCAAGCATAACTAACATAGAAATTAAAACCTTATTTGATTGCAGATAAAATGAAGCCAGTTTATACAAGCATTGGCCCAAAGGCCTCAGGAGATGAAGGAATAAAAAATTAGTAAGACGCGTGGGGGCCCGGGGGCTCATTCCGACGCACCCGGGCCGCCAGCCTCGCCGTCGTCGCCATCCTTCTCCTCGTCGGAGTAGAGAGCGAAGACGAGCCGAGGGGGCGTCCCCTCGAAGCCATGCACGATATGATCGGCGGCATCCCGGACTTGGGCGCGCGCGCTGTCCTCGGTTCCGGGAGGAAACTCTTCCAACGCCGTCCACGGGGAGAAGTCGGGGTCCCGAGCTTGGTAGCTCGCCAGCACGAGCTCCACCACCCCCTGGGCGAGGTCCCTTGAGGAAGACTTAACCGTCTCCTCGATCTCCTCGGGGAGCCTTTCAAGGTCCCCGGCCATCTCCGAGAGACGCTGGGCGAGGCCCCCCTGGTTGGCGGCGTACTTTGCATATCGCTCGCTCCAGATGCCCGCCTGACGCCCGGCGCGGTCGAGGCGGGAGACGGCGTCCCGAAGCATGCCGGGCCCTACCTCGTTCGACTGCCGGAGGGCCTCAACCTCCCCAACGGACGAGTCCAGAGCCCCCTGCAATTCGGCGATGGTGTCCTCGGCGGCTGTGAGGCGGGCGGCCAGATCGCCGTGGCCCGCGGCCGCCCCGCCGCTGTAACATCCTGAATATTTCGACTTTGGAATACGGAATTAAAAATTCAGAATCACCAAAAATCTCTTTCAAAATACATTCATGTCTGAACTAACTCAATTCGATCTGTCGTTTTTCGTTTACACGTGGGCTAATAGACGAACGTCTGAGGATACGTCGGTATTTGATTTCAAATATTATTTATTCAAGGAGCTATGATTTGCATATGCCAATTATTTTCGAAAAACAAAAACCCTCGGGCATATTTACTTTATAAATAAAGCTATATACCTAAATGTATCACCATTTTGGATAAAACCCATTAAGGGATAGTTTATTAAAACAAATATTGTTCCACTACAGAAATAGCTTTGATTATTTTCTATGAACCTTTATATAGAGTGATAAGCTTTTGTAAATTATTTGCAAAATAATGTCTATTGGTAAAGTATTTACTAGAAACCTTAATTGCGAAATATAAATTCCTAATAGGCTATTTTCAAAGATATGACCTCCTCAGACAAAGTCTAGTCCTAAGCATAATTTTAGTTTGCTTGTTAATTGTTTATTTGTGTGTGTCTAGAATCTGTGCCAAAGATCTCGATTAAATCCATCCTTGAGAACCTAAATTCTTGCCATGCATTGAATTCCTTAGTGTTCGAATTTCGTAAATCGATCCTCTTCCTGAATTGAACACCTCTCGGGGTAATATCCCTCCTTTGTCTTCTCGACCATCCATCTATTCTGGTAATTGCGGTTCTCTAATCAAAGTCTCGAGAGCTATTGTCAATTATCGAAATGTCACGTCCCTCCTTGACATCCTCGACTACCACAATTGAATATTAAACCCAACTCTATTTAATCGAAATTTTCTCTGTTCGAATCCTTTTTTCCTCATAAATCATTTTATTCAAAATTCCCTAATTTAGTCCCTTCCTCGGAATCCTAGGACTACCGATGAATTCGTATATCGAACGTTGATTCGGTAACGCGGTCCATCCATCCGATTAAATTCGGGGAAATCTCTAAGTCTGATCCTTGCCCATCTAAATGCCAGATTAAATTCAAGAGCTCACTTAACAGTCCAATTGTAATTCAAACTCAAAATTAAATGTCCATTTATACAGTCCCTTTACAATTTTGGAATTTAATCTCATTCAAATTCCATAAATCCAAATTCCTACAAAATTACAAAACATCCTATTCCTTTGGACTCTTTCCTGTTCGGCCCAACTCTTTTCTCCCTCCCTCTCCTTATTGGGCCAGCCCATCTTCCTCTAGGCCAGCCTAGTACTCTTCCCTTCCCCTGGCCCAAGGCCTGCCCAGCAAAACAAGTCTGTTTGTTGTCCCTCTTCCTCAGCCAGCTCGCACGCCAGGTGTTCGACGGAATGCCTGCAAGCACCGAGCCCCACGGCTCCCCCCCTGCACCGAGCTTCCAGTCCACCGAGGCTTTCCCCCAAAACACCGGCAACACAGTGAGCAAAGTCCACACCGAACGCGTACGCCGCGTCCACGCCGTCCTGCAGCAGTCCCATCCTCGCTCTGCGATAACTCCCTGTCGACGACGACCGCCCCACAGGACCGTCGGCCCCACTCGGCCGAGCAAGCTTGTCGCTGTCCGCCGGCTGCGACGGCTATAAAAACCGCCCTATTTCGCTCACTGTCGCCATCACACCGACGAACGCGAGTCGCCCCGGCCGGCACTACCCCGGCTGAGGTTGCCGCACCGCTGCACCAACTCGCGCCAAGCAGCGTGCCCGGCCAACGCCGCGCCAGCCGCACCCATCGTCCTCGCCGCGTCGCGCCGCAGCCGCGGCCGCTGCCCGAGCCGGAGCCAGCGCCCCGCTGCCCGGCCGCGCCACCAGCCTTCTCCAGCCCGGCCGCCGCCCCGGCCTCCCAGCCGCGCCCGCGCCGCGCGCTGCCGGCCTTGCCGTGCCGCGCGCCAAGCCGCTCCCAGCCGGGCTCGCCGTGCCACACCGCAGCCGCCCCGGCCTCCTGGCCGCAGCCACACCCTGCCGGCCGCAGCCGCCATGCCGCACCACCGCGCCGCGCCACCGCCGCCCCGCCTCCCCAGCCGCCGCCCCTGTCGACGCCGCCTCCCAGCCGTGGCTGGCGCACGCGCCCAAGGCCGCGCCGTGCGCCATCTCACGCCGCCCTGCGCCGTCCCCGACCGCGCCGCCAGCGCGCCGCACCGCCCGGCCTCCGCGCCGCCGCTTGCCGGGCCGCGCCCGCGCGCCCGCGCGCCCGCGCCGCAACGCCGCCGTCGCCCCGTGCCCCGGCCGGCCGCCTCCCCCAGCCATCGGCCCTCCCGCGGCACCCTCCTCTCCTCTGGAAGCAAGAGCAAGAGAAAGAAGGGATGAGACAGAGAGAAGAAAGAGATAAGGAGGAGAAGGGAAGAAAAAAAAAAGAAAAGAAAAAAAAGAAAAAAAAAAAAGAGAAAAAGAAGTGGGACCCACGTTTGATTCTCCACCCGTGGGCCCCATCTTGACCCATACTTTGAAAAAGTCTGTATCACCTCCCTCTCGTTGTCGGGCAAAGCCCATAAAGCCTCCCAAAAAGTTTACCAAACGTCCCTCTGCGTCCATTGGGCTGCCGACTACAAAGTCTATATGGCGTCCCTCATCCTTTGTCGGGCTGAGCCCAAAAGATCAATCCCCTGCCAAAAGTCTATATGTCATCCTTTTCTCCAAATTTCAGGCTAAAGCCCACCAACAGCCTCCCACCTCACCAAAGTCTAACATATATCCCTCTACTCACCCAACCCCCTCTATTGAAGTCCATCTTGCCTCCCCAAGCCATTCATTCCTGTTGGGTCGGCAATAAAAAGATAAAATCTAATGCTCCTCCCCGGTACTACTCCCGGCAACGACGTCGCCGTGCGCCGCGCCGTCATCTGAACCCCGAGAACGACTAACTTATTGGACGGTTAACCTCTAACATCTAACATTTGACCCATTGACTCACTAACCCGCTGACTTCTAACTCACTAACCCGCTGACCTCTAACTCACTAACCCGCTGACCTCTAACTCACTAACCCGCTGACCTCTAACTCGCTAATCCCTAACCCCTAACCTGCACTAACCCGCTAACATTTATTCCTTAACGCTGTGTGTTCGTTTGTTGCCACCGATCGAACACGTGGTGTGCGAGGACGATCCGCGGGCCGACTGTCCCCAGGCTGTACATCGACGACCGTAGTTTCGTGTGAGGACCACCGCTCGGTGTGCCGCTACCCGGCTGCCGCAAGGTGAGCTCCTCTCCTGTTCTTCCTCTTGCTTTTGTTTCCTTACCGCCGTTGTTGCCGCGGCACGGTAACGTTGTGAGGCGCAACACCGTACCCGTTCATTACGCGGTTGCCCTCCGCAGCGATCACCGCTGTGCTGCCGGCCATGCATGCGCCACACAGCTAGCTGGCTGTACGTGTGCATGCACGCAAGCAGCTCACATTCACGCAGCTAGCTAGCCGTGTGTATGCATATGCATGCATGCTTGTAGCTCGCCCAAGCCCTTCACCTCACCATGCGCACCCTCTTTTAAAAACAAAACCCGTACGTGAGGAGTTAAGGGCGGTTCCACCCGTCAGACCTTTCCCTTTTCTTTGTTTTAAAACTTTTTCAATCTTTCGAATTCCATATCTCCCTCGTTTTAAGTCGGATTTGAACGAAACTTTTGTCAAAATCTTTCTAAAATCAAGATCTACGCAATGGCACTAGTTTGGTTATTTTTGATTGTTCTAGAATATTTGGCTCTTTTGTGTTAGCGAGTAGTTTGTGACGTTAGTATTCAACCGGACAGGGTACATCTGCGAGGAGGAAACTGAGCTAATCGAGAACGAACCCCCAATTGAGCAAGGCAAGTCACTACGCCCCCTTCCTCGAACATGTTGATCCTATTTTTATAAATGTGTTGATTGCAAATAAAATTGCATGCTAATTATAAAACGCGTACCCACATTTGCTTAAAGCCTTACCTTTGATATTGTTTATCCTTATGTATTTACACACCTTTGTTACCTGAGTATATTACTTTACGCGTGATTATTTACTCACTGCTTAGCCCTGCTTACATAGACGTTATACACTCCATATGTGGGATATGTGGATGTGGTTACACTGATCACTCGATGGGAGTGATTGATAGAGATCGGGTGGAGACATAAGCGCCACCCACAGCATGAAAACCTTTGTGAAAACCCAAAAACTTAATTAAACAAAAGTGATTTCGACTGGGGCGGCACGGATAGAATATGGGTGGTTCTGGGAACGGTAAGCCGCCGACCCTGGTCAGTTAAGGACCGAGTCAAGAAGCTAAGCAGGAAACGAACCGAGTACGACCACACTTCTTGAGTGGGGTTAGACCCGGTGGACTAGGTTATTCTCGTGGGGTGGCACCCCAGACATGGTAGGTTCTGGATATCGGTATGGAAATGTGGAAGTGTGTGGTTTAATGACGTCAAGCTTTATATATGTATGATGTAACCTTCAATCTCGGGAGCGCCAGGACTCCCCTCACAACCGGCTCGAGGTAGGAATGTGGCGCCGGGGGTGCAATGGGGATTCATAGTCCTTGGAGCGGGTGCCGCCATGCGAGGGTAACTGAAAAACCGGGCCGTGACAAGTCTCATGTGTTGGGTGCGTCACGGAGTGTGGGATTAAAAGCGTACATCCACTGCAGTGTGAGTAAATTAAACTATTCGAATAGCCGTGCTCGCGGTTAATGAGCGCCGGGACTTGTATTACTCTTGACTAGCCTCGTCAATTTGTAATATTGCTTAAAATATGATGGGTGTGGAAGGTGTGACCTTGCCTGATATGCAAAAAGGTCATAGTGGTTAAAATTGTGGAAATTGGATGCGAGGGTAAACCGGACCAAGCGAGGCTTGGGGAAGGTGGATGAACCCTCGCAGGTTAATGATAACTTCAACTTAACGTGGTTTTCAGTTAAAACTGTTGTGGGATAGGTTTGTGAAATAATTTGTGAAAACTAGCTTTATGCAAATAAACCAAGCCATCCTTGAACCCCTATGAACATTATATGCATTCTGTAGTGGTGGCTTGCTGAGTACGGTTGGTACTCACTCTTGCTTATTTACATCTTTTAGAAAGGTGTTGGTGTCGACCTGTACATGTGCTATGCTGGCAAGGAGTTACCGAGGACGGTGGAATAGGGACCTAGGTTCACCAGTCGATGCGTGTGGGATAAGATGGACCGCCGCTGCTTCGCTTCCGCTACTTCATTTAGTTGTTTTGGTATTTTGTGTTGCTGTCGACCATGCTTGGTCTATTCGGGTTCCATTTGGGCTACCCTTGTATTATTAATATATTGTAAGACCTGTAAGACGATGTCAGCTTGAGATATACAACTGTGCCATGTGTGTACCATCTACTGATCCAGGGAATGGTATTGTAATACACATGGGGTTCCCGGTATACAAGACCGGGGGGCTCACAGCCGCTGCGTGCCTGCGCGTCCAGCTCCTTCGCCCGCGCCTCGAGTTCAGAGGCCCGCTGGATCAGCGCGTCCCTCTCGGCGCGGGCACTTTCCAGATTGCGGCGCGCCTGCTGCTGCTCCTCTCGGGGGGCGCACTCTCCGCCAGTTGCTGCACCGCGGCCTCGGCCTCCTCGAGAGCTCGCCCCCGCTCGGCGAGCGCGTCTTCGCGGAGGCGGAGTGCGGACTCCTGCTCGGCGGAGGCGGCCTCGTGCGCCGCCAGCGTTGCCTCCCGTATGGCGGCGGCGGTCTCGCGTGCCGCCAGCGCCACCTCCGTCGCGTCCAGGGCGCGGGCATGCTCCTCCAGCGCCTCCACCTCCCGGGCGTGGAGGTCAAGGGCCTCGGCCCGCCGGCGCACGACGGCCTCTTGCGCGAGCAAGCGCGAGGCCCGCCCCCCGAGCGTAGTGAGGCTCTCCTCCAGCGCCATGGTTCGGGCCTCTAGGGCCTCCTCGCGCTGGCGGGTCACCGCCTCGATCTCCGCCGCCCGTCGCTCCCGAGCAGCGGCGGCGTCGAGAACTCCACGGGCGGCGTCAAGCTTCGTCTCCAGCTCCGCCATCCGGCTCCTGTATTGGAGACGGAGGTCGTCCCGCGCCCCGTCGAACATGGCGGTGGCGATGAGGGCGGTCTCCCGCTCCTCCTCCACTTCCCGGGCGATTTCCGCCTGGGTGCTGCGGCGGGCCTCGAGCTGTGAGGTGTGCAGGCTGTGCGCCTTACGGCCGGCCTCCACCATGGCCTCCACGGAGCGCCGTCCCTCCTCGACGCGCGCCCACGCTGCGTTGATTTCTGCCCGCTCCACCTGTAGGGCCTGCATTTGGGCGCTTAGCCCGTCCAGCACCGTGCTGTTGGCTGTGGCCAAGGCCTACAGGAGGGGCTCCGCGCTTAGCGGGGCGGCGGAAGAAAGGGGGGAAGGCCACCTCAGTGACGGTGAGGCCCGGCTCGGCTCGCTAGTCGGTCTGTTGGTCTCGGGGGCCTTTCCCGAGGCCGGCTCATCCTCAGCGCCGCCTGGGGCATCGGGCCCCGGGTGCGCCCCCTCGGCGTCGTCACGGGCGGCCTCGGTGGCGGCCTCCGCCTCGGGCACAGTCGGGTCGAGGACCTGGGTGGCAGCCTCGGCCGCCGGCGCCTCGAGCGCGCGCGCCGCCTCGGCCTCCCGAACAGCCTCCTCGGCCCGGCGGACTCTGGCCGTCTCCCGAGCAGCCTCTTGAGCTTCCCGTAGGCGGACTGCGGCTTCCTGCAGGTCGGCCTCCCGCCTCTGAGCCTCCGCGGCCGCCGCCTCCCTGGCCTCGTTGCCCACGGGCCGGTCAGCCTTGGAGTGACGCACGGGGCGGGACGGGATCTCACTGAGGTAGAAGAAAAACACAAAACGGAAAGAGATAAGTAAAGATAAGCCCTGGGGGTTTGGGAGTGAGAGTGTGGCCGCTGTGGGTGAGAGCTCGGTCTCCCCCATCTTGCGGAGCCGCTTCTTCTTCCGCTCCCCCTCGGGCTGGGGCGTCGGTGCGGCGTCCTCCGGGCGCTTGCCGCTGACGCGCGCCGCCCTGCCCCCTCGGGGAGGAGATGGAGGAGGGGTCGCCTCCTGCTTCCTCTTTCCCTTGGCGTCGGTAGGGCGGCTGCCCCCCGAACCCCCGCCGCGGGGCCCAGAAGCGTGGCCCCCTCCGGGGGTAGATTGATCCCCTCTGCGGCTGCCGCCCGCGCCATCATGGCCTCGGGGGGCCCGGTCCCCCGACGCCCCGACCACCTGCATGATAGCCAGGATGTTGGCGCGCTCTGGGTCGCTACAGAGGGGAAGGATCCCCCGAGGGATGAGGGACGACTCCACGGAGCTAAGGTTTAGCACCCGTTGGACCACCATCCTGAAGTCCTCGGGGTCCCAATCCCACTTACGCCCCTGGTGGGTCCTCAGGAGGTCCTCGGTCCCGGTGTACTCCCAGGCGCCCCGGGCGCGTCGCCGGAGCGGCGCGATCCGGCGGCGGAGGTAGTCGCCGAACACCATGGCCCCCGTGAGCCCTTGGGTTCGCAGGCCCGCCAGGCGGTCCAGAACGGCATTGTAGCCGTCCCCCAGATCCACTGTCGCCCGCCAGCTAGGTGCCTGCGCTGGGGGCTGGCTTGGGAGTCGGAGGCGCGCTTCGTCGGGGAGGGGGTGTAGAACCAGTCGCTCTTCCACTCGTCCCACTTCTTGCGAAGGACGCACGGGATGTAGCGGTTCAGCACCTGCCCCCGCGGCTGGAAGTAGCAGCCACCGACCACCGTCGGCGGCGATACCGGCTGCACGGTGAAGAACCACCGGAACAGCCGAAGGGATGGGCACACCCCGATGAACATCTCGCACAGGTGTGCGAAGATGGCCAACGTCATCACCGCGTTGGGGGTGAGGTGCACCATCTGGAGGCCGTAGAACTCCAGAACATCCATAAAGAATGTGAAGAATGGCAGGATCAAGCCCGCCATGGCGAAGGAAAGGAAGAAAACGGACCGCTCCGGGTAGTGCGGCGCCGGGCGTCCCTCGCCCAGCGCGACCACCTCCCGGGTGGCAGATTCCGACATGAACCGGCGCGGCAACCCGGCTTGCCTCTCGCTGGTGATGCGAGAAGGCGGCAGCACGCTGCCGTCAAGCGGCGTGGAGCTCCGCGTCATGGTGCCGGCGGAGGGGAGCTTGAGAACGAGAGCGTGTGGCGAGAGTAAGGCGAGAGAAACGAGAGAGCTAGAGCACGGATGGCAAAGGCAAGGAAAAAGTGGCGAGAGGAAGGAAACGAATCCCTTCCTCAGCGCCTTTTATGCCCTTGCCTCCACTACGCTCGACTCCTCGTTTCCCGCGCCCACTTCCTTGCCCCCTCGTTTCTCGCGCCTACACCTCCACTAACCCCACTCGCCCGCTTACGGCGCACGCGTCAGTCGTGCGACCGTGGCGGTTGAGGAGGGGCAGATCGTGTGCGTATTAATTGCACTCGGTTACCGCAAAAAGCGTCATCATCACGCCCCCAGGCGAAACGGACCGACGTGTCCCGATCCGCGCGTTGCCTCGGGTAGTGTTGCGGTTACAAGGAGACCGCTCATTAATGTCGACTGACATTCCTCACCGATGAGCGCGGCTCGCGATCGTAGGAGTCCTGCCGCCTTTGGGGGCCGGTCCCATCTGTCATCGGGCCCGAGAGGTGGCGTCAAGCCTGGGTGCCCCCCGGGTGTGGCCTTTCAGGCGTGACGCCGAGGGCTACTGTCGGTGACATGGGACCGGGGGTATCGAGACCAAAGGGAAGGGCGGCCACAGGGATCCACGTGGCCCGTTCTCCCGGAGGGGTCGGGCCCGAGGGTGACGTGGCGGCTGCCCTCCCGGTTTTCCCCCAGGGTCGGGCCGCTCCCGTTTCTGCCCCGAGGCCTGGGGCGCCCCGACCCCCTGTGGTTTTGGTGTCACGATTGCAGGTTAGGTGAGCGCGACAGGGCTCACCTGACCGCATTTATGGCGGTTCAGACGAGCGCACTACGCCGCATTTAATGCGGCGTGGCGCGTGCATATCCGGTCCGTGACCGGTCACGGTGAGTGACCGGTCGCAGACCGGTCAGATCGCGGGTTAGGTGGTGCCAGGCGGTTTGCTGCACGCCTCGCCCCGTCCCGTCGGAATGATGAGAGCCCTCTGTTCCTCATTTCTCGGCCGGAGTTGGCGTGCCACCTCCCGGAGTTGGTATGTCAGCCCCGGTCAGATGCTTTCCTGATTCTGGCGCAGACGAGATGAGAAAGTCGCCCCCCATTTAATGAAAGTGGAAACGGGCGTCCCCCGGATGGGTCGACTGGCTAAGCAGGGGCGTGCTACGGCGTCTGTCAGAGACTGCTTCCGACGATAGGATAGCCCTAAATGTAAAAGAATGTTTTCTTTTTTAGGCAGCTCGTGGCCCATGTGGTAGCCCCTTGCCATATAAAAGGAGGCCCAGGCCTAGGAAAGGGGGCATCGGACTAAGACTGGCTGGCTAGAGGCTGGATGGTCTCTGGATCCCATCATATTCTCAGATCTACTAGAACACAGGAGTAGGGTATTACGCTTCCCAGCGACCCGAACCTGTCTAAATCGCCTGCGTTATCGCGTTTTTTCTCGCTGAAAATCCCACAGATCCGGGGCAAGGAATTGCACCTTGCGCCCCCGACCGAACCGGCAAAGGGGGGCCTGCACGGTCTTCCGGTGAGGAGTTTCACGTTTCGTCAAAAAGAATTTTGGTATTTGCTTCAAATAAGTTACAGTCACTTGTTACATTAATTAACTGAATAGAGAACATAATAAACATTAAATGACTAATAATACCAACACAAAATAGAGAAGACATTTATTCAAGTCTATTTGTAAATTTTTATTTATTAGGCTGATAAGGTGAAGAACGCGTGATGGAGCGGATAGTTTTGTCAACCCTATTTGGTGAGAAGTAGCTTGTGAGAATCTGAAAAAGCTAAAAAACTTAGCTTCTGGTTTCTAGTTTATTTTCTAAATTTTACAAGTTGAGCTTCTCAAAATCTGAATAAAAATCTAGATGGTTTAAGAAGCTACTGACAACTAAAATTATAAAAAAAAACTACGACTACAGAAACTTCTCTAAACATACGCATGTGTTAAGTGTGATGCCACATGTATGGCCATCTAGCTACTCTCCAGCTATGAGGACCATCACCTGCGCCCTGTAGCGGCCGGGCGGCAGCCGTGGTTGTTGCAGTAACACGCGCGAGTGTGCACGCAGCAGCATCCTCCTGAGACGTGCCGCGCATTTATTAGTGTTGTGTTGTTGGAGTAAAACAAAAGAAGAGGAGGAGAGTACACGTAGCAACAGTGGCTGTACTCCTCGCGGCATTCATGAGACGTGCCGCTGTTGCTGCGCATGCATGATCATGATGATTGATGTACGAGTACACCAGTACCATTAGCTAGGAGTAGGAGTAGAAATCTGATACAGCCTTCGTCTTATAAAAAACGAATTTCTGACCATCAATCAGGCATAAACTTATATTCAATTTCGTAGCCAAATGTTTGGTTTTAGAGAAAAAAAATATAAAACTGGTTTGATTTATGACCAAAATCGATCTTATTAATTTTTGTAAATGTCCAATTTTAATAAGTTTTAACATGGTTAATCTTAGCTAGGGACAGTTATGTTTGAATTAAAGCCAAAATAGCCCAAGTTAACTATTAAAATGGTCTATTTTTTAGGATTGCCAAAATTTGGTTTCAAAACAAATAAATACCAAACACTATTAAAATTATCAAATATTGATAAGATCAAATTAGGTCACAAACCAAACGCACATAGGTCCTGTTCGTTACTTCTACAAACCTAGATAAAACTTTGGATATAAAGTGGCACGTTTTTCAAACGGTGCGTTTCGTGTAAAAAATTTTAATATGAAAGTTGCTATAAAATATCAAATTAATTCATTTTTTAAGTATGTAATAATTAAAACTCACTTAATCGCACGTTAATGTTATCTCGTTTTACGTGAAACATTTTACTTTTATCTTTATCTTTATCTTCAGGAGATTCAAACAGGGCCATAGTATAGCAGTGGCGCCGCATTGACAGGTGCATTGAGTTTGCAGGTGACGGATATCGACGCAGGCAGTTAACGCGATACAGAGAGCCAGAGACGCAGACGACGAACCGTGTAGCAGCAGAGAGACGAAGGCCCCGGCGAAGAAGGTGTTTCTTGCCCATGGTTTCTTCCGCGAAACCGCTCGTGAGATCGGCCGCCGCGAGCAGCAAATTAGAAGGCGTTGGTGGGCGGCGGCGTTGCTGTTGTGGTGAAGTTGGGCAGATCGGAGGTTCAGAGGCCCAGAGATTGCCCTCTGTATTTTGGTTCACAAGTAATGGCCCAGAAGGTTATTGCTGGCCTAGATTGGCACGATGCATTTTTGTTGTTTGTTCAAAGCCCAGATGTGGAAAGTGACCTGGTCCGGCAGATTTTCCTCCTCTTTTTTTTTTTTACAGGAACAAGACGGGTGTGCCGAAAGGAAGAAACCCGTGTTATTTAGACTTTAGCTGAGAACACGAGGAAAAGAGGGTAAAGTAGGCGAAGCGTAGCCATGCAATATGCTTGTGTACTGAAGTATTTATATCGTCTCCGTCGGCCAGTTCTCTTTTGTAAAGAAAGAGAAAAGAAGACGTATGTATGCGGCCGTACTGACTGACAGCAAGAAGAATTTCCTATCCAAACCTATCGGCCCTTTACCAGCTTTCCTTGGCCCCAGATCACAGTGTCCCTTTTATTCTCACCTCTCTTACCCAAAGATCGGCTCAACTAATGTGTAACGGGAGGGGAAAAAATCAATCTTAAGAGTCATCTCATCCATGTGCAACCAGGAGAAATTTTCTACTGCTACAAACGAATCAATAAAATCGATGTGAACCGGAGGAAGGCCACAAGCGTGCAACGTCTGGCTGAACCAACCAAAGACGAAAAACATCATCTTTTCGTTTATGTTTATACTTATTAATCAAAATTTTAAATTTTTAATCTTAAATTTGAAGTTGATTTTGAGGGTTTTTTATCGTAGTTTTTTTTCGCCTGTGCTTTTAGATCGTTCACCTATATAAAAATTTTATTTATAAATTATTTTTTATTCGTAAATATATTGTTTCGTTTTTTCTCTAATATACCAAACGATGGCACTGGAAGGCTAACACACAAAAACACAGAGGCAGTCACGCGCGGGCGATGGAGTGATCGTCCGTTGCGGCCCACGGACAGGCGGATCCGCGCGCTACTCGCCAATCTCTCTCTCTCTCTCTCTTTCCGGGGACAGCGACGCCACACGGTTCCTGTGCGCGCATAGGCTTTGGCCTAGTTCTTTTATTTAACTTCAAACTTTATTTTTTTTTCATCAGTATATTTTTCAAACTATTAAATGATATATCTTTTAAAAAAATTTCTATAAAAATATTATTTGAAAAATTCAAATAAATCTATTTTTTAAAAATTTGTAACTATTAGTATTTAATTAATTATGTGTTAATGATTTTTTTTCCGCGTGAGAAAGGACTCAGCCTTTGGACCATCGCGTTGATGAAGAAGAGAAGAGGTAGTAAACGTTACGGTTGGGAGAGCGTACGGGGAGGAGACAAGTGCTGCACCTGCATTGGTGATTTGGTACGTGGTTGCACCTGTTGCTGGGGACCGGACTACCGGAATCTGTAGCACTGTAGCACGGATGGGATGTATGATGCACATTGCTACAGTGGAATCTGCACGGTCTGGTTTTGGTCCAGTCCTGATGCGTGCCGACCGATCTGGTTCACTGTTTTGAAATGGGGTTGCTTTTACTAATTCCTCGGTGACAAGCATTTTTTTACAGAAGGGATATAATATATTAAATCATACTGATTAAAAGCATTTCGCTGAAACTTGGACAGTAAAACTCAGAAGTTACTACTACAGGAGTACTTCTATGATTAGTACTATGATTTTTTTTAAGAAAAATATAACTTTTGATTTCTGCACAAACTAAACAACAAATTACTAAGAATTTAAATTTTATTACGTAGAGTCATACCCCAGGACTCAGTCATCACGTTAACGTTCACCGTTGATTGCCTCAACGGAAAAGATAGTCCGATGCTTCTTCCATAATTCTTGACATTTTGAATAATGACATGATTTTTAAAATATATCATTGACTATGTTTTTTATTATGATATATATAATAAATAAATAAATTATTATTTTTTAAGTACTTTGTATGATGATATTATAGTCTCTTTAAACTAAATATTTTTAAAATTATTAATATTCAAAATTATAAAAAAAAGTTTAATCTTAACCTTATTTAAAACATTATTAAGATTTATGAAATCGGAGACAAATCCGACAACTGCGTGCCACCAGAGTCGCCCACCACTGCGGGGACAATGCTGCTGCATGTATCTCTATCTCTATCTCTATCTCTATCTCTACTACATATAATCCATCGAAAAAACATTCCTAAAGCCACACAACAAAATAACCCCCACAATCTCTCTGAGTCATTATCTCCTAATCTTTACTAAATACACCCAGGTTAATACACCTAAAACCCTGCTAATCTTTGAAATGAATGGATGAGATTCGCTCTGATCTAACTCACTCAGATCCAACGGATGATATGACTGGGATCAATCCTCATCACTCACCCGCATCCACCATGTGCGCGCGAGTCTTGACCGCGTCTCCCGTCCCGCACAAGTCCCGGCGCAGCCTCTTCAATTTCTTCCCCGTCCATCGAGGACGTCTCCCGTCCCGCACAGGTCCCGACCGGACGCGACGACGACGGCAGCGCCGCCGCGAAGCCCGCCGCAAGGACGCCGCGGCGACGACGGTGGGGACGGGAGCGGGGACGGCCGTGACGACGCCGCTGCAAGGACGACGCGGCGTCGACGGCGGGGACGGCCGTGAGGACATCGTACGTCCGCTGGCAGCGCTGCCTGCTGCAAGGACGCCGCGGCGACGATGGCGACGACGCCCGCGAGGACGCCGTACGTCCGCCTGCTCGCCTGCACGACGCCAGCCGCGGTAAGCAAATGTTCTGAATCTGCTACTGCATGTTCTGAATGTTCTACTGCCTATCTACTACTGCATGTTCTGAATCTAGCAAGTAGGAACGACATTTTTATTTTTTCTCAAATTGGTGCTTCTTGGAATCCTCCTCAGATAGTCAATCATGGGAGGCAAACGACCAAATCGCAATGCATTTAGCAACGTATCAAACATCGAAAGAGGTATTACTTGCAATCGCTCATGTTCAGGGTTTGGGAATTTTTAGCACAATGTCACACACCTTGTGCCTGCAGATGAAGAAGAAAAAAAAAGAGGGAAGAGAGAAATAGAAAACAACGCGAATATCGTGCAAGGAAGAGGGCCGAGGAAACCGATGAACAAAGACAAGAGCGGAATAGAAAGCAACGTGAGTACCGTGCAAGGACAAAAACACCTGTTGTACTAACGACGCCTGAAAATGGTAATATACACAACCTGATCATGTATACTATTATTCTTCTTTGTTTATACAATTGATGAAAAGTAACATGCTTGATTTTTATACACACAGAACCATGTGATGTCGACCCTATATCCGGTTGCTCAGATGTTAACATGACAGAAGCAGTATGTTCCACCTTGGTGCCATCTCGGTTGGGTATGTGCTCTCTGTTCATACAATTGGTTATAAAATATGCCTCTGCTACGTGCTGTTTGATTGAGAACTGAAAGTTGCAGGAGCAAAATCACCACAAGAAACTGGTGTTGCAACCATTTTTCAAGCATCAAACGATCATGACAAAGAAAATTATGATCCAAATGAGACCAATGACTGGCTACATAGGAATGATGAGTACATCAGGAAACAAATACCACCGTTCACGCCTTTGCTGACTCAAGGTTCAAACAGCACCATAACTAATACAGGTATGCTACAAACTAACTACAACATTGTAAATTTTTAGTGGTGGATATTGGACTAAATATATCTCTTGTAATGGGGATCAGGTACGGGTTCAAGCATTGCCAAGCAGCTCAGATTCCGAAGCTGGTACCTAAACATGGATGCGACAGCCAAGACAAAATTGCTAGAACAAAGGAGGGACTATAAAAAAGCAAGATCAACTGAAAAGAACCGCCGAGTGTGCCCTACTCTTGTCCAGGAACAGAATATTAAGCATATACATGATCCCCATGTTCAGCCGTCATGTGTAGAGAAGAAAGATGAAGTCGAATTTGATAGTGCTTTATTTGAACCTACAAACCAGTATTCTGATGATGAAGGTTAGTATATACCTGATTCCCATGTTCACCATTATTCTTTATTAGCATTTTGTGGTATCCTTATGATTTAATCTCTCGTGCAACAGATCATCTACGTGACATAGAAGAAGAAGATTTTGTCATAGAAGAAGATGGTCCTATTGATTTTAAGACAATGCAGATCCTTGGTGAAGGTAACTATTATTACTCAAAAAATTTGTTATCTGTAACCATGTGTTGTGACTACTATTTTGACATATTTTACAATATAAAAACAGAATGTGCATTCCAATCGTATCGTGTCACCAATGGCTGCACTGGCAAAGCTGCCGCCGAAGATCCTTATGATTTCGTCTACCATAACTTGCCGAAAGAAGATTACGTTCAAATGCCAATGATTACGTTCAAATGGCAGAAGATATCGTGATTGGTTATACAGAAGAAGATGATTGTGTAAACAAGCTAATCCAACATGTCTTCCCATCACTTGAGGACAATGCAAAATCATCATCTTATATGAGCACACGTGGCATCCTTTCTACCAAAAATGAATATGTGGATCACCTAAATGAGAAGATGATTGACATGTTTCCGGGTGAGGAAAAAGTTTACCATAGCTTTGACTCTGTCGATGAAGATTCAAGAAATATGTACCCAATTGACTTCATAAACTCCATAACTCCAAATGGTCTGCCACCGCATGTCCTCAAAGTAAAAATCAACTGCCCTGTGATCCTTCTCCGCAATCTTGATCCAAACAATGGATTATGCAATGGCACGAGGTTAATGGTTAGAGCCCTACAGGACAACGCAATTGATGCTGAAATTGTTGCTGGGCAGCATGCAGGTAGAAGGGTGTTCCTACCTAGGATTCCAATGTCTCCGTCTGATGATATTTCATTGCCTTTCAAGATGAAAAGGAAACAGTTCCCTGTTCGCCTAAGTTTTGCAATGACCATAAACAAAGCACAGGGACAGACCATACCAGATGTTGGCATCTACCTTCTAGAACCTGTTTTCTCACATGGACAACTATATGTTGCTTTGTCAAGGGGAGTTTCAAGGCAAACAACCAGAATTTTGTCAAAACCAAACAAGGAACTGGATTCTACAAGGAATAGCACCAAAAATATAGTATGGAAAGATGTGTTGAACTGATGATGAGTGGTAAGTAGTATTTTCCAAACATGATACATACAACCCATTTTAATACCAAACTGTTATATATTGGTTTATTGTTAAAATGTCTATAAGGACCATTTTACTGATATGTGTTGCTTTTGTTTCAGCAGGATTTGTACTTGCAAATGAAAAATGTCTACATTTTATTCATAATTGACATGAGAAAGAAAAATGTCTACATTATGGATCCCCTTTCTCCTCCTCTAAAGAGTGGTAATGATGGATGCAGTCCATATCTAACTATATTGTCTGATATTGCCGATCATTTCAACCTCGCCATGAAAATGGCGAATCCTGCATGGAACGATAATATTTTTGACTGGCATCCTGAATTCCCAAAATGGCTTCCAAAAACGTATAACTGGTAATAACTTGTAATACATTTCATTTTTCTTATCAAGTAGACATTTTATTTAGTTACAACAAATAAACACTTGCTCTTTTCCAGGAAATTGTCGGGCTTTCTTGTGTTTAATTACCTAAATAAGTGGTCCGGGGAAAGATTGCTGATCAACCCTGTGAGTATATATATTCTATGTGTATATTTGAATTATGCATATCAAACTAATAAGTTAACTTACTATGTGCTATTCACAGCTATCAGATATACTAAGGATGGAATTTTTGGTGGGTATTTTGAAGAGTCATGCAAATGAATGTGAAAACTACCCTGAAGAACTTGAACATCTACTTAGAATGCCTTGTTATGCATGAATATATTTGGGACTATATTTATGGTCATATTCAATCGTCTGAGACAAAAACTATGTATTAAATCTTATAATCTGATTATTTTAAGTGCGTATGTAATTTTAGATATTGTATTGCATACAATTATGGACAAAAACTATGAAAATTTTTCTTATCTTCTTTTAGGTGCATCCCTTGATTAAAACAGTGGCAACGCACGGGCACTATACACTAGTTCTAGTACTAGTCTACGACAGTTTTTGTGGTTGGACACAGGAAACAGCCAACAGTGCAATCCCATTGTGTGACCCAGATTCTCTCCGGGGAATCTTACAAGATCAAGAGAGTTTGCCCGGTTGCTAAGCGTGGGATAGTATTTTCTACGTCTAACATATAAATAAATTTATATGACACATAGTACTATAAATTTAAACAGAAAGTTTATTTAAATTTATAGTATTAAGATGTGTTATATTAACTTATATTTTGATACAGAGAGATTATTGAGCAACCGAAGAGTATTTCTCTTGCTTTCCTCCTCAGAATTCAGATGTCTCTGCGAACAGGGGCCTGAGCTTCGTTTCATCAGAGAAAGGCATCCCTTTCTACTTTCTAGACAAATACACTGCTACACTGTAGCAGATTTTTTAAAAAAGAAAATAGAATGAGTTTCAAATTTTTCTTAAAAAACGACAACTACTTATATTACATAATTCGCTCAAAAAAACACATAAAATCCATGAAATGACAATGCCTAATAACACTTATACTAAAGGAGACAAATATTTATTTAAGTTTATTTATAAATCTCTATATACTCATAATTGACAAATATTTGCATAACTATTAACTCTATATTTCGATATGTGGTATGCATTAGTTCGGTGTCCTCGTCACATTTAAATTTCAAAACTTACTTTTAGAGTTGTTTTTAGAGTATTTTAAACATACTTTATTTTTTAGCATTGGCTTTTTAATAAAGGCGCTTATATAAAAAGAAAAGTTTAGTCTTCTCATTGTCACTCATCCTTGTCGTCTTTAATCGAGCAACGCTTCATGCTTAACTGACTTCCATTGCTGCCATGGAATCTTTCTTCAGCTGGATACACTACTCTTCAGCTGGATGCCGATTGTTTAACGCTTCCAATTCAATCAAAGCTCCTTTTTTTTTCCCAAGGAATCTGAGATGTAATTATATGCTTTCTGCTTAAGTGCTCGTCTCTTGCGGCACAACTGAGGCGATGGAAATTTGCATTAGAAGGCAACAGGCAAAGGCCAGCAGCTTCGGAAGCTCCTTTCTTATACAAAAACCAATACGGCTCTTGGGAATTCAGAAGCAGCCAACCAGTCGCTCTCTGCAACAGTTGGCAGCAGCTTGAGATTTCGTCCTAGGCTTCTTGCAGCAGATACGAACAAGAGTTGCAGCGTGTTTGTTCACAACCACAGCTGCGTTTTCTTCTCGGTTTCACCTGTCCGGTGCTACATTGTTCTTGTCACTGAATTCCATGCATCTCTCGTCCGTTTTTATCTTCAGGCCTGAACGAAAGGAGTTGTCTGAAGAAAAAAGAAATGATCGGTGAAACAAACAAAGCCAGAGTTTGCAAATGCTTCCAAACAGCAAGAGGGAGAAGAAGAAAGTTGGGAAAACGCCCAAAT
This sequence comes from Oryza officinalis, assembly GCA_008326285.1. Lineage (NCBI taxonomy): Eukaryota > Viridiplantae > Streptophyta > Magnoliopsida > Poales > Poaceae > Oryza > Oryza officinalis. The sequence continues at coordinate 1,612,750 of BDMV01000006.1, read as the reverse complement.
CAAATCCATTTCTGTCACTCCACTTGACACAATCACATCGTGAACCCCGGGTTTGCAAATTACAAACAAGCCTCGAGAGCCACTCGAAAATCCTATCCTAACCACAGTGAGCACCAACTCCAAGTGAAGTGTACATTCTTTTGCTACGCTTAGCATGACGTGACAACAACGTCGTTACGTTGAAGAGATCACTAGATAGGCAAAGCTTCCAACTTTGGGTTAAAAGTAAGATCTTGGAGACTTCTTGAGCACAAATTTTGCTCGTGCAGAAGCTAATTTAGAGAAGCTGAATTTTCTCGTCATTTTCAGGTACGACTAATAAATAAGACGTGAAAAAAGAACTCTCAAGTTCAAAAGTTTGAAAAAGGCTATAGCTAAGTATGAAGCAATAAAAATAATTTATAGGTTAAAGTTTTATTTTATGATATTAGTGGTAAAAAGACTGAGTAAAAAATAAATACAATGAAAAAACCCTAAAAACAACTTGAAAAAGTTTTAAAATTTAAATATTCCATCTATCCTAAAACATAAGAGATTTTGAATGAATGTGACACATTAGTACTAATTTGGACAGACTTCTTATCCTGTCCAGATTCATAGTATTGAGATATGTTATATCCATTCAAAATGTTTTATATTTTAGGACGAAAAGAGTATTAGCTGTTATAAACTGATAAGCAAACAACTAAAGCTATGTTCATTTGCAACTGATTGATTGAAAAAATTCCTCGTTCTTCGCATACATTTTTTATTTTTTTAAATAATATTACTTTAAAAAATTACATTAATTCATTGTAAAATTTAAAACAATAATACTCAATTAGTCATGACTCCTCCTAAGGTGGTGTGAAAATTGGTTCTTTCTCTCCAAACAGCTGGTTACCATCACCAAGCATTCCCCGGTCGTTCGACCGCCGAAACCAGCGGAATCAAGGCGGAATCTGAAAATTTTTACCGGCGTCGTGAGAAAGAAAGAAGAGGCAAGACGCCAAATCCGGCGTGCTCCTCTCCTCCTCCTCCGCCTCTCGGCCAGTTGGTGTTGGAGATTGGACCCCCACTCCCGCTCCCAAACCCCCCGAAATCCCTCTCCACCGCGCCAACCCAACCCAATCCAACACCACGTCCGCACCCCGCCTATGCACGGCCGCCGCGCGTGGCGGCGGGCGGCGGGGTGACGTCATCGCACCGGTCGTCGGCGTCGGCGTCCCATGAGGGGGAGCGGCGACGGCGGCACGGCGAAGAAGAAGAAGAAGAGGAGGAGCGGCGGGAGCGCGTCCGAGAGGCCGCGGGCGGACGGCGGGATGCGCATCGTGGTGCCGCTGCAGGGGGTGGTGCAGGGCCGCGGGGGGCTCGTGCTCGGCTCCCTCATCCCCTGCGCACTCTTCTACTTCTTCCAGCTCTACATCAAGCGCAACCGCGCCTCGCCGCCGCCGCCGCCCTCATCCGGATCCCCCACGGTGTCTCCGATCCACCGCTCGCTCTCCCGCGGCCTCCTGACCCCGCGCGCCGCGCTCCCGGCCCTCTCCGCACGCGGCGCCTCCGTCCGCGACGACGACTCCCTCTACTACGCCGGCCTCCGCCGCTGCGCCGCCGACCCCTACCACCCGGCCTCCAACCCCTCCGGCATCATCCAGCTCGGCCTCGCCGAGAACTACGTACGTCGCTCTCACTCTCGTTAATTTCGAAGCCGCCGAGGGAGACGGATTGGTGATGACGCGGTTGGTTTCTGGTGAATGGTGCGTGCAGCTGTCGCTGGATTTGGTTGGGAGATGGATGGAGGAGCACGCGGCGGAGGCGGCGTCCATGGCGGGCGGAGAAGACGAGGAGGAGAGGGAGCTCTCCATCAGAGGCCTCGCCGCGTACCAGCCGTACGACGGGATACTTGCCTTGAAGATGGTAAGCCAAACGATTCCCCCCTGATGATTCCATAGGAGGAGAAAAAAAAAACATCCATTCCTGTCAGAAAGATAGGTTCTGTCTCTGGCAACAAAAATGTTGCAGAATCCCCCCTCATCCCATAACTCGCCCTGTTTTGATTCTTCCAAAGCTTTTCGCAACTGCGCTTAACCCATTACCCAGTGATGCTACCTCAATCTTTTTGTTTCTTACACGTAAAAAGAAGAATAGTTTTGTTTTCCCATGTTTCAAGAAAGCTTTGCTTAAAATTGATTGTTTTAAGCGGCTGTTCTGTTTAGATGGATGTGGTCATAGGGACAAATTTTTGGACGACATAGCTCGATCAATAACAGTGTATGATCATTATTGGATGGATGAAGAATTATGCCAATTATTATGCCAATTACAACTGACCTTATTAGCAGCGGTTAAGCCTGAATTGGAATATTATTGTTGATGCGGTACTGTGCATTTTTGTTTCCTTCTGCTCTTGTTTTTTTGGTAGCCACATGTATGTTATCTGCAGAAGAGGTGTCGCTTGCGTTTATTCTTGGATGTCATTTTTCGCTATGGTGGCTGCAATTGTGCCATCTGTCAAACCTTGACTTCAACTGAAAAGATCCACTGTCTTGATCAGCTCTTTCGTAGAATTTTAAAAAAAAATCAAGAGTTTTAGTTCCATATTCTTGACTTCCTCTGTATTCCGCTGCTGTAAGTCTGCGTGAATTTGAATAAGATTTCATAATATATCATACCTGCTAGAATGGCCTCGCTTTGCAGTTTATTGTTGAGTGGCATGCTGATAATCACAAATTATCATACTGAAGCTGGCAAATTTGTCATGTCTGCTGTTGGATCCTTAACATCACGCGAGTTTACTTTATCTTTTTTCCTATTTTCTGTATTAGCTTGTAATTTTTGGTGGACCTCTTTTCCATTCAAATGATTAGAGGAATCTATAAAGCTTTTTTTTCAATTGTTATGTTTCATTAGAACTGGACTGTTCCACCAATCTAGTACAGCATATGCTTCTCAGGAACTCGTTGTTGTGCAGTCACTGAATTTATTATCGAACATGTAAATGCATGGTTATGTCCTAAACAGAACATGACAACATGAGCATTGCAAGATCAGTACTTTATGTTGCTTATAATTTTCATTTGTCATATCTTGTGCTTCATGCTTCATCATTGTCCAAAATCTGCATATCTTTGCTAGCATCCCTCAGTTTTACCCTTTTTCCACACAGTGGTTTTGATCTGTTACCTGACATTGAACTATTTTCTCCATGATTAATTTCTGTTTTTCTGTGTGCAAATTTTCCAATATGAAGTGTTAAATTTCTCTTTCAGGCTCTTGCTGGATTTATGAGGCAAATCATGCAAGGATCAGTGTCCTTTGAACCATCTCAGATGGTTATAACATCTGGCGCAACTCCTGCAATGGAAATACTGAGTTTCTGCCTTGCTGATCCAGGAAATGCATTTCTTGTTCCATCACCATACTACCCTGGGTATGTCTCTTCTCCAATCTCTAGGTTCATCTGTATGAACGTATTGAAAGTGAAGGTACTAACTGTCACTTTATTTCTGCAGGTGGGACAGGGACATAAAATGGCGCACTGGCATTGAGTTGATACCTGTTCCTTGCCGTAGCACTGACAACTTCAACATTAGTATCACTGCTCTAGAAATAGCCTACAGTCAGGCAAAGAAGCGAGGAATAAAGGTTCGTGGGGTTCTTATATCTAACCCTAATAACCCTACAGGAAGCTTTGTGCCCAAGCAAACACTGCATGATCTTCTAGAGTTTGCTGCAGAGAAGAACATCCACTTGATATCTGATGAAGTATTTGCTGGCTCAACATATGGATCTGGAAAATTTGTAAGTGTGGCAGAGGTTGTTGATGATCTAGAGGACTTTGACAAAGGCAGGGTGCACATCATATATGGACTCTCGAAAGATTTATCTCTTGCCGGATTTCGTGTTGGAGTGATATATTCCTATAATGAAAGCATTGTTACAGCATCTGCTAAGATTGCTAGATTCTCTTCTGTGTCAACTCCAACACAACGCTTGCTTGTTGCCATGCTCTCGGACCAAAAGTTCATTTCAGATTACCTAAAGACCAATAGAGAGAGATTGCGCAAGATGTACCATTTGTTTGTTGATGCTCTGGAGCAAGTGGGGATTGAGTGCTTCAAGAGCAGTGGAGGGTTCTACTGCTGGGCAGACATGAGCAAGTTCATCAGGTCTTACAGCGAGAAAGGGGAGCGCAAGCTTTGGGATAGGTTATTGGAGGAGGCAAAGGTCAATGTCACTCCAGGTTCATCTTGCCATTGCATCGAGCCTGGATGGTTCAGGTGTTGCTTCACGACATTGAGCGAACATGATATCCCTATCTTAGTGCAAAGGCTCAGGACGATTACAGATAGCCATAAATCGAACCGTTGAAACACCAGGATTATCCTCCAGCTTGTGATGGAATGGAATAACTGCTTTGACAGGTGCTCCACAGAGAATCCAGGGGCATAGAGGAACAAGATGGCATAATCCTTCTTTACCATGGGAACTACTCCTAACAACCAGTAGGAGCAATCGTACGCTTTTGCTGGAACAAAGACAGAAATCAGGACCATGTTTGTATTGATCTGTTGAAGAACAACAGCTCTTTTGAAGGTTGTTGCTGAGTTGCTTTTAATGATCTGTAGGTCTCAGCTGCTTCCATTGTAGGGGTTTCAGATAGAAAATTGCCCATCCGTTGATAGGTTAAATCCAGCCATAAGTTCATTCTCTCTGTAGGTCCATTGTGACATAAGCTAGTGTTGGGTTTTTGTTTTGTGAGTTTGTATATCAGTTCCTGCCTGTGCCAGGGTTTTGGACGCGACTCATATGTTGTCATAAAAAAATATTTATTTATTGGGGTTCATTTTTGCCACTAGAACAGTTTCACAAAGAATGGAACATCATGCATAGGAAGAATATGCTGGTTACAGAATTCAGATGAAATGTACTGCGAAAGCTCTATTTGATTGTTAGGTTTTTTCTTGTGCGGCCATTGTCTATTTGTCTCCTATCTCCAGAAACAAGTATTCAAATGCAGAACTCTGGATGTCATACGGCTCCTATCATCTGAGCTACGGCTGACAAACTGTAAAAAAATAAATAAAGAAATTAGAAACAATTTATGTATAAAATCTGTGTTTTTATAAAAAAAAAGGATAATTTATAGGTACACTTCTATATCCTGTTATTAACGGTTTAAAAACGAATGTTAAAAAATAGGCTATGATGAGAAGACCTTAAAATCAATTCCAAAATTTAGTTCTAAAATTTAAAATTTGACATAAGCTCTCAACAAGTAGTACTACTGTTCGAAAGATATGCTACCTTCATTTCAAAATAAGTTTATTTTTTATCTCTCATACATACCAATACAAAACCAAAAAGATTAGAATACCTCTACTTTATCAAATCTCAATACAAATATTTCTCAGTTTGTTCTCTCAATACAACTATTTTTTATTTCACAAACTTTGATGCAATTATTATTTTAAAAATAAATTTATTTTGGAACAAATAAAAGAAACTAGAAATGAACTTAGGCTGCATTGTTTGTAGCTAGTTAGGATTAGCTACTCCTCATTTTTCATTAGCACATTTTTCAAACTGCTAAACGATGTGTTTCGTACGAAAACTTTGTATAAAGAAGTTGCTTCAAAATTCAACAAATTTATTCATCAAAATTTTATATATTAATACATAATTAATTATATATTAATCATATTTCTCGTTTTACATGTGACTAATCAAACCATCCAAAATCTAGAAAGAACGCAGCCTTGATATGGAACGGAGGACTGATCGAATTTGGCAGCGATTTGTCCTGCAAATTCTCGATCCATAAAAGTGGCGGCCCAGCCCGAACCACCAAACCGCCTCGAGACTTCTCTACGCTTCTCCTCCTCGCCGCCGAAACCAACTCCTCGTCGCCTCGCCGCCGCCGCCGCCATGGTAAGCCTCGCCACTCAAATCTCACTCTCCCTCACCGGAAATTTCTTCCCTGTGCTGAGTGCTGACCGGGGGATCGATTGATGGCCGCCGCCGCAGTCGGTGACGCTGCACACGAACCTTGGGGACATCAAGTGCGAGGTATTCTGCGACCAGGCGCCCCGGACGGCGGAGAACTTCCTGGCGCTGTGCGCGAGCGGCTACTACGATGGCACCATCTTCCACCGCAACATCAAGGGTTTCATGATCCAGGGCGGCGACCCGACGGGCACCGGCAAGGGGGGCACCTCCATCTGGGGCAAGAAGTTCGCCGACGAGTTCAGGGAGTCGCTCAAGCACAACGCCCGCGGGGTGATGTCGATGGCGAACAGCGGGCCCAACACCAACGGGAGCCAGTTCTTCATCACCTACGCCAAGCAGCCACACCTCAACGGCCACTACACCGTCTTCGCCAAGGTCATCCATGGCTTCGAGGTGCTCGACCTCATGGAGAAGGCGCAGACGGGGCCCGGCGACCGCCCCCTCGCTGAGATCAGGCTCAACCGCGTCACCATCCACGCCAACCCTCTCGCCAACTAATCGTATCTACTAATCTTGAGCTATCTGTGGATGTGTTCTGCTGCTATCTGAATCTTGTTGCAACGGGAGTTGCAACAACGCCGTAGAAACTGATTCTGTCAGTCTGTAACTGATATCCCAAAATGTGTTTGCTTGATGATTGATGCATAGTCATGGGTTTTGTGATTGTTTTTTCATGTTTCAACTGGCGCTGTGATCTGTGACTAAATTCATCAATTAAGCTACTACTAATAGATATTGATAAGACACAAAATGGCATGATTTAGCTATTGGATCCAGTAGGAATTTAATTTGACAAGATGTAGCTAACTGAATCCTGTAGAGTTTGAGGATTTCTGTTGCTTCTTGCAGGGCTCTTGTCAGAGTAGTATTATGTACAGATTCCCGTGAAAAACAGATGTTCCACAAGCAGCCTCCCGAACGAGCAAAAAAAAAAATGCTGATATGAAACGTTTGGTGGCAACTGAATGTTTAGCTTCACATTCAGTCAGTTGCTACCAAACGATTCAGGCAAATGGCCTCTTTGACAAATACGCCGTTCACTACTTGTCTACTACCACTTAAAAATCTGGTTGTCAAACTATACAATGATCTGACGATGAATACCTGCAGACTACGGTTACATTTTCCATTCTCGTGGGCTGCAGCGTTCCAGATCCACGAGAAAATTCAGAGTTCAGAAAGGGAGAGAAGAACCTACAGAACTTTAAACACAAAATTCTACCTACATCCGCTACAAACTAATGACAACCTTACAAAGACTGGCCCTAGCAAGGGTTTAGGGAATGCAGGAGAAGCAAAGATTTGCCTGATCTTCCCCCCTTTCCAGCTTGAATCGCATCCGCGTTCATCAGCAAAGCTACCGGATGGTGATGTACCGGTTTGTACCATGCTTAGCCCAGTGGTCCTTGAGGTCCACCGGCGTCGAGAGATCATGACCTTCGGCCGCTAGTCGGCTCAGCAGCTTTGTGAATGCACCGCCGCTCATCTTCCGTCCCCCCATGCGAGCATGCCGCTTGTTCGGCATCACTGGGAGCGGATACATGGAAATGTTCATGGTGCAACATGATGACTGCCATCCTCCGTTTCCCCACTTATAGCATTGGCGAAGCTTCCCTGTGCATGAACAGGCAGGCGCGGGCATTGTGGACTCATCAAACGCCACTTGATTCAGACCAAGGTCTTGGTCCTTCCACTCATTCTTCATCACAGAGGCATGAGCAGAATCATCTCCACAACCAGACATCCCGACATTCTTCCAGTCACCAGAAGGTTTCTTGGTTTTCCGGAGCACACCTGATGGCCTCTTCAATGGAGAGGCTTGGGAACTATTCTTCTTTGGCCTCTTTGCTTTTCCAGCAGTCCCTGGAGCTGTTGAGATAGGGTATGCTTCTGATATGTGCATTTCTCTGGCATGATCATATGGAGAATCTGCCAGTTGCAGCGGCGATGACTGAGCATGAGAAAGCTGGTCGTGGTGGTGGATGTTCTTTGATCCGCTGAGAGATCCTTGGGGGAATCCATTCCCGTTATTCATGTTCAATCCGTTTGTACGTGCTAACTCAAGAGCAGCAAGGGCATTGTCCCTTTCCACGACTGCAGCATTACGTTCAGCCATTGCAGCATCCCGCTGGGCAAACGCCATATCCCGCTCAGCTATGGCTGCCTTCTTCTCAGCCAGAGCATGGTCCCTTTCTCGGATGGCATTATCTCTATCATTCATCAGTGCCAAGAGATTCATACTTTGATGGTCTTTCAGATGCCTTTGGGTCTGGGGCATCATCCACTGAAAAAACATTGAGTGGATATATTAGTTGACATGGTTGGCACATTCTTTTAGAGAATGATTCTTTATAACAACTATCTTAAGAGAGAACTTTCATAAATGAAATCAATACATGCTGGTAAACCAGTTCATAATTTTATTTGTTTATGTTTGTGATCTAGCTGAAAAGTTCTACATTTAAAGCTGAACAGTGCAAATTTCTGAAAGACCTTTTAGAGGTTGCAATATCCACATCCTGATATAATAAGGATATACATAGCACAGAAAACAGAGAAGAAAAAGGACAAAAAAGGCTCGCAACATAAAAAGACACATCACGCCTGAAGCTAGTTCATAAAACTCGGATTGGATAAGGACACCGACATAACACAAATGTTCCACAAGAAATGCATGTTTCCCTGCAAGTCAGCATTCACACTTGTAAAGCATAAATTACAATCTCTACAGAACTGAGTTATCCTGTAAATTGCAAGAGAACTAGGACCATCTAGAGCACTTATGTGGGATATCTTATTGACAAAGAATATGATAGGTAAAGCCTATCTGCCTATGTAAACAATAGCGCTACGAATGCATGCTAAACGCAAGCTACTTCAAAAGGTCTATGCTCTTAAAATCATGATTCGCATAATTACATTGGACCCACAGTAACTAATTTCCAACATGGAAAGCAGTTAAATACCACATGCACCACAATACAGGAATCAGTAAAGACAAATAGAACATACATGAATAGATATAAATGATTGCGGCTGATTGGATATATTGTACCAAAACAGTCGCACCCATCAAAATTTGTCATCTCCAAGATTTGAGTCTTCAGTTATTTTCCAAAATACTAACAACGTGAGCATAATACACTCATTAAAAACTTGCATATGTGGAACTTTTAACTGGACAGCACCCATAAGTTTTAGCTAAGTTCCGTAGCGGAGTGTTCTGTACTTTGACATGTACATATATGCCTTTGTCATGCAGTACAGCAAAGCAGGACAGCTGATATCCCACCTTTTGATTTGTTTGATTTGTACCTTTTTTAGATAATGGTTTGATTTGCACTTTTGCAGTCAGAATTTAAAATAAAGATAGACGATTTTGCCTTTGATCTAACAAAAACATATGCACATTTTGAGTACTCATCTAGAGATATAATCCAGTTGAACATCATAGCAAATATATTAAACAATGGTAGATATTGCATGTGCCATACTAACATAAATAAATCTAAAATCATGCCTGCATTCTTATGATGCACAAACCTGGGTATGAAGTCCTTTATATTGGTCTGGCCTTTGCCTCCCATTTTCTCTATGGCCAAGGTTGTCCATTATCACATTTGCTTGTAGGAAAAAAAGGGCAACTATTCGATCACCTGAAAAATAAGAAAAGAAACAAAGATAAATGGTACCACAAATGTTACTCCAGGGAAGGTATGTGCCAATGGTATCCTAGCTAGATCGGTACCAAGCTTGGGGCTCAAGGGGGAACTAATGAAAAAGTGATAAGAGGATAGAGGGCAGAGACAATTCAGTATAGGATAGAGTCTAGAGAGCGTTGACTTTTGAACCCAAGAGGACGTGGAATTACTTCCTCAGGCAAGATGTCTCTGCCTACAACTGTTCAGTATAGGATAGCCATGCAGGGACTTTAAAGTTGACAGGTATATGAGGAAAAAAGGGTAGCTGTAAAATTGTAGAGGAGAAGTATTAAGGTAAAAACGAGTCCAGTAATGACAAGGCATGATTTGGTTCATGGTTATAAACAAGCAACAAGTCAATTGTGCGGTGTATCACTTTAAAGCGTTAGAAGAAATAGATTTATGCATTGGCTCCAGATCCATTGCACAAGTACTGAGCAAAGAAGCAATGTGAGGATCACCAAAGCCTCAGCTATTACAAATTACTACATGATACTGAAGCTGAATACACTAGTACATGATTTCCTGATCATAGCCCAGTGCTCAAATACCCTAACCAAATCCTCGGAAACAGATCTGCAAAGTCTTATACACTCAAGCCGCATATGACGAAAGCATTGAAGCTAGCTTTGCCCTGTCTCCAGCTGCTTGCTACTTTACAGAAGTTGGTTCAACCAAAGGAAGATATCTAAACAGACAAAGCTCATGCTCAGCAGAAAATGTATGGAGCTAACAAGCCAGCACGGCATTGAGAAGAGCATCCACACTGAATTGACTTTTTAGATAATGGACAAACCGGCCGTTACATCTAAGATTTACAAAGCCACAAACAATTAGTACAATAGTCCCACACCATTTTGAAACATTAAAGAGAAACACAAAATTTCAATTCGCATATCCATAATCCACACCAAAACTGACTATGACTAGAGCACCTAAGTCTGGCTCTACTACTACCATGGAAGCAGTAGCACTCACACGCTCGTCATCCCAACGGGCATGCTCGAATCACACCACCAAAACGATCGCATCAAACACGAACACTACTACCACTCCATCATCCAGGTACCATCTCATATGCATGTGCATTCAGCGCTCGGAAGCAAAAAAGAAGCAACAATTTGGAGAGCTCCAAATCAAACCTTTTCTCCGCGGGCTTAATTGCAGTAGGAACTCTCCAAACCGATGCAGAGAAAAACCACATATGCTTACCCCAAATCGGGTTCCGCTATAACCTAGATCACCCACTCACGAGTCACCTAGCAAACACCGCCGCCAAAAAAAAAAAGCGCGGCGGGAGAGAGAGCTTCCTTATCCAATGCGCAAAACCACCCGAAAAATCTGGGGGAAATCCACTCCCCTATTTCCGGAGAGAGAGCGAGGGCTCGCGCGCGCGAGAGAGAGAGTTTACCATACAGTATCAGCAGCTCCCCCTCCTTCTAGAGGCTTCCATGTTGGGGGTGGGAGGGGGCGGGGCCCGCGCGCCAGAGGGAAGGAGGACCCGCCGCGCCGCCGGCGAGCGCAGGAACGGAGCGCCGGCGCCGGCGGTGGTGCCACCGGAGGCGAGGTGGGGGTCAAAGCTGGTAGCCGCGACCGCGACGGCGACCACCACCGCTGCTGCTGCTGCCGCCACCTCTACTGTTTTTCTCTTTTTTTTCTTCTTCTGCGGAGGGTTGGGGGAGCAAGAGGAGGGTAGCGGCGACCGCGATTGCGTCGGAGGGGATGTGGTGGCCCACGGTTCAGTGACACATGAGGGCTTGCGGGTAGATAGCAGATGTGGGCGGCTTGGGGGAGAGTGGATGGATGGATGGATTATTGCTGGTTCTCTCTCTCTCCCCCAAAAAATTATATTATGAGTTAATAAACGGAATCATGGAATCATTTAGCTTGATATTTTTTTAAATCAAAGTAAATTTCACTAAATTACGTATACTTGGATCAAAATCATAAAATCATAAATTTAAATTTAAAGTGATTATCACAAAACTACATATTTAACAATATATTTATCACAAAACTATAACTTAAGTCTAAGTATCGTAAAACTACAGATTTAATAATAAAATTAATTATAGATCTGAGGTTTAAATCCTTGCCACTAATATTATGTTTGGGGCTTAAATCCTTATCACTAATATTATGTTTGAGTTATAAACGAAATTTCTTATTAAATTGCCATTAGACCTGTAATATGTTATTAAATTTGTAGTTTTACAATACTTTACATTAAATCTGTAGTTCGGCAATAATTTAATATTAAATTTATGATTGTGTGATACATCATGTTAAATTTGTAATTCTTCAATATTTTGACTAAAGTATCTGTGATATCGTGAGACTTGCTCTTTAAGTTATGAACGCAAGTTTTATTAAATTTACTCTTTAAGTTATGAACGCAAGTTTAGTAGTACAATTATTATAGAGGTATCATAAATTTTTAAATTGATCTCCACTATTAAACATTTCGGTTTAAAATTCAGAAATTCAACCTTGTTTTAATGGCATTGAGATTTAAATTCCAAATTCTCCCTAGTAAACACACAACACAGCATAAATAGACAATGGTGGACAGATACGAAGACTATTAAACTCTTGAGATAACATTTTCTCGTCGTTTCATTGTCACACAAATAATTATTTAAAAAAATAAAAAATAAATCAATAGGATAGATTAATATGTGATAAATCACTTCACAAACATGCAAGTTCAAATTTAACTTCTACAAGTTATAATGAAAAATAAATTTAACTATGAATATATATTAACTAGACATAGTTAAATTTATTATTTTTTATAATTTATAGAAATTAAATTTTAATTTTTGTGAAATGATATATCACATATTAATAATCTATCTCGTTGATTCGTTAATTTTTTTAAAAAAACATAACCATTTGAATATGCAAACAACAAGAAAATGTTTTCTTAAAAGTTATTTATAACTCTAAACAACGAGGAAATGTTTTCTTAAAAGTTATTTTTTATAACTCTAAATGATATGTAAATAACCAGAAGAAAATATTTTGAGTGTTTAAAATCCACTCTCGAAATGATCGAGATGCAGAGCCAAATGGTGATTCCACACAACCTTAGCAGAGATCAAAACATCGTTTTAGTGGGGCACAGATGATGGAACAAGGATCAGATGCAAACGATCACACCCATCGGGGCAGCCACCGCGAGTCAGCACTCAGCAGACAGCACACACCGGCCGTCCTCATCCAAACGACGGTGCGTGTAGCCGTGTACTATCTCAGTTCGCGTCTCTGCTTTTCTTTTGCAGTTCATCAGCTTTGCCCAATGCGTGCCACACTGCCACGCGCCCACGCGGCCCCTTTCACTTTGACATGGAAGAAGAAGCTTCTCTCCCTTCCATTGCCACGAACAAATCATTATCGGCCTCTCGCGAATGATCGAGAGGCAACTCACTCACCCAAAACTGAATAAACTTGATGATCAGAATTCAGAACAGAAACTGATACTGCAAAAAAGGAAAAAAAAAGCATATGATCAGTTTGTTGATCACAAGGCAAAAGCTGCGAGCGCCAGTTCATCTTATTACAGGCTTCCAGCTTCTTGGCGATATGCTACAGTAGCTTCTTCCTCCCTTGCAAAACCCAAACCTTATCTACAACGCAACACACACACCGGAACAGAGCGCTCGATCGATCGAAGCAGAAGAGACGACGACGACGACGACGACGGCGAACTACTACTACAGGTACTAGCAGTGGGTAAGCGACACCTAGGCTATACAGGGATACAGCGCGCACGCGACAGCGGCGGCGGCGCGGCGAGACGGCGGCGTGTGTGTATGATGATCAGGCGCTGGCCTTGTTTGCCTTCTTGGAGATGGCGGAGCGGATGGACTTGGGCGGCTGCATCGGCTTCGCGGGGGCGGCCTTCCTCGCCCTCTTGGCGCGGGCGGGGCGGGCCGGGGGAACCGCCTTCTTCGCCTCCTTGGCCGACGCCGACGACGCGGGCTTCTTGGCGGCGGCGGAGGGGCGCGGGGTCCTCTTCCTCTTGGCGCCGCCCGCCTTGGTGGACTTGGGCTTGGACTTGGCCTTCGCCGCCGTCGCCGCCTTCTCCTCGGCGGGCGACAGCTTGAACGAGGCCTTCACCTTCACGAGCCGGCCCTTGGCGGCGAAGTTGCGGAGCTGCACGGCGAGCACCTTCCGGTAGTTCGCCGGGAGAACCCCCTTGTGCTGCTCCCCCATGTACTTGGCGATCGCGTACGGGCTCGATCCCGCCTTGCCGTTCCCGTCCAGCGCCATGATCGCCTCCTTGATCATCTGCTCAAAACCACACAGATTTCACAAACTCAATTCAACCCAATACACGATCACTGCATCGATTGATTTGCTCACCTCGAAGTAGGGCGGGTGGTGCGGCCCCGCCGACCTGGGCTTCCTCGCCCTCGGCTTCCTCTCCTTCTTCGCCTTCTCCTTCTCCTTCTCCTTCTCCTTCTCACCCTCCGCCTTCTTCTCCTCCCCGTCCTCCGCCGCCGCCTTTCTCTCCTCAGCCTTCGGCGCCGCCTCCGGCTTCAGTGCCTCCTTCACCTCCTCCACTACCACCGGCGGCGCCTCGCCGGCGGCAGCAGCGGCAACCTCCTCGGTCGCAGTAGCCATGGAGGAATAACAGAGTGCTAGTGCTTAGTGGAAAGAGCTCAACTGCTTTGTGCGTGACGAGGTGCGGATTCGAGGCGCGCGGTTTATACCGGAGGGCGGAGCGCCGCGATTGGCTGGACGAAGCCTCACACGGATCGGGATCCGAGGGGGAGAGATCTGGAGCGTACACGTGGCGCGCCGATCCGGGCATGCCGCTTCTGGGAGCTTCTGGACCTTTTCGCCGCGGGGCTTGGGAGAGATTGGGGAAATGGGGAGTGTGTTTTTTCGGGTGTTTTTTTGGGCGGCGATGTAGACGCCGATTTGGTGGTGCGGGTCTGTGTTTTTGTTTGGGGTTTTTGGTTTGGATTCAAATTGGGAGAGAGGTGGGTGTTGGGTGGTTTGAATTTTGAGAGATGGTTTTGGTTTTGGGGAGAATTTGAGGGTTTTGTGAGGTGGGGTGTGCTTGTGTGCTTCTTTGGGTCTAAGGTTTTTTGGCTACGTGTTTTGGGGGTTTTGCATGTTCTCACATGTTTAGATGTTTTTGGCTACGTGACATCTCGTTCTCACATGTTCTCACAGAGAAAAATTACCTGTTGGAGCTTGCTTGTTCTCACATGTTTAGATGTTTAGTGCGCAGAAAACGAGATGTCACGAGTAATTTCTCTCGGTAAAATTTATTAACAAAGAGAAATGTTATGCATACTGTAAATCTGTAATAACAGGTAAACTACTTGCATACGGGGAGAAATGCTCTGGATAAACTGTAAATGTACTATGGATGGTTGTGGTAAATACTTCTGCCAAAATACTGATCACCATTGTGCCTACAGTTTTTTCTATAACAGGAATCATCAATCATCGTTATTTATTAATAAAGGCTACATACTCATACCAAAAAAAAAATCACAACGATGCCGTTGACTCGTCAAACATCAATCCATAAACATTTGTGGAGTACCACAAAAGGCCGACTCTGTTTTGAAGGTGATCACTGATCAGTGCAGATTTGCTAAAAGAAAATGAGCCAGGTTGACAGGTGGGCCCCACACAGCGCAACGGATTGGATATGGTCTGATGGGGTATATGGGCAAAAATATATGTAACCCACTAGTGTCTTCTTGTTCATGGGCTTATTATTCTGTATTGGGCCGAGGATGACTACAAATCTAACAGCCCAATCCATGGGCTTATTATTCTGTATTGGGCCGAGGATTCACGGCCAACTCACGGCCATTTAAGTCTGCTCGGCAACAATTTTTTATACTCCATTCACGCTCACACTCCATTTTACTTTTTTACCAATTTATAGTCGGTCTACCATTCAAATTCCAAGGGCGTCACCGTCACAGCCGTGTTTCACGTGCCACCCGTCGGTCGAGTCCAACCGCCGGCGACCTTCAATTACTTCCATTACACGGCGCAGACGAAAAGGAAATTCGAGTAGTAGCACGGCACGACTCCTTCCAAAACATTAAAATGCAGGAGCGTGCAGGTGAAGCACGAGCCAAACAGCTGGCAATCACAAGCAACAACGGGGCAAAACAGATTACGAACAAATTACTACTCCATATAGTAAACGAATATTAATAGTCTTTTAGCACTGTTTGCTTAATCGCAAAATCCAAAGAACGGCAATAACATTTGACGAGTCTTTACACTAATCAACCGACCAAACCCTATTACAAAGCTGCTAAGGAAACGAGATCTAAAACACGGAAGCGAGAGGGGAATCAACAAGTTGACCACGACACGTCGTCGTCTTGATCCCCCTATATCGCTTCGGCGCTACGCAACCGCGTCGGAGGCGGCGGCTTACGCGCGCTCGCCGCGGATGCGGCGGGCGAGCTGGATGTCCTTGGGCATGATGGTGACGCGCTTGGCGTGGATGGCGCAAAGGTTGGTGTCCTCGAAGAGCCCGACGAGGTAGGCCTCGGCGGCCTCCTGGAGGGCGAGCACCGCGTGGCTCTGGAACCTGAGGTCGGTCTTGAAGTCCTGCGCGATCTCGCGGACGAGACGCTGGAAGGGGAGCTTGCGGATCAGGAGCTCCGTACTCTTCTGGTACTTGCGGATCTCACGGAGCGCCACCGTCCCTGGCCTGTAGCGGTGGGGCTTCTTCACGCCGCCGGTGGTCGGGGCAGACTTCCTCGCCGCCTACACAAACAACAAATCACCAAAACCCACGAATCAGCAAAACCGCAAACCCTAAAACTACCCCAATCCCTCGCCGGAAACACCAGATCGAGATGGAAGAAGACTGAACCTTGGTGGCGAGCTGCTTCCTCGGGGCCTTGCCGCCGGTGGACTTGCGGGCGGTCTGCTTCGTACGGGCCATCTCCTCCGGTTCGCTTCTCGGCGGCGACTTGTCTGTGTTGATTTGGGGAAAATCGAAATCGAGAGCGACCAAACTGGCGTCGAAAGGCGAACAGTGGGAGGGAGGAGGGGAGGTGGGGGGATTTTTATAGGCGCGGTGTGGAGAGCGTGGGGTGCGGGGGGCAGTGGACGCGTGGACCGAGGCGGTTTCTTGTGACCGTTTGAGGGAAGGTTTCGGGATCGGGATCGGATCCGACGGCTGGTGATAGGCCGTAGAAAGCACACGATCCGTGTGCTCGTCGCTGGTTGGTTGGAGAGCTCGGCGCCACGGATCGGTGACGTGGCATAGGCTATATGGGCTGGTGGGCCTGGTCAGCGGCGCTACCGCTACATGGGCTACATGGGCACTTGTACTATTTGGGCCGAGCTCTGCGTTTAAGTGTCAGGATCCAAATAGTTTGAGCCTACATATACGATTGTTTTTTTTTGTTCTTAGTATTTGTTTCTCTCTACTAGCCAAAGTGTCCGTGTGGTGCAACAGAAAAAATACTAAAAAGTTAAAAAAAGAAAATAAAAATGCTAGATAAACGTTGGAACTTGGAATAACGCAATATCATTGAAAGTGCCTGTGCTTGGGGCTATGAATCTTGTCCAAAAGGAGGTCCAGATCGCTTTTTTTTTTCTATTTTCTTGAAATTGCGCAGCGGACACAGTACCTCATACTCAATCTGGTCGATTTGGGCCTAGCCCAGTCAAGCTTTTGTCTTTCCATCAAAGCTGGGCTAACGAGATCGCCTAGCTCCCTTCTTTTCTCTTTTTACTGGGCCATCTCTCCCTCTAGCTTCACAAAAGCCCAACCCATCTAGGCCATCTATACTAAGCCAGGCCGAGTCGCTTCTTCCATTCGCATGCCAGGCCAACGTCTAACTGAGTTGGTAAGGGAGGGGCACGCCAACGCCGGTCACTACTGGCATCGGCGTGGATACTCTTGCTGACCTTTTTGGGAGCCCTGGCGTTGCCAGCCACGGCTTACTCTAGGCCACAGCTTTGTTTCCCCTTGTGTTGCGCCACGCGACGCCGCCCGACTCTTCCGTGCTAGATTGCACCGCGATGGCCTCTCCCAACAAAGCTGCATGACCACGTACGCCTCAGGCAAGCACACACGCACTGGACAAGCCCTAGCATGTTGAGCCAGTCGCACGTGGGCTGCGCCAACTATTCCAGCGACCGATTGCCACTGGCCACCGTCTGTTGTGTTTTTCCCGCCGCTACCAGCCCCTGCTCCGGTGGCTGCGCCAACATAAGCCAAACTTAGCCACCGTCAAACCGCTCACCTCCTCGCCGTCCAAAACCTAGTCAGAATGTTGCCCCTTGTCTACCCGCCTGCCCACACACGCACCGACTAAACCCAACGAGAGGAGGGGGAGAACATGGTCGATGCCTTGCTGCCATGCTAGACCTCGTTGGTATATCCAGTAGCTTCCATTGCCCCTCGCCGCTACGATCATCTAGCTGCTCGACCTCACATTGCGTGTAGGTGTTGCCGTGTTGTTGTCGATCTGGATATATAGCGTCACGAAACCGCGAGCATAAACACATTCATCTTTCGTCGGACGTCACAATCACCGCGCTTGCAGCGTTTTTATTTCATCGTTGTTTGAGCGATCGAGTAGGCTTCGTATATATGGCACTGTGGTGGTGACTCCTCGATGGAATCGGACGAGAGTTTGGCTACCCTGAGGCACCACCTACCTTATGGTCCACCATCCATTCCTGCTATATCTCCGGCGCCTCGTCTTGGTAAGGAGTCGTCGCCTCTGCTGGAACCAGCTCCACCCACGCAAGCAACAATTTGTCGATTTCTTTTTGTCTTCAATCCCAACATACATGTATGTACCGTTCTTCTGGAGGAGTCCTAGCACAGAACTGAATAGAAATCGCTGGTGTATATAGTTGGAAACACAGTGATGCGGGAATCAAATCGGACCGTTGGGCTGAAGGATCGATCACTCGACTGTTAGGCTGAATTGAATTCTTTCTCCAGCAGTCTTAAGGGTGTACGTAGAAAAACCGATGTGCGCTTGTTAACGGACGATTTGGCGCGACGACGGACAAAAAACAGAAACGACCTGTCAGTGTGAATCGGACACAAGCAGAAAAAAAGCTCCGTGTGGCACACGGATACGTCAACCAAATCAGACACAGACGACATACAAAAGTTTCGACATAAACATCTTTAATTTTTATAATATATACTTAAAAAAATACCCGTGCAGTACAACGATTGCAATGATATATATATATATATATATATATATATATATATATATATATATATATATATATATATATATATATATATATATATATATATATATATATATATAAAATTAAATTATATATTATTTGGTTGGTTGTATGATGATGTTAATGGAAAAACAATATGTAAAACATTTTATTTGGTTGATTGCTTAAGATTGAGTTTGTTTGCCTGTTAACAGCGGATTTTCGTAATCGACCCGAAGAAGGAGGAGGAAACTGAAGCAGAGACAAAGGGCTAAGTTGGAGTCGAACCAGGTTTCGTATCGGACATGGTCTGCGTATCGGATTCAATGAGACGCTGGCAGGAAGGCTATATCGGCCGATTCGGATTTATATGGTTATTGGCCGATAGAGGTTGGAAGTTGACAAAGCCAGCGTGGGCTTGGTTTGGGCTCAGGATAAGCTTCAAGGAAGTTGCCAAATAGAGATAAGGCTCGATTTTAGGCAATTGTATCTTGTAAATCAAGTAGGTTTAGATCTAATCTGTGGCAAAAGTCTGTCGCATAGACTTGTTGTTTGTTAGAGATAAGATCGTGTCCTACATGGACCCTGTTGTAATCTCGGGTATAAATATCCCGATAGTCTGTACATAGAAACTCTCACACAATCCAATACAACAAACCAGTTCAATCTACTTCGGCGCATCGCCAACCCTCGCAAGAGTTTGACCTTGACGAGTTCTTGCCTTCCCGGAGCAAAGGTAAAAACTCGTTCCCGACGATCGACATCGTCGGGGCTAGCGTATCGCTTTAGGCACGTTAAGCCTCGATAATGTGATCGTCGTCTATCATGTTTTGGGTAATCTTGACAGACGTTTTAATTATGCTTCGCCGGCGATCTATTCGTTTTAGGGTTTATTGCCGACGACGGTTTAATTATTATGCTTGGTTAGATTGTTCAATGCATCTACCATCCCTAAAAGCAATTGACGGCTTGATTTTCTTTGTGTTAAGTTTCGATTCACACTTTGAGTTGCTATCGACCTTAGTCCTGTTTTGAGATCTAACACAAAGCCTGCTTTCGGTTGTAATTAAGGATATAACTGGGGTTTCAGCCAGTTTTATCTGATACACGTGTTTATTATAATATTTTCATGTGTATCTGTCATTTACGTAAACGGATTGATTAATAGGAATGCATCTGTTATGGATAATTCTTTAGGGTTTATCTGTGATTGATATGTTTATATTAGTTGATTGGTTCATGTAGATTTGCACTAGAGTATTAGCTAGTGTAGTTATCTTTATTATTCTTATCGGCCGATGCCATTAATTGACAACAATATGTTGATGAAGGCCGATAAAATCTATGCTTTAATCCTGTTTTATCATGAGTAAGCCGATATAGCTCTGCCCTATCGGCTGGGCTATGACAATGTGTCATCGGCTTATTAGCCGATCGGCCGTTGTTTTCTGACATGATTTACTTGTTTCTTATTGATTGCAGATCAAATCAACTGGCACGCTCGGCACACGACTAAGCAAGCCATTTGGACCTGCACTGGACTTAAGCAGATCTCCCAGGCCGCCGTGGTAACGCGGAACCCGTTTGGTTGCAAGGCGGGTCGAAATTCTGCGCCAACATTGGCTCCTATTTTTCAAGAGTAAGATTGTCTCTTCCATCTTGAAAAAAATATGTGTGAAACATGACCAACTAAATCTCTAAAATTTATAAAGTGCACAACCGGTGATCACTGAAAAGAATAAATAGATAGCTAAAAATGTTTCGGGTAAAAAGTTTGCACAACACAACATCACATACACATGTGAAAAAATGTATTGGTTGATAAAATCAATCACATCCACTAAGGACATCACACACAGTATCTTATCCGATCTATCTGTACCAATATAAATCGGTGGAATCAAAGAAAAAAAACAAATGAAAGTAAAGGAAAAGCATAGCACCATCTCGATCGGGCTCTCAGCAAGCTGCTAGCAGCCTTGCATCACGTGACGACGGATTCAAGTGGGCTCGTTTTTGTGCTCGGCCCAGGTGGCTGCACGCACACACGGCCAGGACAGTTCGTTTGGCCCAGAGTCCGTTGTTGACTTATACTCGACCCGGTAAGCAGCGTACGTACATTGCCAACATTGTCAGAGTCTGTTGTTGACTCATGATCGGAGCGACGCGCCACGATACGGACGTGCAACAGAGACGACGTATCAAGCACCAGACAAAAAGGACGAAGAGAGGATGAGTACGAAATTATCTTTAATTTTTATAATAGATAAAAATAAGCAAAGAAGATAAGATAAAGAGATATAAATTTTCAGGGTCGATATGTCAGGTGAAACGACAAAAATACGACAAATCTTTTAAGGAGGTAAAGATATCGTACTTTTTTCTTGTGAAACACTCAAATTTGTGACTACATTTTGTAGTATCTGTTTCTTGGTATTTGATGCAATTGATCCCTTCACTCAAATATTTCCTTCCCTCTTCCAGTTTCAGGGTTTGTTCACTTTGTTGTTAATTAAAAAAAATCTTACCAAACTTCGGTAATGTCAATTATTTGGTATTACTGAAATTTTTGTAAGGTAAGATAATGTCGGTGGTGTTTGGTTTGAGAACTTACTAAACTATTGTGGTTTTCAAAGTATAAGATTACAAAATTACCATAATTCATAGGGTTGTGTTAGTAATGCCAAATTTTGAAAAATAAAAATAAAAATGACAACCAAGTGAACAAACCCTGCCCAGTTGTTACTTCTGCCAGAGATATCACCACCACCTATGCTAACTCAAGGTATTACGGATGCCATGGCAGATTTTGTGACATTGTCACCTTTTCTCACCGCATTGTCACTCCTAGTATCCTTTTGTACTTTGGGATCTCCCTCCTCACCACCCACCTCAACCTATAGGATGTGTTTTTTGTTTGTTTTCTCAACTCACCCTTCTCATTTTTCACGTGCACATATTTTTCAAACTGTTAAACGATGCGTTTTTTGCAAAAAAAAATTATACAAAAATTGCTTTAAAAATTATATTAATGCATTTTCAAAAAAAAGACTAATATTAATTAGTCATGCGCTAATGAGTCATTCCATTTTACGTTCCGAACGGATTAGTTCTCATCCCTAGGAAACGAACACAGCCATAGTAATGACCAGAGATGAAATTTGGAGCACAAATATTGAAGCAAAAAGGGTTAATTGTATCCATATCATTGCAAATATATCGTATTGAAAAAATACCATTATTATTAATGAAATCGGGTGAATGCCGCCACAATTTTCTAAAATTAGAACATATCACTCTGTCACATCGTCGTCTTCATCCCCATCCCATCCCCTTTGACTATCGCATCCCTCATCGTTGGCTCCAATCTTTTTCCTCGCCGACGGCCAGCTTGTCCTTCCCCGTCCCTCGCGCCTCCCTCCTGTCACTCCCTGATGTCTGCCGCTGCACGACCTCCTCCGTTTCCATCCCTCACGCATCCCTCTCCTCGCTCCTCATCATCTGTCGCCGCTGACTTGAGTGGATCGGGGGCTTCTGGGCTATGGTGGACTCCGCGAGCTCCGCACGTCGAGGAATGCTACTGCCTACGCTGACTTGAGTCCCTACGGTGGAAGCCAGTGAACACGCACGTGCGGGTGCTCAGGATGAGGCACTTCTTCTCATCTTTCTAGCATTGGACCAACCAACCAGGTCGCAGAATCTAGACGTGTGTGCACAGGTGCCCCACAGGTGTTGCACATTGTCGAAACCGGCGTAGAACTAGCGAATGACAAGAAGTTGGGTGAGGCACTTCGTATTGCTTGATGCTGCTGTGGAAGATGTCGTTGAGGCCGAAGTAATATGTGCCTTCGTAGTGTACCAACCCTCGTCAGCCGAAGTAATTTGTGCCTTTGTGGTGTACCAACCCTCGTCGGCGTTCACGTTGTCCACCAGCTCGCTGAGGCCGCCGTTGTTGAGGTACATGCACATGTTGATTCACTGGAACTACTCGTGGTAGTTGCGCATGATGTCGTCATTGAGGCAACAGGTCGTGGATGTAGACATACCGCCCCTTGCAAGCTCCGTGTCTCCAGCAGCCGCTATCGCGGCTGTTGTCGTGACATCGCGTGCGGACGGAAGCCTCCTAAGCTGCTAGGAAAAGCTGTGCGTCCTCATCGTCGGATGAGCGATTAGCGCGGCGAGCTGATCGGCGACGCGTCGTCGAGCTATCACGGGGACGGAGACGGCGATGTGACGAAGATGACAGAAATCATGACGAAGTGGTATTGTTCTAATTTTAGAAGATTGTAGTGGCATCCACCTGATTTCATGAATAGTAATAGTATTTTTTCAATACGTCATATTTGCAGTGACATGGATCCAATTAACCCTACATAGATTCTGAAGCGACTACTTGCTTCTTAATGGTCGCCACTAAAAAAACAATTGGAATGGACATTCTATGTTGTGTTCTTTACCCGCTCTTTCAAACTTGTAATCCCCTTAAGTAGTGAATTCATCCCACAAAACAAAACATGCCGCATGCGACTCGATGAAACACATGGTAGAAGGTGAGCATAAAACTAGCAGAGGACCCAGAAAAATTACCATAGGTGTGCACAATGTAATATGCTAACAGGGGCAGGTCTACAAGGATCCAAGGGTATTCAAATATATACATAAGATTTTTGTCAAAAGTATTATATATTTTTGGGCCCGCCTCTGTATGCTAGTTAGTGTATACTTAATTTCACAAACATGAACACTTATTTCATAATTTATGCCCTATTTTCATGGGTGCTTCTTGAAGCCTTTTTTTTAGGTTTTGGGCATGCATACCTCGAATAACTCCTGCCTAAAACATAAAACTGAAAGACAAAATAGTAGTTGCTTGCCATGTGACACAAAAAATTCTACATGTTCTTTTTACAAAGGGTACAAATGCACATGAAAACATATGCTTCAAACATCCACCAAATTCACACATCTAATTCATGAAACTTTAGAAGTTTGACTTGTGAATGAGTTTGTGTTCTTCCCTACGTTAATTATCAAGAGAGCTTTTGAACCCTTCTCCGGTACATCATTACTTCTATGTTAAGACAAGAACATGCCTAATTTCGACGGAGATTTGTGTTCCATCTATATGGTCGTGTAGGGTAAATGTGAAATTTGATATTATCCTATATATGCACTTCTTGTGAGAAAACATACAAATTCTGGAGCAAATCGTAAAAATCCATTATTGCTAAAATTCATTTTCCATGTAAAGCTCCCAGGCCCAGCCCTCCGGCCCACTCGGCTCCCCAGGCCTTCAGCATTCTCATCTGGTCACTGTCCCCTTCGACCTCACGCCGAAGCTTCCAGAACCTTCCAATCTCGCAGCCCGAGCCATGGCCATGGCCGAAGCCGAGAACCCGCCGCGCCGCCGCCGCCCTGCGCCGGACCCCGTCGCGGTGCTCCGAGGCCACCGCGCCGCCGTCAACGACGTTTGCTTCCACCCCTCTCTCCCGCTCATATTCTCCGGGTACGCGCTCCCCTCCCTGATTCGCCGAACCCTCGCACATGTGATCTCGCTCTCGATGACATTTCTCTCTTTGTTTTTTTGCATTTTGGGGTTTGCTCATCGTCCAGCGCGGCTGACGGGGAACTCAGGGTTTGGGATACAGCCAGCCACCGCACCGTCTCCTCGGTTTGGTAACTTCTGAGTTTACGATTATGGTTGTTATGGTTGGTTCGTTTTGAGGGATATTTGATGCGAGGGCGTACGATTTTGCAGGGCTCATGGTGGATCGGCTGGTGTATATTCAGTGGCTGCTAGCAGCAGACTTGGAAAAAAAATCATTAGGTGAGTGAACAGAGGTGAAATTTTCAGGAGTTGCTGGCCGTAGGTATTATATCAAGAGGTTTGCTCATTCTAGGATGCTATTGCAACAGGCTAGATAAGAAGCATCCGTAGCTCATATGCCTTAAAACATGTGATAGCCGTATACAGAACAACTGAGTTGAATCAGTGTAATATTTTTTATTTGAGTACACAGCCTTTTTGGATTGGAATTGCATTGCAAGTAGGATTGGACCTCTTCATATCATATATGACTGTATTATCTTTCTGATCATTCATTCTAGACAGCATCAGTGCATTGTACTATACAGATGGAGCATTAAAGTGACATAACTTTTGTAGCATATTTTGAGTTGAGTTCCTCTCACGTTGTTACGATTTGGATTGAATTTTGATCGATATATCTGTTTCTGATGCCGAGGCAGTCAAGGTAGGGATGGATCATGCAAATGCTGGGAAATTGAGGAAGCTGGGCTTTCACGGTATGGCTCATTGCACATGAAGTGTAATAGGAGTTAGAATTGGAACTTCGTTTGAATGGAACATGCTAAGGATTGACATACATTTTTTAAAAAGAAAAATCAGAACATGCTACCTTCAACATAAATTAGGACCTGGTTAATAGTAGGCTTTACCAATGTAAATGCAAGGAGAAGAGGACATGGGCATACATATAGACAAAAGATGTTTTGAATACTACTACCTCTGTCCCATAATATAAGGGATTTTGGCTATGCAATTGTATAGCCAAAATCCCTTATATTATGGGACGGAGGGAGTAGAAGATAAACAACCCATCAAGAGAAGTCTTTGCAAGACAACTTCTACTCCTACATGTAGGTCTCATTAGGTTTGATGTCACAAAGTGTATCCTGTATCTACCTGCTATATACCATTTACTGCATCTGCTCCACAAAGTCCATCTGCCTAGGTAATTGGATACTCCATCCTGTTGTCCTCATTCTGCTGCAAGTGCATCCACCAGAGCATAAGTGTAATACTATTAATGTTTTGACAGTATTTTTTTACCTGATTATAGTCTGTAGGGCAGGCCCCCATATGCCTCTTGAAGATCTTATAGATCTTAAATAAAAGAATATGTATACCAACTTTAGTGTTGTAGCAGCATCATATTCTTGTGTCAATGGAGTTTTCATCTGTATCTGTAGTGGTAAATTGATGAAGAAACTTAAACAAAGTAGCCAGAGCCTCCTCAGTATTTGTTGACTAGCACATTGTCCTAATTAAGACGATAAGTGTAAGGTCCAGAAGGAATATGGTAAAACACATACTTGTTAACCTTCTTTGTGTGAGATGTGTTTCATTTGTGTTTCTTATTTGAGTTTCCGTGGCATGCAAATCCAATTTCTTGGGTTCTTTCAGGAGGGCCCTATATACAATCAGAACAAGTACATACCATTTCTGCAAGATGTCACTGGTTAAGTCAACATGTTCTACATTCTGCACACAATCTGGCTTGAGCTCTGCAACTGGTGACATTGAGTCACAAAGTGCAGTTACTGAAGAACGTGAACTAGGTAGTGCATAATTTCCACATCTCAAACAAAAGAGAGCAACTAGAAACTCGATCACTCTTGACAAGAAATTGGTGTCAGATAACTCCTTAGTGTCTCTTTCTTCATGATTGACTTAATGGTGGATTTCCTAGGCACTTGCTGTAAAGGACCAAATATAATGGCAATCGCTGGTCAAGAATCGTCGCAGGTTAGTTTTTAATCTTGACTTTGAGCAAAATATAGTGTGATGCAATAGAGCAGAATTGATTCATCGTTTTTTTTGTGCCTACATATTTTCTTGCCTTGTTTTCAACTTTTTCATGCTGTCACTAAAGAAAAAAGTGAATACAGGTTGAACTTTGGGACATTGATAACGCAATAAAGGTAATATGCTTGCCTGAAACATGCAGTGCTAATCTGGCAGATCACCCGACCAAGCAAAGAGGTTCATCTCCACAACTTCTGCTGTAATTGTTTTGTCTTATGAACAATACCAAGTGTAGGTTGAGCTAGCATTAGGTGGTACATCTGGTGCTGATCTGATCTCTTGCTTAGTAGAACCTTCAAGTATTTATACTCCTAGGTTCTGGTTAGCCCTCACCATGTCTTTTGGTGTCATCTTTTTTAAAACATAATGTAGTTTTCAAGAAATAGTCAGAGGAAGCAGGAACTTGATGATAAATTAGGAGCTGCACTAGTGATTATAGACTGGCTGATGGCATTGTACTAGGACAAGGATATCTTTGTCATTGCCTTGGAGGATAAATACTTACTGAGCATAGATATATCATTGTGTACTTGACTTAACAGAATTATTTACGAGCCGTGTCACTATTTTACTTCCTTGTGCACAATATGGAGTGTATTCATGCTAGCGTAGCCTCCCATGATGCTGTCACATCCAGCAGGAAATTGTAAAATCCTGCCATCAGCCCAGAGATATGTGCTTTACAAGTAACCAGCATTTCTGGAATCACTGAAGCAAAGGTTTTATAGATGTGGTTTAGGATGAATACCTCTTCTATGATATGGGACTGCATGTATGTTCTTCAGTTCTTCACTGTAGTAGCTTGCTAAGTTCACGAAATTGCGCTTCACATCAATTTATCTATTATAGCTAGTGCGCTGCTATGCGCTCTGCATTTGCACACTGCTGGACATTTATAACAATTCATTTAAATTGCCCAATGACATTTATTTTTCCCTTGTGTTTATTATGCTTTAAGTAATCCTTGAAAACTTCATTCTGTTGATTGTAGGACTATGCATGGCTGTGCAAGCTTTCTTCCCTTGTGGTGCAGCTTATGTAAATATTTTGTCAAGGTTCGTGTCCAGATAAATTTTTGTCAAGGTTAAGCATGCAAACCCGAGCCCCTTTATTAACAACCACTACCTAGGTTCCTGTTTTGCCACAGCAGAAAGCCTTTTATCCCAGTCGTTGTTTAACAGTGTGTTTTTCCCTTGCATAAAGAAAAAGTGTTCCTTTGCTTAACATCTTTTGGATTGTTCTCGTACTCTCAAAAGTGCATCAACATTTTCAATTCAGGAGATGGGTCATTTCAGTAAACCTTTGCTCTTATGGTGATCAGTTACGAAGATGGAAGCACTCTTTTGTGGGATGTACGAAATCCTGGTTTGCCTGTATCCTCAGTGAAATATCACTCAGAATCAGGTTGCTCTCCATTCTGAAAATTACTGTTTTAGTTATTTAACCTATCCTTTTTTCAGTAGTAGCTATGTTTATCTATCTTTGGTATTTGGAAACAATATATGATCTAATAAGAGTCCGGTGTGCAGCTTTATCCATTGCTATTGATGGGCTATGCAATGGGGGGATCTCAGGAGGTGCTGATGATAAAATAGTCATGTTCGGCCTTGATCATCAAAAGGTGTGCACCAAATTTTCTGATTTCCTGTTTCCTGCTACACAAATCTTTACTCTTGAAAGGTGCACCTTATGAGTAAGAAAAAAAAACTATATTATGTACATGCAGTACAAAACTAACCCAAGTTGATATTGATTTTATACCTTTTCTGATGGCGTGCTATTAATTATCTCCAATTCTCTGCAAGTCATTCAATTACATGAAGAAATAAGCTGCGAAGGAGATCTTTGCATTCATTGTTTTTTCTGTAATATTGACTTCAACGTCATCTGCTATTGTCTTCTTGACAAGGTTCATAAGCGCTTCAATTTCCTAAATGATGCAGTATACTGAAGGTTAAGTTTAGCAGTGTTTAACACTCAGAAGTAGGTCTATAGTTGAGACTGGAGTATTATCCTTCTGATATGAATGGCACTAACTTTGTTGGAGTTGTAAAGGGAATTAAGCATCTCTATATGATAGATTTAGTGTTTGCACAGCTTGCATGTCATCCACTCCTGACATCTGTGATATTTGAATCTCTTCATATCTGAAGCAAGAAAAACACGCACAAACCATGGTTTTTTATTAGCTAGATGGGTAGTAGTTATTTTCCTCAGGGAGGGTAGTAGTTGTTATTTCCAGTTATAGGCATATAAACATTCTACATTTCATAACAAAATTATCATCGCTGGAAAATGCATTTGCTTCTGTTGTAGTAGTGTTTTCAATTGCATTAGTGAACGCTGGTTTAACTTCTGAATAAGCCATCTTTTGATTTACTGGCATGCAGTTTTGTTCCAATTACAGGGCGCATTTATTCTCAGGAAAGAAATAAATCTTGAGCGACCTGGTATAGCAGGTACAGCCGTTCGACCAGACAACAAGATTGCAGCAACCGCTGGTTGGGATCACAGGTTTGTTTTATTACATTCTGTTCCTTGATGACTAGGATGTTGTCATAAGCTATTTTAGTGGCATCCTAAATTCTTAGTTAACTTGCTCAAGTCAGTAGGTGCATTTGCATCTGATTTAGTGTAAATCTATTTAGTAGTATGTAGTAGGTGCCACCGTGCAATAATACCTGAATGATGAGTAAAAGTTGTCCAAATGATGGCTCCTTACGATTTCGGTCGCTACTACCTACAATCTTGTCTTCTAGTTATTGTTGTTGTTGATGATGATAATCCAAGTTTGCAACTGTTACTTGATTGCAGGATTCGAGTATATAGCTACAGTAAAGGAAACGCTCTAGCAGTGTTAAAGTATCACAGTGATTCGGTATGCAGCTTCTCTCATCTAGTAACAACATTCTCTTTTAAACTTAGCATGTCGTTTTTGTCAGCTCAAAAGTGAAGAAATCCCTGTCATCCCTGATATCACCTTCTATTGATTTTTGCAATCGTTCCTATATAGGCATGAGGCTGATAATCAGCTGACCTTCAGTTTTATACATTATCGTTGAACCAAAGCTTCACGGAACATATAACTTATGTGCGTCCTTTTCGCTTGTAGTGTAATGCAGTGACATTCTCATCAGACTCCACGCTGTTGGCTTCCTGCTCGGCGGATACTACTGTTGCATTGTGGGAGCTCTATCCTCCCAAAACAGCTAGCGAAGTTGGCGTCAGAACGAGAGATGAAATATCCCAATAATATGGCCGGACCTTCCATTGAGGCAATGCCTCTGCTTCTTGACTGGAGGAGCATACAAAGGATGAACCAGGGTTAGTTTATGACTTGTTATAGTGTCTTTGAAAGAAATTTAGCTTGTGGATTTTACGTGAAACTTGTAGTCATCTTGTGAAGCAACACAGAGAACTACAAGATCCCGTTTAGCCAGAGCGGCAAGTCTGATAACAGTGCTAAGGTGCTCAAATGCAAGACTTCAGAAACTTGTCAAAATGATCTTGCAGACGAGAATATAGTAACGTTGGTTGCTATACCTAGTAAGTAGTAATAGCGATAATTTGCAGTTAAATATCATGTACTGTAAAAACCCAAAGCGGCTGTCTTGAAGATTTCCATGCCTGGCCTACCGGCTGCCGGCTGCCGCTGCTCCACTACATCACAATTCACAAGCCCCTTCCGACAATCGTTTTTACTATTAACGGTATCATTATCTAGATTTGCCACATGCACAAAGTCTTTGTCTTTGTCTTTATGTCTATCTTTATTATACTTAAAAAAACAAAATCTGCTTCCAACGATTTTTTCGTTCGTCCGTTGCTCCTTATCTATATCGGTTTCAATCGACGATCGGTTTCAATTTTTGACTATGCGTGTAACGACTCCGATTTCTTTCCATACCTTTCGCTATCTGTTCCTGTGATTTGTCATCCTAGCCGGCCAGAGGCGGACCCATCAATGACCTATATTTTTAAAATGTAGCGACTCCACGTGGCGCAAGGTTCTCGGTTGGTTTTTCGAGACTGCCGTCACTCGGACTCGAACTTAGGCCGTGTTTAGGCCGTGTTTAGGTGGCGTTTGGATCAGGGAGTTATTTTTAGTCCATGTCACATCGGATGTTTGAGTACTAATTAAAAGTATTAAACATAGACCAATAATAAAACTAATTGCATAAATAAGTGCTATTTCGCGAGACAAATTTTTTAAGCCTAATTAATTTATAATTAGCACATGTTTACTGTAGCATCACATCGGCTAATCATGGATTAATTAGGCTCATTAGATTCGTCTCACAAATTAGTCTAAGGTTATAAATGAGTTTTATTTTTAGTCTACGTTTAATACTTCTAATTAGTGTACAAACATCTGATGTGACAGGGACTAAAAAGAAGTCCCTGGAAACAAACAGACCCTTAGTTGTAAAATTTTTTTTTTGCCAAAAACATCACATCAGATATACGGACACACATTTGAAGTATTAAACGTCAACTAATAACAAAACAAATTACAGATTCCGATTGTAAACTGCGAGACGAATCTTTTGAGCCTAATTAAGCTATCATTAGCACATGTGGATTACTGTAGCACGTATGGCTAATCATAGCGTAATTAGGCTCAAAAGATTCATCTCGCAATTTACAGTTGAACTATGCAATTGGTTTTTTTTCGTCCACATTTGATGCTCCATACATATGTCCAAACATTTGATGTGACGGAAAAGTTGAAAGTTTGAAAAAAAATTTTCGGAACTAAACAAAGCCTTAGATGCTTGAGCACTGCTTCCTAAGAGCAGTGTTAGCCTGTGAAACTTGTGGCCAACAGGTTTGAAGTTTGATTCCCATCACCTTTTGGTTTTCTGTTGCTTATTCTTTCTCTCTCCTAACCTGATTATATTTTTTGAAAAGTAAGTCTATATGTTTGAAATTCATATTAAACCAGCAATATATTTAATTTCCTATTGTATTTTTCTACGCTTTATCACCTCTTCTTATTAAAAAAAAACTTTGCCTTTTTTCATTGATAACATAAGGAATAAATCTTTCAAATGTCACGGTGAAATTCATGTTAATTAAACTAGCAAGATATGTAATTTCCTACTATGTTTTTTTACACTTTATCACCTTTTCTTATTAAAAAACCCTAGCATTTTTTTCATCGATAACACAAAGAATAGTTTTTTTAAATGCCACGGTGTAAATCTTGAATATCCATTGTAAAAATCCTACATCCGCCACTGGGCTGGTCACGTGGCCCTGTGCACACGTGCCTTCCCGGATCATCGAGTTTTAAATTCTCTACTTTCTCCGAGCTGGAATTTACATAAAAACTACATATTTGCTTTCACTATCTACTCATCTAATTTTCATTTGTCTCCTGATTTTCGACCATCTCCTATGTGGCTCCGTGAGTGCATGGTTAGACAGACTCAAGCACAGCAGTAGTTGCCTGCTAATGATGAGAGGCAACTAATCCTATTTAATACTCCCTCCGTCCTAAAATGTAGTAATCTTTAATGAGATTAGACCCATCGTAAGACTATGAATCTGATATAGGGTAAAATCAGATTTGTAGTCGTAAGATGGGTCTAATCCAATCCTATATTGCTATATTTTGGGACGAAAGTAGTACTTCTTAGCTCCAAGTAAACGATAATCTCCAAACCAGAATATATTTTAAAGTATTTATCAAATTTCTAATCCATGTAAAATATCAACAAGTTGATATCCGTGGTCATTATCTTTTTTAGCTATCTACGTGTAAATTGGTAAATCTAAATTAAATTAAGCTAAACTCTCATTTGATACTATTCCTTTGTTGAGGTCTAACAAGTTGAAGAAACCCATTCTTCCAATTTGATGAAAATTCTAAAGCAATTTTTTAACAGTATAGATGTAATGACATACATTACTTTTTAAACATGTATGACCAAATTAGATTTATGATCGGCTACAATGCAATCATGATCGAATTGGAATACAGATCAGGCGGCTTGGCTTTTTCAACGCCTAGGTGGATCCTTGGTCATCTCCAGATTAGTGCTATCATTAACAAATTTGAACTACTATCATGTTTCTCCTCTCACGCGACAAATCGTATTTTGCTTTAATGACCCGCCATTTATTAGTGCAGATAGATTTTTGCGATCGAGTGAAGCGAGCGCAACGCGATAGCTTCAAAATACTACACATGCAAGGCGTCATGGTCCTAAAAGATTAGTTTTTCTGTCATGCAATACTACACACGCAGGCACTTTTCCTAGTCAATAAAAAAGAGAAACAAAAGACGTCAGGGGGATCGGAATTTTATTCTCCGGTGCTCCCTGATGCTTCGGCCTTCGGAGCCCGCGCGCTCAAGCCCATGCTCCAATATTCTCGGCCCGATTATGCTCTAAGGCCCAAATACGTGCTTCATATTGGGCCGGTTGTAGCGATCCAAACCCCGTCGGCTCTTGTGGGCCTACTCTCACAACCGGAGCTTAGGAATAAGTTTATTTGCAGGTTTCTTAATTTGACAGCGAGTTCGATTGTTATCCATCAACCGAAATACTAGATACAACGAGTCTCTCAAGTAGTCAAAAATGTAATATAGGTTCAATGGCAGTATAGTGAGATGATTTTGTCCCATGTGACAATTTGACCTAAGTCAGCGCTGAGTCAGCATGGGCCCACATGTCAGACCTCTTCAACTCTATCTCTTCACCTCTCTCTCTCCCTCCCTGTTCTCATCTCAGCAGCGGCTGGCGAGGAGGACGGCGGCCGGCGACGGGTGGTGAGGAGGATGATAGCGGTCTAGAGCAGAGGCTGGAGGAGGGCCCCTAGCCGCTGGAGTCGACGAGGGCGGCGACCACGCCATGGGCGATGCGAGGAGGGGACCGACACCGGGGTTGGCTAGTTGGCGTGGCTGGGATGGTGGATGAGGCAGCTAAGGAGGAGTGAGCCGTGGAGGCGACGGAAGCAGCGACATTGCAGGCGACGCGGAGGAAGGGCCTGCAGGTGAGATAGGCGTGGACCTCCCTGCAGTGCCACACCGCGTACTCCTCCTTCATCTTCGACTGCCCGCACCCCATCAAAGCAAACCAAGGAGAGCAACCAAAACAAAAAAAAGAGCTATTCCCCTCCCTTTCCTCACAGCACCCGCCGCCGCAGCAGCAACTGCATGGCGGCTACTACTACTTCGGAGAGAGTCGCAAGAGGAGGGGAGTGGGAGTGGAGGGGAGCACGGTGAGAATCTTCTTCTTTTGGGGTGCTGCGGTTGTGGGTGCCAGCGGGGAGCGGCTCATCACATTGTGCTCGCACCAGTTGCAGCTTCTTCCACTTCCACCTCGCAGTGAATCCCCACCCACATGCCAACAGTCGCTGCTCGCTCGCTCTCACGGGCGGCACAGCGCGGCGCGGGGGATGGATGGATTCTCTCCTCGGAGACAGAACTGTAGGCCACCGGCCAACGTTGACTGCCCAGGTTGGATCACCACATGCCAAACTGGTGGGCCTTTTCTCTGTGACACTGGGCCGAATTCCTCCGCACGGGCCATTTCCGGCGGCGAGAGATTTTTCAGGGGCGGCGAACGATGGACGCCACCGCGGCCGGCGGTCCGCTTCTCCTCGACGCTGCATTTTCTTTTTATCAATTACACGGCAGACGCAAGTACGCAGCTGCATCCTGCTAATACGAGCCTGGCAACCAGCTCCCCGGCCTCCTCCTTATGGCGTAGGCGGTTTCTCCTTGGCTGATCACATAGCTCTCCTTTGCTCGTACTGATTCAAAGGGCCCGGAGTTTAAATTTCCGAGCCGCCTTGCATCATTATTTTCTTCAGTAAGGTCTGGTTCGATTTGGATGAGATTGAGAGAGTTCCACTATATATATATAGGTGAATATAGGTGTAGAATAAATCCTCAATCCCTTTCTCTTCCAGGATTAGCTGAACAGGACCTTAATGGGCTTCGTTGTTTGTAATGCAAAGAAAAAAAATCAGATAGTTGCCGTGATTGGTGTCTCCATCACTAAACCGTTTGGTCTGTACTCCGTACTTTTAATTAAACAGGTTGATTATTGCAAGATGTTATAAATGTAAAAGAAAATGCCAAAGAGCTTCAGTGTTTTCACCTCAGACGGCCATGAATTTATTTTTTCACGCATGTTCTAATACCGAATAAGGAACTGACAAGTCTGAATCCAACACCTATGGACGATGCCGTTTTGCCGATGATCTCATGATTTGATCTTTACCGAGCCCGTGCTGCACGCTGGTACGCCGGCTGTTGCTATGCAGTAAAGAGTGCCTTTTGGAGAATAAGGGGGTGTTTGGATTAGGGACTTAAATTTAAATTTTAGTCCATATCACACCGGATGTTTGAGTGCTAATTAAGAGTATTAAATATCGATCAATAATAAAACTAATTGCATAAATGAGTGCTAATTCGCGAGGCAAATTTTTTAAGGCTAATTAATCCATAATTAGCACATGTTTACTGTAGCATCACATAGGCTAATCGTGGATTAATTAGGCTCAATAGATTCGTCTCGCAAATTAGTCCAAGATTATAAAATGGGTTTTATTTTTAGTCTACGTTTAATACTTCTAATTAGTGTACAAACATTCGATGTGACAGGAACTAAAACTTTTTAGTCCCATCTAAACGGGACCTAAGTTAAAACTAATGCATTTATCGAAACAAGATGCAATCATATCGATCAAGTGCAATAAATTTAATGCAATCATATCGATCAAGTACAATAACTTTACATCGTTTATATTCTTGATAGGCACAATACGTGCAGTACAACGGTATGTGAAGTACAACGGTAGGTGAAGCAACAAACTAGGAAGAAGAATAAAAAGATGATCAAATAAACAACAAAATCAAATAAATTTAAATTAGATAGAAACAAGAAGACGATCGAATAAACTAGAAAGACTAGTAAGTTGATCAAACAAATTATAAAAACAAGAAATGAAGCTATTAGGAGAGAAATCTTAATCTCTTCGATAACTTGGACACAATCGGCAAGAATGGTAGAACTGACAGACACAAACAACCAGGCATGAATTGATTTTAAACAGTGAATTGACTTGGTACGAACAAGTCATGACGCTCTACATATGTATATATTGACTTTATAATGTTTTGGTTTTCTCCAAAACCTCAACTCACCAGCTAAATACAAAATATAAGTTTAAAGTGTGGGGGAAAAAGAACACAAACAAATATCAATGTAGTAGACATAGGCATTGCAGTTGTTATTGTACAAAGGGCCTACTAATATATAGAGCATGGCGAGCAGATAAAGAGAGCAATAAAACACAAAAAAATTCATGCAAATAATGTGTGTCATATGAATATATTACTATAGATCTTGACTGGATGGTACTAGTATTATATCATAAGCAGAACTAATAACTAACTTTGACTAACGGTATGAGGTATGAAGAAACACACGCTATGTACATGACTTCATGCTGCTTAGCCGTTGGATATAAGCTAATACGAATGCAAGTAGAACGAGATGAAACTACTCATTTGCCCCGGCCTTCCTTTGCAGCCCCTTTAGGTGCAAGTTTGACGGATAATTTAGCATGTTAAGTATGAATCTACTATCATACTAGATGTCTGGATGGTAACATAAATCATGAGCAGAACTAACAACTAACTCGACTAATGGTATGGAGGGCATAAAGAAATTCACACGATATACATGCTTCTTAGCTACTTGATATAAGCAAATACTCATGTAGACAGAACGGGACCGGGATAAATATCCCATCAATTATCCGGGTGCAGAACAGCCCTGGATTTTAACTGGAGGAGCATACTCTGTTGTTTAGGTGTAAAATTATGACAGATGAATCAGAGTTAGTTTATGATTTGCTTCCGTGTTTGTGAAAGAAATTTAGCTTGTGAAATTTGACGTGAAATTAACTTGTAATGGAGTATCATCTTGTGAAGGAAAAGAGAGAAGTCAAAAAAATCATTGTGTGGAGGCTGCTCACTGTGTTATTCAGATAACCAGTTACTAAGATGTAAACTGATGCATTTGGTAAAGAAGTGCACAAAAACAAAACAATCAAAACTAATTACAAGGGAAAAATGCGAAGGTACTAATCAAGTAAAATGATTTTAAATCCCCAAGTTTTTTAGTACAATATAAGGGGTCACAACTAATTATAAGTGATAACAAGATGTTCTATATTGTATTTCTATATGGACTATAAACTCTTTTTTTAATATTTTTTATTTTTAATTCCAAATTACAGTTATAAATTGTATTTCCATATGAACTCTAAGCTCTATTTTAATTTTTTTTATTTTTTAATTTTAAATTTTAGTTAGTTCTAAATTGTATACCGGTGTGGACTCCAGTTCCTTATTTTTTAATTTTAAATTTCAGTTATTTTTAAATTGTATTTCTATATGAACTCTATTATTTATTTTTCGATTAATATGAGAATTTCTAGACCATGAGAACGAACATGAAGGCTATTTTTTCTATTAATTTAATAAGTTAATAGATTTCATAATTTGAGTATAAATGACAAAAGAGAAATTAAAAAATAAAATCATACAAGTGTTAAAATGAAAAGTAGGAGATCACTATAAAAAAAACATGTCCCACCACAAAATGAATAGTGTTTCTGAAATGATGGCTTGCTATTACCAATTATTTAATATGTGATGAACAAAAATAAGCCACAACTCTT
The DNA here is from genome assembly GCA_008326285.1 of Oryza officinalis. Classification (NCBI taxonomy): domain Eukaryota; kingdom Viridiplantae; phylum Streptophyta; class Magnoliopsida; order Poales; family Poaceae; genus Oryza; species Oryza officinalis. Next base: position 1,575,544 of record BDMV01000006.1, on the reverse strand, counting down.
TACCCACATTTTTGTTGCCTTCGTCAGGTTTCCGTTTTCTCCAAAATCTAAGTTCACTAGTAATACATCAATTGAGACGTAAAATAGAACTTGAGAGACTAACAAACAACAAGGCAGCAGACAGAGGCTGCAATTTTGCATAGTCTAGCATATATTTCTATCGTCCCAAAATATAAAGAATTTTAATTGGATGTGACACATTCTACTACTATGAATCTGATCGTAAAATTTATTCAGATTCATAATACTATGATGTGTCATATCCAATCAAAATTTTTTATATTTTAGGATTAAGGGAGTATGTACAGTGTGGCAAGTAGAAACAGAGCGCAAAAGAATTCACACGAATAACGTATGTAAGTGCTCCGTATGAATCTATCATGCTGGACGTCTGGATGGAAGCATGAAAAACTAATAACTATTTTGACTAACAGTATGAAAACATGAAGAAGCTCACATGATATACATGCTGTTAGCTGCTGGATATAAGCAAATACTCACAGCGGCAGCTCTCGGACAGGTTGGGTAGCCTCCGGGCTTTATTACTGACGTCTTCATTGTAGATAGTTTTTGATGTTCGAAAAAATTAGTCAGTTATAAAAAAACGTTAGTACTCGTTTGGGTTTCACGATATTTTTGGCTCCGTCACTGAATACTCATGCACACAGAACGAGATGAAATATCCTATTAACTGTCCGGGCCTTCCATTTCATTGCAGCTGCATTTCCCCCCTGCTTTTAACTGGAGGAGCATGTTTATGTGTAACGCTACTACTACTACTTTATGATTTGTTTCAGTGTTTCCGAAAGAAATTTAGCTTGTGAATTTGATGTGGAACTTGAGAAGGGAAAAGAGCTGAATGATCCAGAAGGTGGTTTGCTCTTTGATGTTTTTTGTCAGATAGAAAAAAGGTGTTCCGGTTTTGCTGTCGGATTTTACTCCAAAGCGACCATGCATCTTAAGATCTTCAGGCCCTCGAGCGTTGAACCGGAACCGGCATACCGCCGCTGCTCGAACGGCTCGCCGGAGAAGAATTGCATCAGCTACCGTCGATGCCATGAACGAAGACGAAACCTACACCGTTTCGTTGTGCTTTTTTGTCGCCGGTAGCAAAGTTGCCGTCGTCGAATGGCGCATCACAGAAGATCAACCGCGATCCATTGGAGGTCGGAGTTTTAAGAAAAAAAATCAGAATTACGTCCGAACACACCCAATAGTTAAAGGTTAATTCGAACTTTTTTCGAGTTTTAATCTCTAACCCCCTTTCATCATTATTTTCGTGGGTCATTTCGTTGTGCTAATGGGCCGGTCTCTTCTGCACAGGTCGTGAGCCAGTGCGAGAGACTTTGCAGACTGCAGAGGCGTGCGCTCGATGGAGGCCACCGGTGGCCGCGACCAACTTCCCCATGGCGTCGTCTGTATCCTCTTGTTAACGATAAAATTTGATAAAGCCTGAAGTCATCATCGGTCTAGAATTAGTATCGGCTTCAGAGTGCTGCAATCGGTCAATGGGTCACTCGCCAGATGCCCCCAATTTTAGAGTATGAAAACTCATGTTTCAAAAGTATCTTCTTTCTGGTCTTGATAACTCCAAAATTGATCTTTCTTTGCTTCTTGCCATCGGCTCTCATAAGCCGATATTGTCTGCATTAGATGAGCCAGACTGTCAAACTCATGGCAAAAGAATGTGTCCTTGATAGGTGCTGATAATCTTTGAAATGCAAGATCTGCTAGCTGCTCATCATTTAGGCTCAAGCTATAACATCGGCTGCGGATATTACGAAATCTTTGAATATATTCTATAACCAATTCTCTTTCTTGCTGCTCAACCGATATTAAATCTGAAAGTTTCATCTCATCGATTGCAGCAAAGAAATATTCATGAAATTGCTTCTCAAGATCATCCCATCCTTTGATACAATTTGATGGTAATAATGAAAACCATGTGAAAGCCGATCCAGTCAAAGACAATGGAAAAAATCTAACTTTTAGAGCTTCTTCAACAGATGCCTTTCCATATTGCACTAAAAACCGGCTGATGTGTTCCATTGTAGATATATCATCTTGTCCTGAAAACTTGAAGAAGTCTAGAATCTTGTATCAGTGCGGAAGTGAAACTCTATCGAACCAGTCAGGATATAGCTGCCGATACATGTGAATCTACTCCTTAGGTCTAAGTCCAAACTGCTCCTCTACTAACTTTTCAATCCTATCGGCTCAACTATCATTCCTCTGATGGTATTATTCTTCTTCATATTAATGCTCTTGAAGTTCTTCTGGCCGATATTGCTGATGAGCTTGCCCCCCAAGCCGATATTGTTGTTGTTTTTCAATCTGCCCCCTAGCTGGCCTCTTTGAACAATTAACTCATCAACTGTTCTCTAGATCAAAATTTGCAATGTGTCTGCCAAAACTCCAGATTGATTAAACAATGCGCGATGAACTGCTTCATCAACTTTATGTTGAAGTGTTTCAACCATCAGCTTGGGGAATTGAGTCTTCTGAATTGGTCCTTGTTGTGTCATGACGAAAGATTGAAGACAACACTTTTGAAAATCAGCCACAGATTGCTCCATCTGTTGCCTCTGCTCTTCTGTCAAATTCTCAATTGTGATCAAGATCTTGGCATCGACTTCTTCCTCAGACATGTTGGTATAAAATTCGTGTCCAACCAGACGTCCAGCTGATAGTGCCAAATTTGCGTTGACGCAAACCGTGTTGAAACACACGAAGGCCTGGGAGATTTGCTTAGGTCCAGTGCAGGTCCTAAAATATTGATGAGATGCGGGCGTGCTAGTCAGTTTGATCCTACAACTGACAAGATATATAAATTGATGATCAAATAACCGATTGACTGACAAGCCGATGGAGCAATACTAGCTGATGTTGATAGGAATTTGAGCAATCGGCTATATGTCTGATGTAGATTCTGATACTTGAGTAAATAATGATATAAAAACAATCAGCTGATAAGAATGCAATAAAATAATAATATAATTCAATAGGAACAATCGGCTAATATTGATATGATAGAATAAATGCCGATCCAATGGTTAAATCATACATTGGCTGAAGATCCGATGTGTTAAATCCAAATGATTAAATAATTAATGAAGCCTTTGCTGTCATCAGCTAAAACCAACTTGTATGTAATCCTTATAAGCCGATGCAACGTCTAAATAACTCATCGGCTGAAACCCCGATGAAACCTTTATTGGCAATCAAAGAGCAAGCTAATTCTTACAATTCCAAACACTACTTAGTAGGTCAAACTCAATTGATGTAGCACTAAGTATGAAAGAAAGTATAAGGTCTAAACAATCGAGCCTTTGATTGATTTTTAGGGTGGTCATGTATTAAATTTAACCAAGACAGTAAAACCATCAAAAAGAAATTTAACGCATCAGATAAGATCAGTTAACCCTCTGATGAAACATTAGCATGAACCTATCGGTTTAACAAGACTTAGGTTATCAACAACAATCTAGTAGGTCGAACTCAGTCGATGCAGCACGAGATTGTATATAATAATCTAATGCTCAATGAGCCAATAAATTTGTCTAATGTGATGGATATAACAAATCTATCTAAAGCATCATTGTGATTGTAGAGAAATATCGGCTAAGACAGAAGATCAGATCTAACCGAGACAGTCCCAGCTAAACCGATGCGTCTCTAAACACAATGCTATTAAAGATAGAATCAAAATATTAGACAGGCAAATATATCAACCGAACCAGCGCGATCCAAGAGGTCGAAGCGATGCAGCCTTGAACATCATCAATGTAGCTGATACATTCACCAGGGTCAGTGGAACGTAGGACTCACCCCTTCGTCGGAGATCGAAGCCGATGCAGCCCCGCATCAGGTGCCAAGTTCCGCCGGTGATAAATAAAACCTCGGAAAAGAGGGTGGCAATGCGCTGAGAGTAGTTGTGTTGATCGAGAGATATTACATGGACCCCGGGTATACATATTTATACCTATGGGTAGATACTAGTCCTTATTGGACAAGACGCAAACTTTTCTAAAGATAAAGTAAAAGATACATGTCCTAATCGGACTCTAAATGATCTTTTCTAAAAATAACAAGAAACTAACTGACTTTGCCTAATTAATAAAAAAATTGCCATGCCGTATCCTCCTTGAACTCGGCCTCTTCTGAATAAGCTTCCTTTAATTGATTAATTTCTTTAACCGAATCTGCTAAGAATCCGACTGCTGGCGAGTGATAATTCTCATCGGCCGATTCCAGGACTCTGGAGCTGATACTGACTTTAGGCCGATGATGATTTCGGGCTTTACCAAATTTTATCGTTAACACCTCCTCCGATGGCCATGCATGACGAGCCTGGTGATCACGGCTCGTCGGCAGCGGCGGCGAAGGCTTCTCTCATTCGACGCACTGCCAGTGTTCGGATCATAAGAAGCAATGCCAATAGAGTTTCATGTTTATGTTTTTTTTCTTAGGCTGAGTTCGGCACCCTGCTTTCCCAAAACACTATCTGTGCACGGAAAACGGAACGGTCCATTAGCATGTGATTAATTAAGTATTAGCTAAATTTTTTTTTAAAAATGGATTAATTTGATTTTTTAAAGCAACTTTTGTATAGAAACTTTTTGCAAAAAAATACACCGTTTAGTAGTTTGAAAAGCGTGCACGTGGGAAAAACACTGTAGCGCGTTGGGAACTCACTGTCCTGAACGCAACTTAGTGTTGGAATTAATATGTGGGATAAGACTCATATGGAGAATAATTTTTTGAAAAATCACAAAAGCCCACCTCATTGGAAGGCTTGCATGTGAACCTTTAATATCATCTTGTCTATTCTAGGAGAGTGAGACCTCCTTAAAAGGGAGAGTGCTCTCATAGCTACTTGAGAAATGTGTGATGAAGATAACTAGAGGAACACACGCGCGCGCGTTCGCCTCGCCTCGCCTGCCAGGCCGAACGGCGCGCGTACGTGACATGCGTGTAAATGGTCCACCAAAATGGGCTCCTCATGCTTGCGCAGACACGGCTTCTGTCACGCCCCAAACTGGCCCCAGGCGGAGACCAGGATAGAGCGGTCCAGATTGACCTGTATGCCTGTACCAGTCCCAGGAAATAGCGCTGGTACAACAGGAAGATTGAATATCACAACAACAGCGGTCTCTTTATTTAAGAGTAGGATTACAACCAGGGTTGGAACTGCGGACAGAACCCGAGTTCGCAACAGCATTACAAAAAGGCGGAAGCGGAAAGCGGCGACTGGCCCTAAGCCACAAGCAAAGCCTTGGGGAAGGCCGAAACCCTACTACTGCTCGAAGTCTGCTTGCTCCTGGAAGAACTCTTCGTCAGCAGGGTCCACCTCTTC
>BDMV01000006.1:1383440-1564606 GCA_008326285.1 Oryza officinalis | reverse complement strand
TCTTTGGGTGTCGCCTTATTTAGATCTCTGAAATCAATGCATACCCTTAGCTTGCCGTTCTTTTTCAATACCGGAACTATGTTGGAGACCCACTCCGCGTATCGGCAGGGCCTGATAAAGTTGGCGTCGTAAAGTCTTGTGATCTCTGCTTTTATGGCTTCGTGCATATCGGCCTTAAACCTCCGAGGAGCTTGCTTAAAAGGCCGATAGCCTTGTTTGATTGGTAGCCGATGTTCTACGATCGATCGGCTTAATCCAGGCATCTCATGGTATTCCCATGCAAAACAATCTCTGAATTCTTTCAAAAGATCTATCAAATTATTCTTATATTCCTTTGGCAAATTAGTGCTTACATACGTCGGCCTAGGCCTATCACCTATCCCTATATCAATTTCTTCCAATTCATCGGCCGACGTAAAACCTTGTCCTAACTTGCCATCTAACTCATCCACCGCGTCATCTGTGTAGGGGTTGTTGCCAACGGTGGATGGTGCATCTTCGCTAAAGTAACCGCTTGTCTTGGTCTTCAATCGTCTCGATGTCGCAATCGGTTACCTTGAGGAAATCTGCGTCCCAGACTCGCCCGGACAAGCAGTCGATTCCTTCCATCTCCCAAACTGCGAGATCGGCATTGGCGACATGTACTGACCGATCGACCTGCACGATCTCGACTTGGTCCCCTTGCCATTGCATGAGGCATTGGTGCATTGTTGAAGGGACACAGCAATTAGCGTGGATCCAATCTCGTCCCAACAACAAGCTGTAGGAACCCTTTCCATCAAAGACGAAGAAGGTGGTGGGAATTGTTTTACTGCCCACTGTGAGTTCCACGTTCAGAACCCCCTTCGCCTCGGATGCGTTGCCACCGAAGTCTTTTAATACCATATTTGTCTTGATAAGATCCTCAGGTACTTTTCCAAGCTTCCTGAAAGTTGTGTATGGCATTAGATTGACTGCTGCGCCACCATCGACCAACATCTTCGTCATCGGCCGCCCGTTGATGAACCCTTTGATGTACAACGGCCGTAGATGTCTGTAGCTGGCATCAACTGGCTTGTCGAAGGTAGCTTGGTCTGGTGACAACCGTAGCCTGGCTGAACTTTGTTCCTCATCAGCCGTCGCTTCATCGGCCGCCTGCACACTGTATTCTGCTGGCAATATAAACACCATGTTAACAAGCGCCGATGCCGTTTTCTTACCTCTTGAAGCTGAGCCGCCCCGAGCTGTGTTGGAGGTACCCTCATTGGCCCTGGCCACCGTGGATTTTATTCTCCATTCTTTTCTGGTCTTGGTTGGCCGATGGGGTATTTCAGCTTGTTGCTCTTGGGTTTGCTCTTTCCTCCTCAACCTCTGAACCCGCCTCTTCTGCGTCTTGGTGAATACGTCGCTTGGGCACCATTGGGGGTTCTGGACTTGCTCCTCATCTTCATCTTGTTGATTTTGGTGCATCGGCCCCAGTCTTTCATGTACAGATTTCCGTTGCTTGGCCGGCCGATGCGTTTGTCTGCTTGAGCTGCCCTGATAAGAATCTTCTGCACCACTGCATGCAGGGCACTCCTGGATAGACGGCAACCTCATCCCTTCATTCCAGCAGAAGCGAAAAAACTCGCACTCCCAGTGCGGGTCGTAGGAGTTGTCTTGATTGGCTTGGTCTTGAGCTTGTTCCTCCCGCCTCCGTTGGTATTTTCTGATCAAACCCTCAGAGGTCTGATGAGGCCGCTTGCCGGTCCGATGACCATCGCCATCGGCCCTGTCCGCCCGCACCATGTTGACTGGGAACGGGTGGCCTTCAATCTTCATCGGCCGCTTGGCATCATCGATTTTTATTCTGCCCTGCTCGATGGCCGATTGAATTTGTTGTCGGAAGATCTTGCATTCATTCGTATGGTGTGAATAGGAATTGTGCCACTTGCAATATCTCCTTTTCTTGATGTCCTCGGCCGATGGCAATACGTGACCTACTGGCAGCTGAATCTGCTTTTCTTGCAACAGCAGGTCAAATATCTTGTCAGCCTTGTTGATGTCGAAATCATATTTATCCTCTTTATCTCCTTTCTTGGCCCACTGGCAAGTTGTTGATTTCCTCATCCGGGCCCACTCGGCTAGGTCGACATCAGCGTCTTCATCGTCTTCATGGTCGGAGGCGTACTGATAGACAGTGTTAACCCTTTTTGCGAACTTCTTCGCCTCCTGGAATCGCTGCTCGTGGGCCGATACGCGTTGTGCCAGCTGAGCGAGGCTGTCAAATTCCTGAGAGGAGAATCTCTCGCGTATCGGCCCTAGCAATCCCTGAAATGCCAGGTCGGCTAATTGGGAATCGGTCAGACTGAGACTATAACATCTGTTGCGTATATCTCTGAACCTTTGTATGTACTCAGGGACCGATTCATCCATTCGCTGCCTGATGGCAGTCAGATCTGACAGCTTCATCTCTTGTACGCCATTGTAGAAGTATCTATGAAACTGTTTCTCCAGATCTATCCATCCTCTGATGGAATTGCAGGGCAAGGAAGAGAACCATGTGAAGGCAGACCCTGATAAGGACAGAGGGAAAAACCTCACCCTCAATGCCTCGACAGCCGATGCCTCCCCGCACTGCGCTAAGAATCGGCTGACGTGCTCATATGTCGAGACATTGTCCTGTCCCGAAAACTTGGAGAAATCCGGGATCTTGTATCGGCCCGGCAATGGAACCCTGTCAAATTCCTCGGGATACGGGTGCCGATACACTGTAGAGTTTTCTTTGGGCTTCAAGCCGAATTGATCTCGCATCACTTCGGCTATCATGTCAGCCCAGTATCCTGCAGGCCGATGCGGGAGGTCCTGCTGGTAGGATTGTTGGAGGCCCTCTGCTTGATAGTGCCTGGGGGAGTACGGTTGATAGTGGTGATCCAGGTTCTGCGCGCCGTACTGCCCTGCAGTGTACTGCTGATAGCCTTGCGGCACGTTGTATGCAGCCGGAAGTGGAGGACTGTTGAACGCCGGGGCTTGCGGTTGTCCGGCCGATGGCTGGTGGACAGGAACTTGCTGCATCAGCTCAACCACCGGTTGCTTCCCCTTGGTCCATTGAGCGTACTGCTCCTCCGTGATGTGCTGAGGGCTTCCTCCCGCCTGCTTGGTGAGGACCAGCGGCAGGGTCGTTGTTGGTTGCGCCGATGGAGGTGGCATCGGCGCTGTCGGCTGAGCCGTGCTCAGGTCGTTCCTCAAGGTCCGATAGGCAGGGAACTTATTGTCTGGCAGGTAAATCGGGCCTTGAGGCTTATACTGATGGATTGAACCATCCAGGATCGACTTGACCGTATTGGTCAACGTGTTCACCAGGATCCCCGATTGGTTGACTAGCGCAGAGTGAACTGCGGAGTCGATTCGGTCTTGCAACGTCGGCGATGCAGTGTCTTCCGTTTTGACGGCGTGATCGTGCGCCGCCGCCGACGTTTCAGCTCCATCTCCAAAACTCGGCATGACCACCTTGGACTTTTGAATCAAGGTGCCCTGCTGAGTCCTAGAATATGTTTGCAGGTACATATTCTGGAACTGCGCGACCAGACTATCCATCTCAGCTTTTTGTTCTGCGCTGAGCTGGTCGGCGGTCACAGGAATGACGTTCTCCTCGACGATCTCGGCCTGCTTCGACATCTCGAGGTGTTCTTGTTGCTGGTGAGAAGCTTGTGTTCTTGAAGTCCCACCGAGCGTGCCAAAAGCGTGTTGGCGCAGAATTTCGACCCGTCCAGCAACCAAACGGGTTCCGCGTTACCACGGCGGCCTGGGAGATCTGCTTAGCTCCAGTGCAGGTCCAAATGGCTTGCCTAATCGTAAGTAGAGCGTGCCAGTTGATTTGATCTGCAATCAACAAGAAACAAGTGAACCAAGTCAGAAAACAACGGCCGATCGGTCAACAGACCGATGACACATTGTCATAGCCCAGCCGATAGGGCAAAGCTATATCGGCTCACTTAGAAAATGAGTATGACATGATTCTAATCTTATCGGCCTTCATTGATATGTGGATCTTAACTAATAAAATCGGCCGATAAGAATGATAATGGTAACTACACCAGCTAGTACTCTAGTGCAACCTTATACGAGCCAATCGGCCAATGTAAACGCATCAACCATAAAGAGATTTTACTTCATGATCAACACATTTATACTTATCGATCCGCACATATAAGTGGCAAACATATGCAAGTAATATAAAGCAACCACATATGTTAGGTAAGACCGGCTAAAACCCCGGTACTATCCTTAATTACAGTCGAAAACAGGCTTTGTGTTAGATCTCAAAACAGGACTAAGGTCGATAACAACTCAAAGTGTGAATTGAGACTTAGCGCAAAGAAAATCAAGTCGTCGATTGCTTTTGGGGATGACAGATGCATTGAATAATCTAGCCAAGCATGCAAATTAAACCATTGTCGGCAGTAAACCCTAAAGCGAGTAAACCACCGGCAAGGCTTAATCAAGACACCCGTCAAAACTATCCAAGACATGATAATCGACGATCACATCATCGAGGCTTAACGTGTCTAAAGCAACACGCTAGCCCCGACGATGCAGATCGTCGGGGACGAGTTCTTACCTCTGCTCCGAGGAAGCAAGAACTCGTCGAGGAAGACCTCTTGCGAGGGTTGGCGATGCGCCGAAAATAGATTGAACTGATTTTTTTGTTGTGATTGATTCGAGAGAGCCTACATGTACAAACTATCGGGATATTTATACCCGAGGTTACAACAGAACCCTTGTAGGGCACGATCTTATCTACAACTAACAAACAAGTCTTTGCGGCAGACTCTAGCCACAGATTAGATCTAAACTACCTAATTTACAAGATACAATTGCCTAAAACCGAGCTTTATCTCTATTCGGCAACTTCCTTGAAGCTTACTTCGAGCCCAGACCAAGCCCACGTTGACACTGTCAACTCACAACCTGCATCGGCCCACGACCAAACCAAATCCGTATCGGCCGATATGCCCTTTATAGCAACACTCCCCAGTCCGATACGGTTACCGAGTCCGATACAAAGCCTGGTCCGACTCCAACTCAATCCTTCTTCTCCGCTTCGGTTTCCTCTTCCCTTTCCAAGTCGATTACCAAAATCCGTCGTCAACACTATCACAGAGTTGTATTGGAGCGTCATCATAATACACCCGAACGGGCACACCACCTGACATCCTGAAATAGCATCCCAATTGCTATTAATACGTCACTACCCAGTAAGGTGTCGTATGCTCTATGCTTACGTTATTTCTCTAACTTATTCAAACTATATTTCATTACTTAAATATACGTTCCATTCGATTTTAACTAATAATAAACGTATAATACCTCCATTCCATTTTAACTAATAATAAACGTATAATACATGTACTAACAACCAACAATGATTAATACAAAAAATTTGTCGTCATCCAAAGGGATTACAAATTTATACCTTCGCTGTTGTTGCTCTTTCCTGCACTATTGCAGGCGCCTCCTACCCAACCACGTAGTAATTCCCTCTGGCTAAATGACACAGCTCTGCATTGTAAAAGTTCACTAATTAAATATAATTTCCTTTCGATTCGTACTAACGCTCAACATTGATTTCTTCCCGAAGATAACTATCTCACCAGTACAAAATTTCTAATCACCTCAGCAAACATATACTAACTTCGAATTATTTGCAATATACAACTACATAACTATATATACTAACATTAACACAATGACTAATGGTTAACAGATTCAACAGATTATATATGCACTAACAACAATGACTACCGATTCACAAATAAAAACAACGAAATAACAAACCTCATATGTACAAATTAAAATTTCACAACCTAACTTATACCTTAATCACTGCAAACATATACTAACGATTGCAAATTTATACCTTAATCACTGCAGCTTGCCTTCTCTTCTCCTGCTGCTATCTTCACGACGACGTGGTGCACCGGTAGCCACCGGTAGCCACGGCAATGGCGACGGCAGGCTGGCGCGACGGCGGCCTCAGCTGGCGGCAGCGAAACTAGCGCGAGGCGAGGAGACGAGGTGAGGCGACAAAGTGATCCTGGAATCATCGAACCGGGGCTTATAAAGCACCCTGTCGGCACGCCGCTGGCCGACTGGGCGGCCTGTCGAGCGGCGCTGGGCCCTATCGTCACTTGGTTGGCCGACTGGGCGGCCTGTCGCCACGCGGAGCGACGACAGGAGCGGCGCTGGGCCCTATCGTCACGCCGTTGGCCGACTGGACGGCCTGTCGCCACGCGGAACGACGACAGGAGCGGCGTTGGGCCCTGTCGTCACGCGGTTGGCCGACTGGGCCGCATTTCGTCCCTCCGCGGGTCGACAGGCCGCTAGATTTGTGATTTTCTACACAAGCCCGCTAGATTTGCGATTTTCCATTTAAACAATATTATTTGTAAAAAAAATTCTTCATATATGCAGCTGCTATCGTGCAATCAGTCATGCGACTAAGGCTGTGTTCGGCAGTTCCAAACGCGTACAGTAAACACGAAAAACGGAGCAATCATTAGCGCGTGATTAATTAAGTATTAGCTAATTTTTTTTTTCAAAAATGGATTAATTTGATTTTTTAAGCAACTTTTGTATAGAAACTTTTTGCAGAAAAATGCACCGTATAGTAGTTTGAAAAGCGTGCGCGGGCGAAAATATACTGTGCGCGCTGGTAAACAGGCTGCCGACAGGTCGTTTGGTTGACACCTATAATGCCATAATTTACCATCTCAAGTGAGACAAGTTGGACCATATTAGTCATATGTTTGGTTCATAACCATACTTGTGATACATTTTCTTCTCCATTAAATTGATCCCACATGTCAATAGCACAGAAAAATATGACAAGGTTGTCTTTTGTTAGTTAAAATGTGACTTCAAATTTGGTAGCCACACTTTAAATAAGTTAGCTTAAAATTTATGACAATCTTAAATAAAGTAGGTCACTCAGTCAAACAGTCCCTGAGACAATGCACTGATGCAGAGTCAGAGATCGATGATGTAGGAGTATGCAGCATGGCACAGTTGTACGCTTTTATGGCAACATTGATTACATACCAACAAACAGCTGCTGACTTGACTTTATGAGGTTGGTCCTATGTTATCCATCGGTTGATCCATGAGACGATCGGTCTGTTTATGATATGATCGATGATAATTTAATTATAATATGATGTGATTTATTCTAAATAAATCTAAAAAAAGGCTGAAATTGTTATCTTAAAATAGATCATATATTATTTTAGATTAAATTATTTTAGAACGAGAAAGTATATCATTGCTGATTCACCTGATTCATAGAAAATATGTAGCACAAAGGAGTCTACTTATATGAGTATAAACCGACAGTGATTGTTTGTTCTTGGATAAGTAAACTATAATATCACGTTCTGAAACAGTATGATATTAGATAGATATTAAGTATGATTTTTTTATCAGTATCTTACATAAATCAATCGATACACGTCGATATCAGGTAAGTACCAGATCTGATACTTACATGTATCATACGAACGTCAGGTGATACCTATGGGTATATGGGTGTAACGCCCGTTTCGTCGTGGCGTTAGCGGGAAAACCTATGGGTATACGGTTGTCCGAAGAAGATGGTGTCAGATTGAGGCACCCAGTTTACCTCAAGGTTCTGACAACAGTTGCACGAGGCAATGGGGACCAACTTGAATTTCAGCACCGCATATCACCCGTAGACAGATGGGCAGACAGAACGAGTTAACCAGATCTTGGAGGACATGCTTCGTGCGTGTGCCTTGGACTTCGAAGGCACATGGGATCGCTGTCTACCATACACTGAGTTCTCATACAACAACAGTTATCAATCCAGTATCCAGATGTCCCCAAATGAAGCCTTGCTTGGACGAAAGTGTCGCACTCCGTTGTGTTGGAATGGGGTGGGTGAAGCGCAAGTGTTTGGTCCTGATGTGCTAAAGGAAGTGGAAAAGTAAGTCAAGCTGATTCGAGACCGTTTGAAGACAGCATAGACCCAACAAAAAAACTATGCAGATAATCGGAGGTGTGATCTCGAGTTTGCGGTAGGAGATCACGTGTACCTACAAGTGTCTCTACTCCGTGGTCTGAAGAGGTTTGGGATGTCCGGCAAGTTAGCTCCTCGCTATATCGGCCCCTACCTCATCACCGCCAGACACGGCGAAGTTGCCTATCAGCTTGAACTATCGGAAGGACTGATAGATGTGCACAATGTATTTCATGTATCCTAGTTAAAGAAATGTCTTCGTGTTTCGAAGGAACCGGTTCCCTTGGGAAGCATTGAACTAGAAAAGAACATGACATATAAGGAAAGACCGATCAGAGTCCTTGAGGAGACTGAACGTCAGACTCGAAGGAAGACAGTCAAATTCTACAAGGTTCAGTGGAGTAACCACTTAGAGGATGAGGCAACTTGGGAACGCGAAGATCTCCTCCGTGCCGAGTTTCCGGAGCTGCTCCCTTAGGTGCTGGATCTCGGGGTCGAGATTCTTGTTAGGGGGGTCGATTTGTAACGCCCGTTTCGTCGTGGCGTTAGCGGGAAAACCTAATTCCTAAAAACTCTATCTGCGAAAATTTTGCTCTTCGGTTGAGTCTTGTTGTGTGCCTGGATCTCGTGTTTCCCCCTCTCAGCTCAATCCCAAAGAAAATTGCGAAATCGGAATTCGAATCCAAACCCTAATCCTTCCAATTCAAATCGCTGCCAAAAGTCTGCTTCGCCTCCCTTCGTTTCTCGGGCCGTTTTTCGTTCGGCCCTTTCCCCTGCTCTCTCCCCTCGGCCTCCTTCTCCTCTCCTGCTGGGCCGCGCAGCCCTAGCCCAGTCCGCGCGGCCCGAGCGCGGCGCACGTGCCCCGCACGCGCTCGCGTGCGAGAGAGAGGTCTCCCCTCTCGATCTCTCTCATTCTCTCGCTTTCTCTCTCCTGCTCGCTTGTCTCTCGCTCTCGGTCTCGCTCGTCTCTCTCTCTCTCTCTCAATTTTCCACCGGCGTCCTCTGTTTTCCGCCCCGCCGTAGGCTCCCGCGCCCGCCGCGCGTTGTGGCCGATCGCTCGGACGACGCCGCCGTCATCCCTAGCGCCGACGCCGCCCTGNCCCTGTCACCGCGCCGCGCCAAACCGCCCCGCCGTCATCGCCGGCGTCATCCGCTTGGTCCCGCGGCTCTGCACACGTGCGTCCAAGGGAGAGAGTCGCCGTGCCGTCTCTCTCCCTCTCCCGCGCTCCTTTTTCCCCAATCGGCAAGGCACCAATCCTCTTTTCCTTCTTCTTTTTCTTTTTCCCCCGACCGCTGCCGACGTCACGGCTGCCGCCGCCTTGGCCGCTAGCACCGGGGAGCACCCGCCCTCTGCGCCTCTCCACCGCTTCTCACAAACCGACCTCGCGTCTCCACCGACCATGCCGCCCTTCAAAGCCCGCGCCGCTTCCCTCTCTCGGCCGCCACTCTCCTCTCCGCCGTCGAGCTCCTTTCCCAAGCGCCGCTCCCCGTTTCCCTTCTCCACCGCTGCGCCATTGTCGACCACTACCCGAGGATGCGCGAAGGGGACTCCGGTCGCCTCCTTCTTCCCCCCTTCCTCGGCCCAAGGCCGAGACGACCGTCCCGTGTCGTCGGCCCTCTTCTTCGGCGCTTACTCGTCGCGGTACACCCTTCCCCTCCGTCTCCCTCCATTCCCCTCCTGCGTAGGTCGCTAGCTAGCTCGCCGCCGGCCACCCTCTTGTCGATTCCCCTTGCGGTAGCCCCCCCTAAGCGCCCGTGAGCCTCCCCGGGGCACCGCCACGGGCGCCGCCCCTCTTTCTTGCTCCCTCCCCGCGCTGCCATGTTCGCCGCCGCATAGCTCTGCCGCCAGCCGCCGTCGCTCCTCCTCTCCCCAATCCTAGCTGTTGAGTCAATTCGCTTCCTCCTCCAGTACCCTCCGGTACCGTCCGCCCTCCCCGGCTCGCCGTCACTCGCCGGAGCGCGACACTCGCCGCCGGTCGTCCATGAGCCGTCCGCTCCCGGGCGAGCTCCCCTCCTTCTCCCATCCGCCGACGTGGACGCCATGTCCGCTAGCCCTGGGTCCCACGGGAGACCGGTCAAGTCTCCCGGTCCACCGGCCCACCTCGCGTGCGCCTCGCCTGGGTGGGCCGCACCTCGCCAACCCGTCCGCTCGTCCCCTCGCGCACGCACCCAGGCGTGGGCTGTTCTCCCGCGCGTCGGCCCACTCCGCCTGGCCTGCCTCGCGCTTGTCCGCCTATGGGCTGCGTCCTCGCTTGGCCCACTTGGCCTCTCTTCCGCGGCTACTTCGCCCGCGTGGGCCGCCTCTAGTCCCGGCCCGCTCGGCCTCTGCTCGCGCCGCGCCGCGTTCATGGGCCACCTCGCGCGTCGGCTCGTCCGTTCGGCCACTGGGCCAATCCTTTGTGTCACGCCCCAAACTAGCCCCGAGCGGAGGCCAGTATAAGGCGATCCAAATTAACCTGTATGCCTATACCAGTCCCAGGAAATAGTGCTGGTACAACAGGAAGATAGAATATCACAACAACAGCGGTCTCTTTATTAAGAGTAGGATTACAACCAAGATTGGAACCGCGGACAGAACCCGAGTTCGCAACAGCATTACAAAAAGGCGGAAGCGGAAAGCGGAGACTAGCCCTAAGCCACAAGCAAAGCCTTGGGGAAAGGCCGAAACCCTACTACTGCTCGTAGACAGCTTGCTCTTGAAAGACTGGCAAGGTTTCCGGTAGGGACCATGGTCAATTTCAACTTCTTGATTTCTCGACACAGGTCATCCTGGGTCGGCCAAACTAGGGCGGTAGCACAGTAGGTCTTGCGACTTAACGCGTCGGCGACCACATTTGCTTTTCCAGGGTGGTAGTGTATACCGAGATTATAATCCTTGATTAATTCCAACCATCTTCTCTGTCTCATGTTCAGTTCACTCTGAGTAAAGATGTATTTGAGACTTTTGTGATCGGTGTAAATCTCACATCTGTTGCCAATTAGGTAATGACGCCAAATCTTTAGGGCATGAATTACGGCTGCCAATTCCAGGTCATGCGTAGGGTAGTTGACCTCAAGCATAGGCCACCACCTTTCGGTCTTGCATTAAGACACATCCTAGACCTTGTCTCGATGCATCACAGTAGATCTCGAAATCCTTTCGGATGTCAGGCAGGGTGAGGACGGGAGCAGTTGTCAATCTTTTCTTGAGTTCTTGAAAACTGCGTTCGCATGCTTCCGACCATTCAAACTTCTTTTCCTTCTTTAGCAGTTCCGTCATTGGTCGGGCCAGTTTGGAGAATCCTTCGATGAACCTCCGGTAGTATCCCGCTAAACCGAGGAAACTACGGATCTCAGACACCGTCTTGGATGCGTTCTAGGCGAGGACGGTCTCAACCTTACTGGGGTCTACTTCGACACCTTCGGCGGAGATGACATGGCCTAGGAAGGCTACTTTATCCAACCAGAACTCACACTTAGAGTACTTGGCGAAGAGCTGGTGTTCTCGCAACCTTTCCATTACTTTCCGTAGATGATTGGCATGATCTTGTTCATTTCTTGAGTAAATCAGAATGTCGTCGATGAAGATCACAACAAACTTATCCAAGTAATCCATGAAAACTTTATTCATCAGGTTCATGAAGAAAGCTGGAGCGTTGGTGAGTCCGAAGGACATCACGGTGAACTCATACAAGCCATACTGCGTTGAGAAAGCGGTCTTGGGGATATCTTCTGATCTGATTTTTAGCTGGTGATACCCAGATCGTAGGTCGATCTTGGAGAACACTCTGGCTCCTTCTAATTGGTCGAACAAATCGTCAATCCGTGGTAGGGGATACTTATTCTTTATGGTTACTTCATTCAAAGCTCTATAGTCTATCACCATTCTCTCAGAGCCATCTTTCTTCTTTACTAAGAGCACAGGGGCTCCCCAAGGGGATGAGCTGGGTCGCACGTAACCCTTGTTCTGAAGTTCTTCGATCTGTTTCATAATTTCTGCCAGTTCGTTGGCGGCCATTCTGTAGGGTCTCTTGGCAATGGGAGCGGTGCCTGGGGCAAGCTCTATGGAGAACTCAATTTCTCGATCCGGTGGCATTCCGGGTAGTTCTTCCGGAAACACATCGGGATACTCGTTGACTATAGGTACCATTTCCAAAGGAGTGGCTTGCAAACTGTTTAGGGTTGACCGATTTCCGGGAAGGAGAGGAGTGAAACGCACTTGTTTTCCTCCGGGTCCTTGCAGAGTGATGGTTCTCTCAACATAATCTATTTGTCCCTTGTGCTTAACCAACCAATCCATCCCTAGGATGACATCCAGACCTTGGGAGTCTAGGACTATGGGTTTGGTTGCGAAGCTAACCCCTTCTATCACTAGATCAACCTTGGGGCATAGTTTATCTGCCCTTATATCCCTTCGAGGGGAATGTATTACCATAGGTACTTGTAAATTTTGGGTTTTCCAACCATTTCTTTTCACAAAAGCTTGCGATATGAACGAATGAGAAGCTCCTAAATCAAACAGAACGAGTGCGGGTATGGAGTTGACAGAGAACATACCCATCACCACGTCGGGGGCCTCTTGGGCGGTTTCAGCTTGAATGTGGTTCACTCGACCTCGTCCAAAGTTGTTGGAGGCGCGAGAACCTTGTCCACTTGTCTGAGTGATTGGACAGGACTGTGCAGGTGCTGGGGTCCTGGGGAAGCTAGCATCAGAGCGTCCGGGGTTAGAGTTTCCCTGATTTCGAGGACACTGCCTGGCGTAATGTCCTATTTGTTTGCACGTGAAGCACTGCACATTTGCCATTCCTGTGGGCGAATTGAAGGAGGTGACACTGTTCCTTGCGGTGTTGCCACTAGGGGCATGCTGCTGGGGCGACGGAGTAGGGCGAGGCATCGGCGGACGGGAAGTAAAGCCAGGTTGGCGACTGACTTGATGGGCAGGTTGGTGGTACTGCATGGGATGTCCAACTCGAGGGCGTGGTGCACCTCGGAATGGGGGCGCTTGGTGGGTAGACTTGCGCTTCTTGTATTCCTCAGTTGCCTCTTTTCTGGCATCCTCCAGAAGCAAGGCCTTATTGACCATGTGCTGGAAAGTGGGGAAGTCATGGGCAAGCAACTGGATCCTCAAACCTATTGCGATCCCTTTCAAGAACTTCCTGATCTTTTTCTTATCAGAGTCCACTTCCTCGGGCGCATACCGAGCCAATTTGTTGAAGCGGCTTAGGTACTCATTGACACTTCCTGTACCCTGTTTCAGACGATTAAACTCTTCTTTCTTCATGTCGATGGTACTTTCGGGCACATGAGCTGCACGGAAAGCATCGGCGAACTCTGCCCACTCAATGTTGACAGCGTCTGGATGGGCATTACAGTAATTCTCCCACCAGTCGGCTGCAGAGCCTCTCAACTGATGTGCAGCGAAAAGGGTCTTTTCCACTGGAGTGCACTGCACCAGGTTGAGCTTTCTCTCAACATCCTTTAGCCAGTCATCGGCCTCAACGGGCTCGACGGTGTGAGAGAATTCCGGTGGATGGGATCTTAGAAAATCCGTCAGCTTAGATCTGTGATTGTTATTATGGAAGGGCACTGGGTGCGGAGCCTGTAGCTGCAAATTCTGCTGGATGCCTGCAATGGCTTGGGCTAAGCCCTGCAAGATCTGAGTCTGAACTGCCATCATGTGCTGGTAATCTGCCTGAAGCTGGGGAGGCGGGGGTAAGTCCTGTGTACGGTTTGCTGCAGGATCTGCCTGGGCTAGAGCATTAACCGGTTCATTTCCTGACTCATTTTCTGATTCTGGTTCTTCCCTGCGGGTTTCGTAACCCAAACAAGCGGGAGCACGAGCCACACGACGGGGACGGGCAGCCATCTAATCTCCCAGAAAAGGACGGGATAAGAAGACAGAACAGAACTTAAAAGGGAAGAAGTAAAGTAAACGAGCTCAGAAAGCACACACTAGTCATAAAGCTTTTCTCAACTCGGAAAGCACCTAATACAACGGGTGTGGACAAGTCACAGAGCTGCGCCGAGCTTGACTGTACGCACACCACCTCAGAGATCCAGACTACCAGACAACACCCACCACAACACACTCACACGCTACCTTGCCACGACTCCAAAAGAGTTGGCGGCGGTACAAAAGGTCTAGCACTCGAACTCCATCTGCAGCAGACGAACTCTACTGCTCTCCTGCCTGGCTGGCTCCGGTGGTCGGCTCGTCTGAAGAGGACACGTCGATCGGCGCACGCGAAGGGACCGGCGGAACCTGTCGAGGGCCGGCAGCAGGACGGCCTGCTGGCGAGGTAGGAGCTGGGTAGTCGAAACGAAACACCGTGGAGGAGCCCACAACGCGCTTCCGCGCGGTGCGGATCAGTCGGAGCCCACGGCGGCTGACGACTACGGTGTGGCCTGGGGTATAGGAGGGGCTGGCACGGTGGGGGTAGGGAGAGTAAACTGGCGAGTACGGCACACGCGGGCTGGGGGAGCGTGGGCCGCTGGGAGTGCGAGCAGAGCCACGTGAACTGTAGAAAGACAGGTGGCTGGAGTGGCAAAGGCGGCCAGAGTCCCAGGAGGTAGTGTCCACGGAGGTGACACCCTCCTCAGCAAGGCGGGCCTCCAGCGCGGCGTAGCGGCGAGCCAAGGAGCGGTAAGCCTCAAGTAGAAGGTCGTGCTGAGTGGACTGGGTGCTCTCGCTCGGCTCGGGTTGGTGGACTGGGCCGGGCGGGCGCGGCCCAGCGGGAGGGAGGACTAGGCCGGCAGCGGCCCAGGAGGGAAAGGGAGAAGGAAACAGGCCGAGAAGGGAAATCGGCCCGGGACAAAGGGAGGTAAAACAGAGTTCTGCTGAGAATTTGAACTGGAAGGATTGGAGCTCGGATTTGAAATCCGATTTCGCGGTTTTCTCCGGGATTGAACTGAGAGGGGAGACACGAGACCTTGGCACACGACAAGACTCAACCGAAGAGCAAACTTTTGCAAATAGAGTTTTTAGAGAAATAGTTTTCCCGCTAACGCCGCGACAACACGGGCGTTGCACTTTGGGCCGCCCCTAGCCGCCCGAAACAAAATCCAATTCACGTCCCTCCTTCTTTTCTTTTCCAAAGGATTTAATAATTCCTTTTTTCTTTAGACAAAAAAATCAATTAATCTTAGGAAATTTACATCTTCTCAACCATTCGTCCAATTGACTCCGTTCAACTTCCAAAATTCCTCAAAAATCGAGATCTATCTTCTGGCATGCTTAGAGGTCAGTAAAAGGGCTTCCTTTTGACTGTTGTGTTGAGTCGTCTCGTTTCGCATGTAATTTCGGAGCCAGAAGACCCGCAGTGCGTGGATTTCGAGGAGGAAGCTCAAGATCTTGAGCAAGGCAAGTCACCTTTGATCAATTGAACCCATAATTTGAAATTAAGTATTTTCTTTTACAAATAATGCATTCTCTAGGTTACACTTGACACTTTGGCCGTAGTCTGCAATACAACCAGCCAGCCCTATCCACTTGCTGCATTTGACTTCCTTGATTGTTGAATGACCTAACACCCTTTGTCGCCCTTCATGTCAGGTCTCGGTATTCGTACCCCGCGTACGAATATCGAGGCTCCCTTCAAATTTAAAATATTCAATCAGGTAAAACTTGGGTTTACAAAATCCTTGGAAAACCCGACACTTGGGTCGGTGCCTTGAAAATAAGTTGAGTTTCCAAAACTCGCGGTGCGGGAGACGTACTGGAGGTACGGTCTTTCCGTTCTCGCCTTAAGGACCGATTCCTTGGGAATTGCATCCAAGCATATGACAAGTACGACCACATGGGTGTATGGGACACCCTTGGCTGAGTAACTAGCTAGGCCAGGGAAATCTTGATGCTAAGGGATAAGTGGATTCGCCGGGGTGGTGTCGGGGAGGACCCCTGGGTTTCTTGACACTGTATGGTATGGGACCTAACCTGGTGTTGGTCCGTGGGACCCTTCCCGTTGGCATAAGATGACCCTGAGTCGGCTTTCGAAATGCCTTGTCGTGAAAGCCTCAAGGTCACCAGACGTGGCTGTTATGCACGGGCTGGGTGATCCGGGTCAGTAACGTCGTGTGGGTAAAGTGTACCCCCTCTACAGAGGTTGACAAACTGTTTGAACAGCCGTGCCCATGGTCATGGGCGGATGTGAGGTGATTCCTTAGCGTAGTTTTGTTTACTACCTTGTGAACTGCTGTTGGTGTACGAAAATCTGCTCAGTGCTTGACTTGTGGTTGTCGGTGCAGCTGGTTTCGGTATACGATTGGCAGGGAGCCTTTCGTGCCGACAAAATCAATCCATACATTTCACTACTCTGGCCGGATGAGACGCACTCTCTCGTCCGTGTCGTTGAGAAGCACTCACTTAGTTCTTCTGAAATTCTTAAACTAAAATCGAATGCGAAAATAACTGGCTCTCCTTTGAAGCTTGCATCAAACACTTAATTTCCCCTTAGCTTGCTGAGTATTTCCGTACTCACCCTTGCTTTATATAAATAACCCCCCAGTTCTCGAAGACGGAGAAGTGAACTCTGCCGAAGAGGAGTTCTTCCAGGAGCAAGCGAACTACGAGTTGTAATAGGGTTTTGGTCTTTCCCCAAGTCATACTTGTGGCTTTGGGCTAGTCTCCGCTTTCGCCTTTTTGTAATGCAGTTGCGAACTCGAGGTCTGTCCGTAGTTCCAACCTTGGTTGTAACTCTACTCTTAATAAAAAGACCTCTGTTGCTGTGATATTAAATCTTCCTGTTGTACCAGCACTGTTTCCTGGGACTGGTACAGGTTTACAGGTTAATTTGAATCGCCTTATTCTGGCCGCCGTTCGGGGCTAGTTTGGGGTGTGACAATGGGTATAGTGACGATGGAGGTGCTGGCACCAGTGCGAAACGACTCCCTGCCAGCTCGTGACAACAAGGGCGCGAAGCAGCGTGATGATGACGATGATAGCTTAAGGCTGAGTTCGTTTGCTGATTTTCCAGCGCGCACAGTAATTTTTTCCACGCGCACGCTTTTGAAACTACTAAACGATGTATTTTTTTGCAAAAAGTTTCTATACAAAAGTTGCTTAAAAAAATCAAATTAATCCATTTTCAAAAAAAATTAACTAATACTTAATTAATCACGTGCTAATGGACCATTCCGTTTTTCATGCGCACTGTGCGCGCTGGGAACACCAGCAAACGAACACAGCCTAAGTGAAGAAATAGGTTTATTTTAAAATAAACTATAATAGATAGAAATTATTATATTTTAAACAGAGAAAATAACAGCTAGCTCGATGTGTACTGTGCAATGACGAATGACGGCACAAGATGTGTACTGTGCAATGACGAATGACGGCACATCTGCTTGTTGGTTCGTTCGCATGATACACTGCAGCTACCAGACCAGCTGGTCACAAGAGCAGCGAACCACGTTTTCCACGTACGTAAGCGTACGTGATGTAACACCACATGCCTGTGCGTTGCGTCACATTTCTTATACGTCGGCCAAACCAACAGCAACTACTCCAGTACTCATTTTGTCTTATAAAAAATCAAATCCTAAATGTGAACATGTCCAAGTTTATATTTAAGATTTAGTTTTTTTATTGGACAGAAAAAATATATGTTTTGTAGTAGTTGTTGTGCAATGATATGCTTTGTCTTTGAATTATACTAAAAAGTTAGGCACGTATCTCGGCGTGCCAACTATTTAACCCGTGTGTGCTGGTTAGAATTACTTTTAGAATGTATGAAAGACATAATATTTGAACGGATTAGCTAAAAGAATTGTTGACGTGTGTTTTTTTAAAGGTCGATTTGTAGCCATCAGCGCATCCAAATGAAAAAAAAGGCAAAGGCCGGATAGGGCTGTCGATTTGTCAGCCATCAGATTCACATCAAGAATGACAGATGTGAGTTATATATAGATATACACTACAATTATACTATGATTATGTTTGAAAATTTTTTAACGACACTCTCGAAAAGTTGTATAGAGCTAGCCCCATATTTGAAACGATATCCTTTTATCAACGATCGTTGTAGCAAAGTTTGTTGCACTTGAAAAAATGGAAAACATCACATTTTCCATCCACGTTTTTTCAAATTTTCATAGCTTTTCATCAAATTCATAAAAATCAGAAGATATATTAATTAGGTCATGAAGGAAGATATTTATGATGCCGTCCTTGCTGGATGAACACAAACATCCACCAATCGATCTCCTTTTTACCGTTCTTCTGATGGAAAGATTAATTGAAGGAGGAGAAAAATGGTTTGGAAGGTTTTGGATTTGGTCTAATGGGCTAATCTCTTTTTTATAGATTTACTTTTTTCTCTCATGAATAACTTGGAGATTTATTTGAAAAATTACTGCGCCACGTGGCATGAGCGGCTGGCTTTGAAATTTCATTTGTATAAAGTTTATATATAGAAATTTTCTGCACTAATTAAAAGTTAGGGCTTGATGGCACCATATGAGCCCTGCCACATTCGTGCGACAACTTTTCCGTACAATAAAACATGGATAAATACATGAAACAAATATTTTTATGCTGCTTATTAGGAGCTAGCAACCACTACCGTAGTTCAGAATTTTCTTAGGAACCAAAAATAAAACAACCAAGAAAATATCAATACCCTGGTGGTCATTGTAAGCCACCAATATATATATATATATATATATATATATATATATATATATATATATATATATATATATATATATATATATATATATATATATATATATATATATATATATATATATATATATATATATATATATATATATATATATATATATATATATATATATATATATATATATATATATATATATATATATATATATATGACGGTGTTATTCTTGAGAGCCAATAAGAAGAGAAAATTGAATTTCCCTTAGTTAACCGTCAAGAAATTGAACAGCAAACTTTCTTAGTTAACCGTCAAGAAAATTGAATATTTTTTTGCTCTCCAGATTTAGTGGCTATTCCTTGAAAGTTGGCCGATAAACACAAACTGAGTGGCGGTTTGTGCCACACAAGAAAAATCAGGATCCTAGCTAGCAGTGACCTACTATTAATAATACACAATAAGCTCGCACTCTGACGTAAATCTGAAAATAAAAAATTCCGGACTCGAGATGAACTCGCACGTACGCCTCAAACTCCTAGAGTTACATGCAAATATACGACAATAACATTGTGTATGAATAAAAACATGCATTTTGAAGATTTATTTGGCATAGACAGGGATGTAAATTAACCAGGTGGACACGTGCAGTCGTCAGCACGCGCCACGGCGGAAGCCGACGGAGCCGCCGCCGACGTCGTAGAGCACCTCGTGCGTCTGCTGCTGCACGTTTCCGATGAATCCGAGCGCGAAGTCTCTTGGTGTGGGCACGAAGGCGAGGCATCCTTCGACCATGACGGCCATCGGGTCCAGCTCCACGACGGCGCCGCCGTCGAACACCAGTGACACCGCCGGCACCGTCACGTTTGTGAACCGGATGAAGTCGTAGCAGGTGTCCAGCCCGGCCTTCCCGGCCACCCGCGGGTACGCCGCCATGGCGTTCCGGAACGCCAGCCGCAGCGCCCTGTACGCCGTCGGCGGCAGCTGCGTGATGATCACGCTCGAGTCCATCACCGCGCCGCCGGCGAAGACGATGGGCGGCACGTTCAGCCGCCGCCCGCCGACCCCGATGCCGCTCAGCCTCACCAGGTACAGCGTCGGGATTATGCTGGGGTTGCGCACCAGAGGGGTCCTCGCGAAGCTCCCCGTGGCCGCGCCGCCGCCGCCGTCGGCCGGGCCGCCGAGCGAGAGGAAGCCGGAGGAGCTCGGCTGCGGGACGCAGTAGGAGAACGCGTTCCCGAACGTGGCCGCCGTCTGCGACAGGAGCGACTGGCGGCCGCCGCCGAGCGACATGGTGCCGGAGGTGGAGGCGCTGAAGTTGCCGCGCACGGCGTGGCTGCAACCGAAGCGGAAGTTCATGATGACGGTGCTCGGGTTGAGCGTGAGGGCGTCCACCATGTACGTGCCCGAGGTGGCCCTGCCGTCGCCGTAGTCGATGAAGTATTGGCACTGGTTGTTGGAGCAGCCGGCGCCGTAGCGGCCGAGCGCGCCGCAGGCGGCGGAGCCGCATGGCACGGCGGCGGAGGTCCTCGACCTCCTCGGGTCAAACAAAGCGTTCTGCTGCGGGTAGCACTCCGGCATGGGGCACGGCGCGCACTGGATCCATGGCAGGTCGATGCTGGTGTCGATGGACATCGGCTGCGCCAGGATGGGATCGTCGATCGCCGACGGGCGGCTGATTCTTGACGACGACGACTTGCCTGATCTGCCGCCAGTGCCGATGCCGAAGCTCGCCTGCATCTTGTAGTCAGACTGCTGCACGTCGACGATCGGCTTGTCCGGCTCAAGAACGTCCTCGCCGCCGGCGGTGGCCTTCCTCCGGATGGCGTCGGTGTGGAGCTTGTCCCAGCGTAGCATGTCGACCAACGACGGCGAGCTTGTCGTCGGCGCCGGCGAGCACGGGCCGTAGGGGCGGTGCAGCGCCACCCACGTGCCATTGCTGGATGGCATTGCTGCACGCATGCACTTGTACGTATTAGCTAGCGTACATTAAGCAAACCTAAATTAACCTGCAGTTGATTAGTAACTAATTACTACCCTTGAGACCGGAGCAGATGGCTTTGGGCTCCAACAAGGATCTGGTTTCCACGACCATGTAGTGCTCGCGATTCTCCTCGCTTCCATGGCCATGAGAGCCCTTGGACGAGAGGATGAGGATGAGGAGGAGTACTAGCGGCACGACACTTGTCGTCATGGTAACTTTTGCGACAGACTGTTGTTCATTGTAGGCACTTGGCAATGCATAAAGGATGATCCATGCATCGACTTATATATATACAGCTTTTTGGATGATCTCTACCGGTGGTATTTTACTATTAATCCATACTATCTAAGTTACAACTCATTAATTTTAAACCTCAATATGCAAACATGTTACTTCATTATCCACTGGCAATAGTTACATACAAAACTGATACAAGCATGCAACATCATGTACAATTCATTAAATTCTACAAATCAATATTCAATCATCTCTCTTCACACATTTTTACAATATTTTTAACATATATATATATATATCCATCATTTTTATAATACTTAACATATATTCATCTACAATCTCATACATAGTCTACTAAATTTATTTCTCTTTTGTTGTTAATAACTAATATAACTTTTACTCTATTAAAATATTAAAAATTACTTAGCAATTTTCGCAGCAAAGCTGGGGGAATCACCTAGTTTATAAGATGGACATGTTCAGGGCCGGCCCGAGAGAGCGCGTGCATGAAAAGCCCAAAGGCGAACAGAAGAGAAACCGCCGCCCTCAACGCGACTCGCGAGAACCGGATCACGCCGTACAAAGCGCGAGCGAGATTGCCACCGACGTCCTCCTCTCTTAATTCAGGGGGTGTTTAGATCCAGGGGTGTAAAATTTTGGCGTGTCACATCGGATATACGGACACACATTTGAAGTATTAAACATAGACTAATAACAAAACAAATTAGAGAATCCGTTTGTAAACCGCGAGACGAATTTATTAAGCCTAATTAATCCGTCATTAGCAAATGTTTACTGTAGCATCACATTGTCAAATCATTGTGAAACTAGGCTCAAAAGATTCGTCTCGCAAATTAGTCGCAAACTGTGTAATTAGTTATTTTTTTCACCCACATTTAATACTTTATGCAGACGTTCAAATGTTCGATGTGACAGGGTGTAAAAATTTGGCGTGGGATTTAAACATAGCCTTCCTCACGAGTGTGTGAGACGCAAAGATATAGGTGTCCAAACGGGCGGCACGGCCCGGCCCGGCACGGGCACGGGTCCGGCACGGCCCGTTTCGGCACGGCCCGTTAGGCACGGCTGATGAAACGGGCCGTGCCGTGCCGGCCCACGTGCCGAGCCACCGGCCCAAGCACGGCCCGTGGATGGCCGGGCCGTGCCCGTGCCGGCACGGCACGCCTGCGGCCCACGGGCCGTTCGGGGCACGGCGGCCCGTGAAGGCAGGCCGGCAGCTGAGCTGCACTGGCCGCCAGCCCGCCAGGCCGCCAGCCGCCAGGCCGCCAGGCCGCCAGCCGCCAGCCCGCCAGTGCACAGTGTTTTTTTAAAAAAAAAGCAAAAGAAATGTATAAGGAAAAAAAATTAAAAATGGAAATAAAATGTTTAAAAAAAAGTAATGATTTACTAATGTTAAAAAAAGAAAAAATGGTATTTAAAAAATGGAAATAAAAGTTTTTAAAAAAAGTAATGATTTGCTAATGTTAAAAAAAAGAAAAAATGGTATTTTTTGTTGTGTTGAAAAATTTAAAAATATAGATTGTGATTCATTATTTTGAAATAATTTAAAGATAAATCCACACTTGCGAAAATATTGCAAAAGAATTTGTTAAAAATAGTAATGACCTTTATTGATGTTTATATCATTACAGGATACAATGATACATGCTGCCTCGTTAAAAACTTTGTCATGTAAAAACTCATAGGGGAAAATGAGAAAACCATGACAAAGAAAAGAGTACAGCTCAAAGGTCAGAACTACTTCTAACAAAATTCTACTGGGGTTGGTCTGGATCCAGGTAGAGTTGCTCGAACTGGGCGGCCAATTCTTGGTTGTCCGCAGTGTATTGGGCATGTTGTCGAGCAAGCTCCCAGTCTTTAACGCTTAGTAGCATTTCGACGTGGTCGCTGCGCAGAGTCGTCCTCCGGTCTTCGATGATTCGGCCGCATAGACTGAAGGCCGATTCGGAGGACACCGTCGACACGGGCACCGTCAACACATCCCGTGCTAGTTTTGAAAGCACAGGATATGTTATCTTGTGGTCATTCCACCACCCGAGGACGTTGAAATCTTGTGCTTCGTGGTGGATGGCGTCGCTGTCCAAATAACCGGACAACTCTTCGGCCACAACATGCGAAGAGGCGTCTCCACTTGTAGCCGACGAACTGCCACCACCTTGGCTTGAAGACGATCCACCCCAAATCCTACCCCACTGTATCTTCTTCTTACCTGTAGTGGGGATAGGAGGGGGTCTCTGCTGGCGAACTTCCTGAAACTTTACTTCATATCTTCCAAAAACCTCATATAATTTACGTCTAACCTCAGTATAAAAAGAACTATAATCTACACCTATAGTATCTCCAACAAGTGATAAAATAGCAGACAATCCCCTTAATTTACACCTAGGATCTAAAACAAAAGCAAAAGCATACAACATAGGTATATTTTTCCAATATTTCAAATATTTTTGTTTCATGTGAAAGACAGGTTCAGTTAGAACGTCATCATTTTCGTATTCTTTAAATAAAGTAGCAATTTCAAGAAGGTTGTGCAAAATTATATTAGCAGTTGGATAATAAACTTGTGACAAAGTTAGAGTACAATCATAAAAAGTTTCTAGAAATTGGTGAAATTTTTGGACAATTGCCCAAACATGCTCGTTCAGTACTGAAGACCCGTCACTGTTTCTTGGGCCACCACGTGACTGAACAAAATCAGAAAGTAAACTACTATAAGGTAAAACAACTTTTAACATTAAATACGTTGCATTCCACCGATGCTCTGCATCGGTGGCAAACTTACGAGCTTTCACACCGGCCGCATTGCAAAACCTCTTCCATGCAGCAATCCGCGGGTTAGAAGCAGTTAACCACGCGATTGCTTGACGAACAGCATCGATGTGGTCACCTACCCTCTTCATGCCAGTCTTAACAATCAAATTAATTATATGACATGCACAACGCTGATGGAGTAGAAAAGATTGAGCATACACACAAAATAAAGGTTGCAATATTTCAATAGCCCTAGAATTAGCAGATGCATTATCTAGGGTGACAGCAAATATTTTATCAGCAAGATTAAATTCATTAATTACTTCCCTAATTCTTTCAGCTATGTTTTCTCCTGTATGTGAGACATCTATTAACCTAAGCCCTAAAACTCTCTTTTGTAATTGCCAATCATCATCAACAAAATGAACAACTACGCTAAGATAATTCTCTCTAGCTCTACTACTCCATATATCTGAAGTAACACTAACAGAGAAAGTACATGTACTAAACAGTTCCTTAAGTGCAGTTGCTTCCTTGTGATAAACATTCTCTAAATCTCTAGTTGATGTTTGCCTACTCACAGCTTTAAACCTAGGGTTATGAGATTGCTGAATGTAATGTTCAAAAGCAGGGGACTCCCCAAAGTTCAGGGGTAAATCTTGCCTGGCGATTAACCGGACAAGAGATTCCCGAGCAACCATGGGATCGTACTCCCAACTGCGTACCGTACCGTCTAGGTTTACCATAAGTTGCTGCTGCCGGAGTTGTATTCCTTGCTTCTTGGCACACGACTTCGCATGGCGCTTGAGGTGACCTGTACCACCAGAAGAACGAGCAGATAAAATTTGCCTACATATTCTACAACGGGCTTTCGATACCTCCCTTCCGTCGGGGCATGTTTCCTTTATCTCGTCGAAGTTTTGCCACACACCGGAGGTTCTCGATCTCTTCGAGCCGGTGTGTGTCGAAACACTTCCGCTCGCGGTTCCGGAATATCCTTCCGAAGCTGTCGCCGCCTGAACCGGTACCTCCTCAACGACAGCCGTATGAACCGGTACCTCCTCCACAGATGGTGGAGTTGGAGCCGATCCGGAGGCATCGTCAAACCCCGACATGTAGTTGGGGTCGAAATCACCCAAGGTGAACGACGGCGACTGGTATGGAAAGTTCGGATCCATTCTGAAAATTTAAACCGACATAAACAAATTTTCGAATATTTATTGAATTCACAAACACAATACAAATAATACACAAATTTGAATATTACTTACATCTTTCCAACCGCGAGCTCTTCAAACCTCTGCGATCAAACTGTTGAACTACGAAACTAATTTTGATTTTTGACAAAATTTGAGCAAATTTTGTCAAAATCAAAAAAATGCACACTTGAGAACAAAGAGAGCACTTAAAACACTTGAGAGCACAAGATGAGGAGTGTGGGATGAGGAGAAATGGCTGGGGTTCATGCCCTATTTATAGGGCGAAATTTGAGATTTTTTGGAATTTTTTCGAAATTTTTATGAATTTTTTAGCCTCCCAACGGTTATTTTCAAATTTGAACGGTCAAATAGCCGTTAGTGCCACGTGGCGCCTTCCCATTCGACCGCCGCCCGCCCTGTCCTGGCGCGTGCGCCGCTGGGCGCTGGCCCGCTTTCGGCCTGTCGGGCTGTCGGCCTGGCGGCCTGCGCATGCGCATGCGCGCGCGCGCGCCGCGCGGAGCCGCGGACGGAGTGCCGTGCCGCGGGCCGTGCCGGGCCGTGCCGCTACAGTGGCCGTGCCGTGCCGTGCCGGCCCGCGGGCTCGGCCAGCGGCCCAAGCACGGCACGGCTACTGGTGCCGTGCCGGCACGGCCCGTTACTGTAGCAGGCCGTGCCGGGCCGTGCCTGCTACAGGTTCGACCGTGCCCCGGGCCGCCCGTTTGGCCCGGCCCGTTTGGCCACCTCTACGCAAAGATCGCGCGCAATCCCCCAGCGACGCGCCCTGCAGGCGGCCGGCGCTAATGCAATTCTGTTTCGGGGCTGAGCCAGTGAGCCGCTGCTTGCCTGCTTCTTACAAATTTGCAATCTTGCTTGTCGCTGTCGCCTGTCGAGTACTGGACAAGGAGCCGAGAAGGCCTGTCGAGTTACTTGTAGTGCGCACCTGAACGCTTGTGATCAACTAATTGGTTGGATTTTAAATTTAGATTTGTAATTTTGTAGTGTAATTTATATGAGTTAATATAAAGAAATTTTTTGAGGTAATATGTACAATGTTTTTATATAAATATTTTTTTCTGAATGCAATTTAAATATTTATGATAATTACTTATATATATATATATAATGTATGTATCTATTGATTATTATTATATAGTATGATAAAGGTCGCTATGTTTAATTTCACACCGGAGCCTTAAAAAATTAGGACCGACCTTCAACATGTTACGTATCTTTAAGGACCTGAAATATATAATCTCCGTTTTGATAGACACCCTAATGGAACTTTATAGGTAACATGAAGCAAAGCTACTCCAAAGCTCTGTAAGATGTTAATTAGTTATATATATCTGTGGTGATTATCAATGTCCAATAAAAAAAAATGTACATATAGAGCGAGTACAATTTTTTAATCGGTCTTGGCAGGTACCAATAGGAACAGTATTTTTAGTCAAGTATTCTACAAGTACACCATCTTAGAGCATCATCAACAGGATGGGTAAATTTCATCCCCAAAATTATAAATTTAGGAATCCTAAACGGATTTTGATATGTGAAAAAAGTGATCTTTTCAAGAGGTTGAGTAAAAGTGACTCCCTAAAACCAGAAAGTGGGCCTAATATGCTAAATTAACTACTAACAAGAACCAGTTTTTATTCCTCCTCCCACGTGATCGCGATTTCTTTTCCACGGACCGCTCGCCCGCTCGCCCCAAACTAGCCCCGACGATCGAGACCGTCTGCTCCCGTGAAACCCTAGCAGGCTGCCGTCCGTCAGTATACCTACCAGTACCAGCGACACATTTTCAGCACATCAACATAACAACAGCAGCAAAACCAGGACCAGATCAGCAACAGCAGCACCAGTAATAGCAGCATGGCATGGTCAGTATACAAGTTGCACATTTTCAGCAGCTTCCGCACATTTTGAGAGGCAGCAGGAAAATTTTGATACAAAATTAGCAACAACAGCACCACGGCCATCAGTGTGCATCAATTCAGCATTAGTAGCAAAAAGAACCAGCTTTCAACTAATCAGCAAGCATCAGCAGCAGCAGCAGCAGCAGCTGAATCATTCAGCAGCAGCACCACCAAACAACATCAGCAATTCCAAGCAGCAACAGAAGCACCAAGTACATCTCAAAGTCGGCGACGGGGACACCGGAATGGCTTCGACGACCATACTCTCCTCTTCTTCACCAACGGACCAACCATGCCCTAAATCAACCTCGGACGATTCATGTTCCACGGGAGCCGTCGCCTGGACGAATGGGAGGTTCACTTGTTGCTCTTCTTGGATCTCCGTCGCCTGCAGGCTACTGGACGACGGCTGGTGGCCGTGCCTCGGAGGCGCCAACCCTACACGGGGGCCAGACGTCGCCGCGGGGCATAGAGGGCCGGTTGGCCTATTCGATCCGTATTGGGGCGAGGGAGGAGCTTGGCAAACTGCGACAAAGAAGTGGCCGCTGCCGCCGCCGCCGCGCGGGAACGAGCCGCCGGCTGAACGAAAAGCGATGGCGATGAAGCTTGGAGAAGACCCGATTGATTCCAGGCTGTCTGCGGGGAAGAGGATGCCGTTGCCGGGACACCGCGAGCCACCGGCGGCGAGCGTGTTCACCAAGAACTGACCGGAAACATCTTCAGTGTGCGCGGGAACAAGACGGCAGTGGCGGGAATGGGAGATTGGGAGCGGAATCGCGAAACTCACTCTCCCTCGTATGAAGAGAGCGAAGGATATGATGATGAGGATTCCAAAATATCTGCACTAGGATAGAATATTTGTTGGAGCAATTTGTTTCATTAAAATCCCAAAAAATCAGAATTGGGATTGGAATAAGGACATTGTTGGTGATGCTCTTATACAATGGAACAATGATAATACTTTTGCCAGTTCACAAGCAGAATTCTTTGTTAGACATGCATCTATATATTTGCCACTCCAAAAAGCTCCAATTGGCAAACTACCCATCCAATGCAAAAGGATCTAATTGCTCTTATATATGCCACCGAGATGAACATATATAACTCCATTTCTTTCTAGCTCCTTGTTTTTCTTTGAGTAGTTTAGTTACTTTTGAAAGGGTACTTGGAGATACTATATTTTCTAATATAAAATTTGGTATCTTCTAGTAGTAAATATCTTGAGGGATTAAAATTTTTAATGTAAAATTTAGATATTTGAGGTAATTGTTGGTAACTTTTTTGGCAAGAAGACAATCACGATCGTGGCACCTAAAGCTTTGCGGTGATATGAAGTTGCTAACCACCTTAACCTAGTAAAAGCTAAACCAAGATAAGTTTTGTAAATTAAATTGGCTAGCGGAGCCGATTTAGATATCAAAATCAGCCTCAAGGCCGATCTATATCGATATGAAGATAACTACCTGTCTCGTGGGCAAATGAAAGGTTTACGGGACAAATCTACAAAGGGATAATCGCACTCTCGTGGAGAAGACGAATGGCTTTCAGCACAAACTGACGAAGATGGACAAAACTAGGCTAAAACTAGGCAAAAAAATAGATGCATATTGAAAAAAGTGATTCAATTGGCTAACTATGTTGAAAGTAAATTGTGTGTCCAATTGAACCGGCCTTATCTCTTATATAGGGGTTGATCTTGCCTCCTATAGAACCTCCTCCACATCAACCTCGAGGTAGAGACCAATTAGAATTCAAAAAATAATTCCCCATGCAAAAAAACCCAAGACCCGACAAAATTGGACTCGGAGTCGGATTCTGTCAGTCTGACTGGCCATATGCCACTAGTCAAACCGGTTCATATATGACCGGCTTCATGAAGAAAACTCGGTCCTTTTCAAATATTGGCAATGTTTCCCTATTTCGAATCTAGATGTCAAATTTGAGTGTAAACAGTAATTTCTCTTCTCAAGGACTCTAAAATTTCTCTTATCCTTTAGTCCCTGGTGGCCATAGAAGACATATGCAGACCAATACTGAATGCACACTAAGGCCTTGTTCGTCAGTGTTGGCTCGCAACACAGCGGTGTTCCGTGCTGTCGAAGCTGTTGGCGCACAGCAATTCATCGCGCCGCTTTACTGTAGCACACACGCCGTCTGTCATCTGTCGTCAGTGAGCACGTAACGGCGTCCATACACGCCGTCAGCTGCCGAACAGCGAGCCAAAAATTTCCCGTCCTCAGCCATGCGATGGCGCATCTCGATCCCCTTTCTTCCTCCAGCCGGTCTCGCGCAGTGAGGCGGAGAGCGAGGCGAGCAGGCGACCAGAGGAATCCACTTTTTCCCCATCGATTCCCGGTCGTGCGTCCTCTTGCGGCAGCAGTGGCGGAAGGTGGCGGCAGCGCGTGCGCTCGACCTGTCGGCGTCACCCTCGAGGACGGTGAAAGCCGGCCAGTGCGCTCGCTGTGCGCGTCGTCAGCGGCGCCCGTCCACCCGGGTAGCTTTTTCGGCCGCCCGACTCCGTGAATCTTTGGATCTTTGGATTGAGTGAATTTTTAACTGTGTCACATTTGAAATACTCTAGTGCAATTTACTAGTCAGACTGTGTAACGCCCGCGTTTTTTTTTCTAAAAACCGCAGTTTAACGTCGCTCTGTCTTTCCGTTCAAAATCCCCAAAAATTTCAAAATTTGTTTTAATTTTATTTTTGTTTATTTCCCAAGTTAGTTTTAATTTTGTTTTTATTTATTTTCCCCGGTCGTATCAAATCATTTCCTTTCCGTCCGAAATATTCCAAAATATTTTGGATTTCTACCGCCCGGTGTTTATCCGTTCTTTTCACCCGGAGGTCCTTTGCAGGAAAATCACTCAGGCTCATCCCTTAATCATGCATGCATGTTCTGTCTCTGTCCATATTTTTTTTTCCCTAAACCCCCCCTGCAAATCGACGGTTAGGCACCGTCCTGCCAGCACAGTGAAGATTAGGCATCGCTCCGCGCCGCTCGCCGAGCGAGCCGGGCAGCGACAACAGCACCAGTGAAGGTAGGCACCGCTCCGCGCCGCTCGCCGAGCAAGCCAGGCAACGACAGCGGCTGGAGTCTGCAGACAGAGAAGCAGACACAGAGACATCAGTGAAAATTCTCATCGCCAAGTTTCTGCTCCCGAATCACTCCGGCAGTATAAATACCCAAGCAATCTTACCGTGGAGTTCCTCAGCCGATTCACCACTCCATTTTCACCACTCCGGAGCCGAATCGCCGAAGTCCCGGAGCTCGCTGCGTCGAGGTAGCTCCCCTGTTTTTCCAAAAACCGGCCTCCTCCCCTCTTCCCCTGCACGACCAAACTCCCTTTCCTCCTCTGTCCCCAACTCCTCCCTCTCCCTACCCTGCCCGAGTCCTCCCCGGCCGAGTCGCCCCCTTCCCTCCCCACCGCTCGGCGCCGATGCAGCCGCCCAGCCGCCGGCCCCGTGCCGCCAGGACGCCGGTCGACGCCATCCTTTTTCCCCTGCCGCCCAGCCACCGACCCCCTGCCACCCAGCCACCGACCCCTGCCGCCCAGCCGCCCAGCCGCCGGCCCCACGCCGCGCAGCCGCCGGCCGACGCCGCCCCCGCCGCGCGCAGCCGCCCCGGCCGCCGCTGCCCCCACTGCGCCGGGCCGCCGCCCCCTCCCCTCCCTGCCGCCGCAGCTCGCCGCCCTCCCTCCTGGCCTCTCTCCCATGCGGCAGAGAGAAAACAAGAGAGAAGAAAGAGAACAGAGAAAGCAAAGAAAAAGAGAGAAGGAGATAAGAAGGAGAAGAAAGAAAAAAAAAAGAGGAAAGAAAGAAAAGGAGTGGGACCCACGGGCCCCACATCCCTCCCTCTCCCCCTTGACCCCCCCTTTGACCTGACAGCCGGGCCCCACTCGGAATATTCCCTGGAATATTCCTCTCTATTCATTTAATCCTCCAAAAATTCCCAAAACTTCAAAAATCCCTATCTTTTCATCCCGAACTCCGTTTGACTCCGTTCCAATTTCAAAATCTTTCAAAAATTCCCCTCTATTTATTAACGCTGTCTTTTTCGTGTTTTGTTTCGGTTTAGCAGTGGTTTTATGTATTGTTTGTTTTTTTGTTTTGTTGTGTTTAGAACCCGAGTCGGACGGAGGATTCGCACAGGAGTTCGACGCTCCGCCCGTTGTCGCGGAACAAGGCAAGCCCCCTTGACCATTTATTGCCCCTATATTTTTAAATTAAATATTTTGTTTGCCAAATTGCATGCTTTAGGTTACACTGTTTTTGGCCACGATTCAAATATAAATCGTCGGACCTTCCCAGTAGTCGCACTTTTAATATTTAGAAATTGATGACCCCATTCCTTTGTAACTCCACTACATATTTTGCGTTGGTATTTAAAATGCCAAAGTAGATTACCTATAGGTCACGATTGTGCTGTCGTGTGGGAAAACAAAACTGGGAAATTTATATTTTGAAAACCCGGCGAGATGTCGGTATGGTTAAGAAGAGGAAAAGTGTTTTAAAAACCTGATGATGCGGGAGTCAGTACCTTGGTGGTTTGACTACGTATTGTCCATAAGGACCGTTTCCTTTGGGAAATTCATCTGAACATATGACAGTGCGACCACACGGGTAGAATGGGATGCCCCTGGCCGAGTAAATAGCTAAAACATAGATGTCTAGCAGGCTAGCAGTTGAGGAGCACTGGTATGGTGGCGGGTATGGCAATCTCCTGCAGTGGGGATGTGTCGGAGTCCATACGGTGGGGCCTGAGTAGATGAGGGCTTGAAATTTGGCCTGATGCTTGGTGGAGAGATTCCACCCAACTGTGGGGCACGGGATATTTATGGTTTGGTTATGGAAAAGCCTTGTAGCGAGCTCTCCTTTGTCGGCCATGTCTGATCCACATGTGTTCGGTAATGCGAGAAGTCCGCGACGTGTGGGTAAAGCGTGCAACCTCTGCAGAGTTTAGTCAAACTGTTTAAACAGCCGTGCCCACGGTCATGGGCGGATGTGAAGTGTTTCTCATAGCGTAGTGTTTGTTTTATAAATAAATTCTTGGAATGGGTACCGTCACCAGAGTTTGCCTTTGTGGCGGACGGCCAGCCTTCGTGGTTGGGAACGAGTCTGTGTGACTCGGGGTGTCGATTGGCACCAAGGTGTGGTTAGGGCTGAGATGGCCGAAGTAGTGTGGCTGAGATGGCCGAGCAGTGCTGAGATGGCACGGTGTTTGTGTTGAATTACTACAGTGACAGGTTGTTGCAAAGCAACCTGTGGAATGGAGTAAGGCGTGAGCCTTACTTCGAAACTAAAAACAATTACACTAGAGGTTTACAACTAAATGATTTATAAAACCTGGTTTTCCAAATAAAACCGTCCCACCCCTTGTTATTGGCCTTGCATGTCATATTTTCCCCGGGCTTGCTGAGTACAACGAGTACTCACCCTTGCTATTATTATTTATAGAGTTAGAAGAAGGATACCCTGACCCTTCCGCCGAGGCCTACTTTCAAGAGCAGGTCGAGTACGACTTCTCTGGGTTTCAAGCCTAGTTCCCAAGCATAGCCTGTGGAGTTTTGGTTGTCCTCTTGCTTCATGTCACCCTCCACTGTTGTTATGTTTCCGCTTGCGTTGTTCTTTCAGTCTTTCTACCAGTCTGGGGTTTGTCCACGACGGTAGTAATTTGAGACCTCCAACAATGTTGTAATAAAAGCTTTGTATTTCTGGATTCCACTATTATCCTGTGAGTACCAGCTCGAGTATCCTGGGACTGGTACTGTATTCACAGATAAGATTGTGACCTCCAGTCTATGCCGGTTGATTTTCTAGACCAGCATAGTCAGGGGTGCCACAGACTGTTTTACAGTTATAGGAATACTATATTTCTGCATATTGTGATAAGGTTGGGAGTGACATTGTTTTCCTGTCTTTCCCATATTTGAGCACAGTATTTCATAGCATTAGTACTGCAATGATATAATAAAATGGGGTGGTGTGAGAAAAAGGTTGCATACATGGCTATGAACTGAATTTGAACATCCTTGACAAATATGGGAGGAGAAAAAACCTACAATGCAGTGTGGAGCATGCATCATTTTCTTCAGTTTTCTTGCATCATTATAAAGTTATGAACACTGCATTACGCTGACTCGTTTCTCTGAGTGCAAATTTTGTCAGTATTTAAATGCTTATCATCTAACTGGTGCATGCATATGATTTTGACAGCTGAGGAAAGGTGTGATCGTTTTCAGAAATGACCCTCTGAAGCACATTGACCTTCACCACGCGGTCTTCAACACCCGCACGGTTGTCGGCAACCACTCCGACGTCGCGGGGGCTGCCGAAGGCGCACCGCAAGGAGCAGTACAGTGGCAGACCATCGACGTCACGCAGCTCACTGCCAATTACAGACCGCCAGCTCCGTCGGCAGCGCCACCACCAGCTGAGGAAAGGGGTAAGGGGAAAAGGCCGGCAGCGGGGACTAGTGGCTCAGGGGGGTCTTCGAAGAAGTCCCGCAGCGACTCCATTGGGCAGGCACTAGAACGGTTTGCTACCCTATGAATGATGTCGATGGAGAGCCGCGCAAGGGAGGCAGCTGCATCTAAGGTTACAGGTGTTGAGGCATGCTTGCAGCTGGTGGAAAATGATGGCCACCGTATTGGAGGTCCGGTTTGGTATGCTGCTTGTCGGCTATTCCATGATCCCTACCATTGCTTCTACTTTGTTCAGCTCCCAGACGCAGCAACGCGGCTGAAATACATCTCTACTGGTGGAAAGGGAGCCGACTCCTCTTCTGGTGCCACGCACTAGCTCCATGTAGTGCCTTTAGGTGTATTATTATCTTTGCCGCTGAGTTGATTCGTTGGTTCTGCAGTGTGTTGTTTTAACAATAAACCTGATGTTAATTAATTTTCGCGTGGTAACATTTTCGGAGTATTATAACATTTGCTATGTGTGCAGTACAGTGATGACAGTGATGTTCAAGTATTAACTGAGTTGCTGCCCAGCTCACTGCTGCTTTTTATCACTGAAATTTTCCTTGCGTTGCATTAAAGATTTAAAACGAGCCAGTGTTACTTGTGCTTTATAATTTGTAAATTGCATGCATTACACATGTATGACACTTGTGCTTTGTAATTTGTAAATTGCATGCATTACACATGTATGACACTTGTGCTTTATAACTTATAAATTGCATGCATTACACATGTATGATGTTTTTTTTGGGTTGTGAAATTATGAAGGAATACGGCAATGAGTACTGACGGTGTTGGATCAAACTAGAGAGGAGACTCTAGCAGTGACGAGGACGATGCCATCATCGACATAATAGCTGCTAATCTGGAGATAAATGAGAGAGCACCCATAAGAATACCGGTTCAAACCGGCATTAGTTGGATGATGGAAACATTGGGAAATCGAAACCAATGTCGAGCAATGTTCCGGTTGAGTGCAGAACAAATACATAACTTACATGACCTCCTGATCACTTCATACGGCCTCGATGGAACAACCGAGGTATGTTCAATGGAAAAACTCGAGATTTTCTTGTACATTATGGGTGGAAATCATTCCAATAGAGACGCCAACAATCGGTGGGTCCGCTCTAGCTCAACAGTTTCTATGTACTTCCACCAAGTCTTGACGGCTATGAACGACCTGGCGGCGAATATTTTAAAACCTGTGGATCCCAACTTCACGGAACCTCACCCAGTGCTGCTAAGCTCAGATTGGTTCAAACCCTTTTACCAGTCAATGGGTGCTGTAGATGACACGCATGTGTCCGTAGTGACTTCTGCAGCTACGTCTATTCAACACCGGAACCGGCACCATGTAACGACGAAAAATGTTCTTGTCATTTGTGATCACGACAGGAGGATTATTTTCTGCAATGCTGGATGGCTAGGATCGGTTCACGACCAAAGGATTCTGAAAGAGGCAGTGCAGTGCTACCCCGACAATTTCCCGCGGGTCCCATTTGGTGAGTAAAATCTGTTCGCTAATTATTTTCAAAGGCTTATGTTAGTGCATTTGAAGTTTGACGTGTAATGCAAACTAATAATTTTGCAATTTTAACGCAGGAAGGTACCTACTTGTCGACTCTGGCTTTCCTAGTAGGATTAGATTTCTTGCACCGTTCCCACATGTCCGTTACCACAGGGATCAACTTGGCAGAGAAGGAGCGCCACCACCGGAGGGACGAGAAGAG
The DNA here is from genome assembly GCA_008326285.1 of Oryza officinalis. Taxonomy (NCBI): domain Eukaryota; kingdom Viridiplantae; phylum Streptophyta; class Magnoliopsida; order Poales; family Poaceae; genus Oryza; species Oryza officinalis. The sequence continues at coordinate 1,529,716 of BDMV01000006.1, read as the reverse complement.
ACATTCAACTATCGACATTCCTCATTGCGAGGTATTGTTGAAAGAATATTCGGCATCGTAAAAATGCAGTGGAAAATCCTTAAAGAAATACCGTACTATCGTGATGAACGTGTTCCATCACGGATTATACATGTTGCTTTTGCTCTGCACAATTTCAGGTTGGACAGTGGGGATCCGATCTACGGTCAAAACAATGCTCTTTACAACGGCTATCTGGTGCCCCCGCAGCATGCATCTTTCGATCAGCTGTACTACGCAACAAATAGTGAGCATACTATGAGCAGCTTGCGTGATTGCATTGCCGATGAGGTGTACTATGGCTACCAGTAGATGCTTACCAGCTGAATAGTTCTTCGAAATGGTGCTGAGCTATCTATCATTATTTATGTATTGGATTTAATTATTATTTATGCAGTTTTCAAGTCAGTGCTGAGTTATCTTGAAAATTGGACCTCTTTTTCCTAACTATTGCGACTAAAATTTTTTTTCATGTTACTTGCAATATTACAAATACGCGTCAATTATTATGTAATTGGAATATGTATTGCATTTTATTATTATTTACACAGTTTCCAAGTTATTGCTAAGCTTTTTAAAAAAATAAACTTTTTTCCTAACTACGTTTTAATTTTTTAATGTTACTCGTAATATTACAAATGCGCGTCAATTATGTGCTGTGGTTATTATATACGGCTCGATCTATGTACAAAATTTGATCAGTAGTTTTGCAATAAATGTAATAAATTATTATATATGAAGTTCTCTGTTAGATTGTACCCTTTTTTTTTCTGTCCTATTTTTTGAACTATATTTCATAAATTGGTTATTGTCTCTAATTACTATTTATTGATTATTATTTTCTTTAGAGATCATGTCAGCACTGAGCTATGTTTTGAAAAATTGAGTATTAATTGCTGCTAGTTACTTTCTACGGATGTTGCATATAACAACTGAGTGTGATATATGTTGGCTGAAATTTTTTTGTTGCATATCATTTCTATTTATGGGTTACGAACATTATAGTCGTACATAAATTGTACTGAATCATTTGTTCTTAATTGCGTGACAATTCATTTCTTCTTAATTATGTCCGAAGGTTAATTGAAGGCAACCAGAATAAATCTTTTCTTCTCAACTTGTTGGTACAACTCATCAAATTTTATCAAAATTAAATTCACGGCCCGTACCATACGTATGTTTGCTTCTCGCTAATGACATGGTATATGAATTTGCAGTGCACAAGTACGAAAATTCGGCCATATAATTGAATTTTTTTCCCTACCCCTTTATCTTTTCACCATACAAGCGTTGGCCATATATTTTTTTCTAATTTTTTATCTTTTAATTTTTTCAAAACAAACGTAGGCCCTTTTTATTTTTATTCCTAATTAGTAATTAATTTTTCCGGATTTGTTAAGATTACTGATGAGTAGTTACAATTACGAAATTTTTTAGTCTGTACAAACTACGAAAAATTAGTATCGATATATATATTTTTTTATCGTTAAACCTTACTCATCCAAGCGCACAACAAAATGGGGTCTCTCTTCCACTAAATGAAAAATTGCTTTCCACAATACAAGCGGTGGTCCTAACTTTAAAAATTATTACCCTAATTAGTTTTTTTAAAAATGTTACAATCTTTTTGAAGTGTTACTTCAAAGTAATCAGCGCTGCTTCTCTCTCACCAGCAGGAAATGCTAGCATTCACAGAGCATTCACAGCAAATATCAGTATTCACAGCGCATGCGTCAGCTGGTAGCTCTGTCCGGACCGACGCCGCATGTGGACGGAAAATGTCGGCAAGCAGACGGCGTCGAGCGCCACGGTCGGCCGTCATCTGCACGCACAGTCGAAAACAGTACGCAAACAGTAGGCTACTGCAGTTCCGAACCCAAAAACACTATCGAACAGGCAGCTGTCGTGGAGGGGACAGAGATTGATGACCTCTTCTTCCCCATCAAGATACAAAGGCGGGAAGGAGGATGACTGATGACTGATGATGAAAAAAGAAAAAAAATCAAGCGCCATCAAATAAATCGAACCTGAGGCCAACCAACGAGCTGTCGAACTATTACAAAATTGTCGGAAAAGAATTTTCCCAAAATTGTCTCAATGCAGAAGGAAAAGGATCATTGAGAAGGAAAAGGAGAGAGTCATAGACAAATACAGGTCACCAACGAGCAAGATGAGGAGGGAGCACGAGGAGCGAATCGAAGAGAAGGTCGTGACGGCTTCCCCCTCCCCGCGTCATTCTAATCTCATCATGTGTCATATACTATACTTTTTTATTTTTTTTTTTCTCAAAATATAAGGGATTTTGGATGAATATGACACATCCTATTACTATGAATCTGAACAGACTTCTGTTCAAATTCATAGTTATCACATTCATCCAAAATTTCTTATATTTTGAGACGGAAAAAATATCGAGTGACGAAGACATTGAATTAAAGGCTTGCACCACAAGTTTCCCCTCGTGTCATCTCTTCTCTCGTTTTCGATAGTTTCAGTTATGTAATGTCGAACTTGCACTTTGGTAGCTCTCAATGTTACTTGTGACATAAGAGTATAATAAGACAAAAAGGCAAGGCAAATATCAACGCATTTATCTAAATCTATCGTGTTCTTTTTTTCCCGTCAGAACAAACGCATGTTGTGCCAGTAACTGAGCAGTCATTATATACCAACTGAGGTAGTATATCATTATTGCTAATTGGTTTTATATTAATGGCTCAGGGGGCTTGGTCTATCATGCATATATAGACCATGGCACAGATCAGCCAGCTATCTGCCCCACCCTACTAGGTGGTCCAATCTCATGTTTGTACGTTACATCACCCATCCTTTATCATTCTTTTTTACCACTAGGGTAATTCACTCTTTTTAATACTGCGGTGGTGTGTGTTAGAAGAGACAATTTGATCTAGGCTTGAAAAAAGATACAACTAGTATGACTTATGACATATAGATAAGAAAAAAAAACTCATCCCACAAATATCCAATTGGATTTCTTACATAACGAGACCACATGTGTGTGAAGTGGATTTAAAACCCTCAAGGACAAATGATCTCGTCCGTTGTATGCAGTTCAAGAATTGAAAATTTTCGTTTAAAAAAATAGATAACATATACTATTACGTCACATATCACTCCGCAATTATATAAGGTTAAACATATGAAGAAAGAAAACAAATCCCATTAAAAGTACGACCATAATTAACTTTCATAGTCATTTTCTCTAGATGTGGACCAAATTTCAACTAATCATACACATGTAAAAAACAAGGGCATATGGTTTAAAATGGTTTCCCATATATGCAATTGTACATTTTTTATGGAGTGCATAACATTTTCGCGGATCACGTCGTGTTTAATGTGTTTGATTGCCTCCTGGTATCCGGCTTGCAGTTGCAGGGCCAGACTTTGGCATGCGCTAGGCCCCAATCTCTTTAGTGCTGGACTGCTGGTACATCATGACTCAGAGTAAAGGAGGGCATGGAGCCACATAGGACTTCTCTGCACCTGCATTTGTGTGGAATTTTTTTTACAAATAGTATGGTTTAAATGGAAAATCGCAAATCTAGCAGGCTTGTGGAGAAAATCGCAAAACTAGCGGCCTGTCGACCCACGGAGAGACGAAATGCGGCCCAGTCGGCCAACCGCGTGACGACAGGGCCCAATCGAACGGTGGAAAGATAATAGGCCGGACCGATCGACCGCCCGAGGTTCGACTGGGCCCTGTCGACAAGCCGCGTGACGACAGGCCGGACCTATCGGCCGCCCGCGGTTCGACTGGGCCCTGTCGACGTGCCGCGTGACGACAGGCCGGCCCAGTCGAGCGCCGGCCGTTCGATAGGCCGGGCCGGTGCCGGCCCTTCGTTCAGTGTAGTTTTTTTTGTTAATACAAATTATTTTTTTAAAAGTTGTTTTTAACTTTTTATTAATTAATTAATGACATATAATTTATAATTGATTACTTATAATTTGTAAGTTGTTCTCATAATTAAGTTTGTAAGTAGTTTTTCTAAATATAATTTTGTTATAATTGATTAATACCCATTTTGAATTGAATGTTTGGAGAAACACATTGGATTTTTAATTTATTAATTTTAGATATATCTATTTATAATTTAGTAATGTACAGAAATTTTTTTTTAATTGGGTAAGAATTGTTTTTAAGTTGTTAGTTAAGAATTAATGAGAGAACTGTTTATAATTGATTAATTGTAATTTATAAGTTGTTAATATAATTATAATTTATTATAACTGACATACACATTTGTAGCTGCATATTTGGATAAACATATCGGAGTTATAATTTAATAATTTTAGATATATTCATTTGTAATTTATTAATTTACAGAACCTTAATTTGTTTTATCGGTTATTTTGGGAAATTCCAAAAATCACTTTCGGATAGGGCAAAAAATTTGTAGAAGCGAAAATTGGTTCTATCTATTTTCAAAAATTCTGAAAATCGTTTTCGGAGAACTCAAAAAATTTCGAATTCACAGAACTTGTTTTTAGAAACGGAGAAGAAACTTTTTTAAGAATTGATGTTGAGCACATCCATGACCATACCGAAACAAGGAGAAGTTGTAGTACAATTTAAACATGATACACCTGGTTCCATTGTGGTTACATAGATAAGGTTAGATTAGAACTGGAAGGAAGGTAGTGCAAGAGTTGAACACGACGACGATACAACTACCAACTCGTGCATACTACTGAGTGCAACGAGGCCACTTTCCCTTCCTCTGCGCATCGGGATTCTCCTCCATTGCTGCCTTCGCTCGCCGCGCACGCTCAAGCTTCCGCTCCTGCTCCTCCCTGTACGCAGCAACACGCCTCCTATCCGCCTCAGCCTTGTGCTCTTTTTCTGCGGCCTCCTCCTTGCGTCTCAGCTCTATCTTCTCCTTGCGCTCTGCATCCCATCGCCGCATGTACTCCAACCGCTCCTTGTTTTGCGGCTTGATCTCGGTGTCGATCCACTGCTCAAAATCACATAGCGGTGGAGGGGTCTACAACAAATGCAATGTTTACTAACCAAATAAGTTGTTCAAGACTACTTAATACACCAAATAATTATTACAAAACATCAGTTCGTCACCACTAAGTTAATGCGGCGGATCTCAGGTGTTGGCTCAAACTCAAAATTGGCACACATCCAGTATCTCTGCATGTACGTCTCGTCTTCATCAGACTTGGCTACCTTGCAAGGATCACCGCACCAGCACATGGGCACTGGAACACCGGTAGGCAAAGGCAATGGGTTGAAGGCATTTCCAGTTTTCGGGCGAGAACTACAAGTCAATAATAAATGAAGCACCCTAACCTGTTAATCTAGGATTCCTCATTTCATGCACAACGAATAACACATAATATCACAGAAACGATTTATGTTACCTTGAGTTGGTAGGTTTTCCACGCCTTGGCATCCTACAGTTTTAAAAAACAACTATCAAATATTGTAAACACCCTTAATACTTCTCATTGTACGGTCAAATATAGTAGTACTACAAACCAAACGTGTGCATAACAAATCTAGCCTAAAATTATTCACACTTCTAAGTGCTACATATGTACTCACAAATTTCAACATATCTACTCACAGTGCTACAAATCTACTCGCAAAAAATCTAGGCTCCGCATCTAAGTGCTACAGATCTACTCAGAAATTTGAAATACATGGTAATTACACTAGTATGCGACACAAAATATAACCATACGTCGGGATATTGTACTAACGTGCGATCGAATAAGCACAGCAACAACGCTTCGCGGCTCTTGTCCTTCTTCCTGACCTCTCTATTTTTTTTCCTTCAATTGTGACCGGTTGAAATGAGCACTTCCTCGGGCCATTGGATGAAGAGCGCATATTCGGACCTATGTAATATATAGTGGAGGAAGGAGGCACATATCCATCTAACGTGAGTTCACCAGTAGCGTGGATTTGACAACACGTTCACGCGGCAGCGCAAATTGAATGATTGTGTCGAACAAAGCATCGGCAAAAGCTGAGTCCGGACGCCTTCACGCGCCGAAAGATGATAGCGACGTATCGTAAACGTCTGTCACGGGCCAAAAACTGGTAGGGACCAATCGTAGCCCTCTGTTACGCGCCGAAAGTTTTTCGTCGTTTCGTTGAGTAGATGTAGCGAATGACATGGAATATTTTCGTAACATATGAGTGCGGCAACCAAATAGTGTTACGTACGAAGAGGTAACTCAAAGTTACTAACTGTAAATATTACAAACATGTAGCACTTGTAGCCTACTGGCGAGGCTACAAGTCAAGAATGCCCCCCTCTCGCACGCTTGCTAGGCCCTCCCTTCTTACGTTGTCTGACCTGCTCCGTGGGATAGGTCAAATGATCAGGTGGGTGCCTATGTCGTGCCGTCTGCTGTGGAGTGGCATCCTCTGGCTGCACAAACTCCTCTTGCTGCGTAGGCTGCGTGACCGGAGGAGCACCGTACCAGTAGTCTACGCCAGCTTGCGCATCGGGTGCATTCGGCGCAAAGAAATCGTCCACGAACTGTGTTCGAGGAGAGACAGCAGGAACTGCAGAATGCCCCTGGGAAAACCCGTAGTCGTGACCTGTTGCAAATTAAAGACGATGGCACACTACAATAGTTAGTAAGTACGCATGAGAATTAAGCGAACGACGATGGTTGCCTTGGTTGTAAACAATACTTACTTGTGTGCTGTGTGTAACCTGCCTCCGGGGCGCGCGGAGTACAGTAGAGTCCCCAACTGGGTGTGGGCGCCAGGTTGTGACTTGTCGGCAGGTAGGGAAAGTCTGGTGGCTCAGAAGCTGGATGCGTATCGTACACCTGCTGTGGGTGTTCATGTTGCGGAGGTTACGAAATGGTATAAAACGAAGGTTGAGTACGATATGAACTGTATGTTAAGCAAGGCAAACCTGCTGTACCGGAGGCCGCGGTGGTGGCATACTCGATGCCGGAACCCCAAAGTCAGACGATCTCCCTGGGCGAAAGGGGACCGGTGTCTCCTGAAGCGAAGGCCGAGCGTGCGATGGACCGGCGTCGTCGTACTGGCGACGTGAAGTAGAGTAGCGGAACTGGTCCACACTAGAACGTCGTGGTAGTGGTGGCGATCCTGCCCGCCTGGTGGGCTGCACAACATCAGCCGCGCTTCGACAGGAGACACGACGAAGGAGCGCCGCAGCCCGTGAACGAAAACTGCGAAGGACGGACGTCACGTCGTCCTGCCTGACGTGCTGAGGCCTCGTCTCCATTCGCTGTAGCAACGTGTTGGACTCAGTGTGAACCTGTTCCACAAACTCGGCCTATCGAACGAATTGGGAAGGGCGTTAGAACAATTGAACATATTCCACATTTAATGATAATCAACGAAAGCACCGTCATACCATTGAGTTGAACGCAGCTCGAGGCTGTGGGGCAAACGTGTCCGTGATCGACGCCTGGTGAGGGACAGAAGTTTCCCCTTGTGGCGGGAAACACCTCCAGCGCGTAACACTACGATACCAACGAAGGTACTGTCCGTACGAAGCTCCGTCGTCTGGAGGTGTTTGGAGAACCAGGTGCTCAGCCGCATGTTCCCACTCCGCAACCGTTGGCGCGATCGTCTGAACAATGGTCGCCTCGTGGGATAGACCGAGTCCCTTCCTGGTGTACCTGCGTAGGGCGTAGTGAGCACGTAAGAAACATTTAAAATGGGATAAAACACAGTACGTGAAATTAACATTGTCGGACGTGTACTTACTTGTGGAGGGTAACAGCTAATGAGCGTCCACCTCTCGGAGGGAAGTCCTGGTACATGCCGAGCTGTTTACGTACCCTCTGCACGTGGTACGGCTCGACGTGCACGTCCAGCACGAGGTGACAAGTGGTCCTCCAAAGCTCTACGTCGCGCGTGCAGAGGTGCGCCAGACCGTGCGGTGCCCGCTCGACGACATCGTGATGCGTGTACGGGGTCCAGCGTACACGGTCGGGCGTAAGCTGATCGAAGTCCGCCACGAACTGTGCGTACACGCGACGTGTCGTTCCGCTCACCCACCTCGGCTGCAAATGCAAGAAAAATATGATTAGTTCCCGTAACTCTAGATCATGCGCAGAAAAAGAGGGTGCTATGAAAAATGCCTTGCAAAGTACAATTTACCTCGCGGTGTGTCCACAGCGATCCCATGGTTGGACGATCGTCGATGTCTTCAAGTCCAGACTTGTACATCTCATCGACGCCGTAGCTTGCGTACGACTCTAGCTGTGGCCGCCCAATGTCAAAGCGCTCATGCGCCCATAACATTAGAAGCAGAGGGCATCCTGTCAGAGAACTTCCCCTGTTGTTCCTGTTGCAAGCATCGCAGAGACCGGCGTACGTCGACGCAAGAACTGCCGACCCCCAACTGTACTCCGGAATGTCCTCAACAGGTAGCTCGGCGATCTGCTCCGCGTAGTGGATGAAGTGCTTGTCCACGGAGTCAGCGTGAGTTCCCGTGAACATCACCCACCCAAACAGCCACAGTAGATACGCGACTAAGTGTCGGCGCACTACCCAGTCCTCCTGGTCCTCTGGGAACTCCTCCTGGTGGAACTGGTGCAACCAACTCCTCGTGGGCCCATGTCCATCTGTGAGATCAAGCAGCGGAGCAGCCACCACTCCACCAAAACTGGCCAACAGATCATCCGCCCATCCAGCGTGAACCTGTGTCGGGCCAACTGCTGCACCCGCTATTGGTAGACCCAACAAAAAAGACACATCCTGTAGAGTGGGTACCATCTCTCCAACTGTTAGGTGAAAGGTGTGTGTCTCGGGCCTCCATCTATCCACCAAAGCACTCAGCAAGGCCGCATCCATATTGATACGGGGTGACCTTCCACGTGAAGGCTCAACCAAGCGTGCGAAGGTCAACAACCCAGCGGCTCTCAACCTGTTACATGTCATAAATAAATAATCAGCAATGCGAGAAAATTTAAATGGCAGCTCTCGGTGACAAATGGTTTTTCACATGCCTTGGAACCCAACGAGGATCTATACGCCAGTACTGATCCGGTCCCCGCATTCTCAGCACGTTGCAGAACGTCCCCTGACTAAGTCGTCTCGATCGGTGATGTTTATCGATCACCTCGTCGATCAGCGATACGTCATCCCTGTCAGCCATACCTACAAAATGCATGATTATCAGTGACGTGAGCATCAAAAATAAATTAATACATGACAAAATTATGCAAAGCGAAATTTCAGAAATATAAGTCAAAAACTGATAAAATGAAGTGAACACAATGCGGTGCTGGTAAATATAAATATTACAAGACGAATAACTAAGGATTCCTTCTCGAAGTCGACCTCCGCCCTGGAACACGCCGAATATCGCCACCTTCTGGATCTTTGCCTACATTGTACATGCTGCAATCTTTACGGCTATGGTCTCCACCGCATACAATGCAAGCCTTTGGACGCCGTGAACGGGTGTTCGTTTCAGCTTCATCCATGTGGTTCTTGATTCGACGGGTCTTGCGACGCCCCTTCGTTGCAACTAGCAAATTTGAATCAGGTACCCAGTTGGCTTCCCCTGGGGGTGGGCGAATAAACTCACATACCGCACGCCAACCACGCAATTCACCGCGCCAGGTTGCCTCCCATGCTTCCTTAGTAAAGTAAGGCGAGACGAATATGTTCGCATCGACACCACCTTTTGCGGATGCGGCAAGAACATGAGAGCATGGCAGATGTCGAAGGAAAGGCTTGTTGCAGTTGCACTTGCAAGCATGACAGTCTGGCCACAACGTGCACTCCAATGTGATGTCCGTTCTCCCAATACCGACACCACTCTTGTCACGCAGACGTACCTCAAAAAGCAACTCCCTATTCCCAGCAGGCCAGACCCTGTGCATTCCCCCCTTCTTGCTTTTCTCCTCCATGTATTGTGTGATAGCGGGGCTATACCTTACATTAGGATTGGCAAGGTTAAGACTAGCCATGGCGTATCTTTTACGAAGATACTTCTGTGTACCCCTTGTGATGCCCTCCAGGATAGCAACAAGTGGTAAAGGACGTGTACTTTTCATCACCCAGTTGTACACTTCTGCAAGATTTGTTGTCATCACACCATACCGTGAACCATTGGTATCATACAACAAGGACCACTTTTCCCTTGGCTCATGCTCTATCCAGTCAGTGAAGCACTTCGTACCCCTCCCTCGCTTCCTACATCGAGTAACAGATGGTGGTTCGTTTGGAACGGGTTCCAGCCCTTCCGGCTCCTCTTGTCGGGCAAGAACGGGTTTTTTTCGAACTTCTTGCATGTGAGTAGTGGTCAGACGATCCAGCTGTTCCCATATGGCGTCGAACTTTCTTTGTTGGTTCTGCTTGCACAGTTTTTTGAACAGGTCCATTAACCTCTTACTCCTAAATTGTCTGTAAAAATTTGCCCCGAGATGTCGCATGCACCATCTGCTATGCAAATCTGGCCAGGAAACCTCGTCTGTTACATCTTCCTTTAGCTGCTGCACCGCTGATAGAATGCCGGCATGACGGTCATGCAGAACACACACATTTGGTCTGTTTTGAACAACACCCCTTTTAATGTGACGCAGGAACCATAGCCAACTCGATGTGTTTTCGCTTTCAACAAAAGCAAAGGCAACGGGAACGACATGGCTATCAGCGTCGACTCCGATTGCGGTTAAAATTGTTCCCCTATACTTGCCTGTCATAAAAGTACCATCAACACACAACAACGGAATGCAATTTCGGAAGGCCTCTATCATGCACCCAAATGACCAAAATGCACGACGAAGGACGTTTTTCCCATTGTCAGCAACCTCATCGAGAATAGCCATATGTGTGCCTGGGTTTCTGGCCTGCAATACCTCCAAAAGTGGGGGAAGGTTGTGGTATGAGTCTTCGTAACTTCCAAATCTCATCTCCAGTGCTTTCTGCTTACCCCTCCAAGCCTTGTCGTACGATATCTCATACCCGTACTCTTTCTCCACGTCATGCATTATTGTGAACGGCGACAATGAGGTTTTTTTAACAACCTTCGAGTACACCATTTGTGCCACGAATGCAGCCGTCATGTTCCTATGTACCAAAGGGGTATTGTCCAGCAAACAGGTATGCTCCTCAACCCTTGAAGCTACCCATAAGTTGTCATGTTGTGGCTTGTAACCATGCACTCTCCAAGGGCATCCGGGCTTAGTGCACTTCACGTCGTACGTCGTCCGATTTGAAACATTCACCCTGAACTCCCGCTTCTGCAGAAAAGCCCACCTCTTGACCGCGTCTTGTAGGTGTCCTTTGTCGTGAAACATCTGTCCAACTTGCACCTTCTCTCTATCATATCGCCAGTGGGCATCTAAACCATCGTTAACCCCCAGACGGCTCATGGATATGGTTGTCCAATCTTCGGGTACATTGGTTTCCTCGTCCCACCGTGTCGTATCTTCCCCTTCCACCACGAACGAAATATATTCCTCGTTCTCCATTTCCATCTCTTCCACTACCGCATCGTTCTCCTCCGCTGCATCAACAGCCAAAGGTGAGTCTGGCTCTTCGTCATCCAATTCGTTACCCGGACAATTGCCACCGGGCACAACTACATCTGCAGTAGCCTCCTCCTCTACTGCTTCCTCTTCACCACTCCTGGAAATATTAGCCTCTTCCACAATATGCGCTTGTTCCACCTCCGTGCGGCTGCTCTCGCCGGTCCCAACAATATCTATTTTCTTTTGCACCAATATTGCCAGGCTATAACCTTTCTCTCTTACTTTAGCCACAAATTTTCTCCAACTCCCGGTAGATGCAAGCTCTACTACCCTCCACTGCCATCCGTATTCACCCCTTACTGGCCACACGGCTTTTATGATTAATTTCTCAATCAAAGGATCTATCCCGAACATATTATGCAACCACCCTAACACTTCGTTCAAAACCAACTGGTCTGGTGTATTTAGGGTAGTATCAACGAATGCATATACGGTCAAATCTACCCCGCTATCACAGAGTTGTATTGGAGCGTCACCATAATACACCCGAACGGGCACACCACCTGACATCCTGAAATAGCATCCCAATTGCTATTAATACGTCACTATCCAGTAAGGTGTCGTATACTCTATGCTTACGTTATTTCTCTAACTTATTCAAACTATATTTCATTACTTAAATATACGTTCCATTCGATTTTAACTAATAATAAACGTATAATACCTCCATTCCATTTTAACTAATAATAAACGTATAATACATGTACTAACAACCAACAATGATTAATACAAATAATTTATCGTCATCCAAAGGGATTACAAATTTATACCTTCGCTGTTGTTGCTCTTTCCTGCACTATTGCAGACGCCTCCTACCCAACCACGTAGTAATTCCCTCTGGCTAAATGACACAACTCTGCATTGTAAAAGTTCACTAATTAAATATAATTTCTTTTCGATTCGTACTAACGCTCAACATTGATTTCTCCCCGAAGATAACTATCTCACCAGTACGAAATTTCTAATCACCTCAGCAAACATATACTAACTTCGAATTATTTGCAATATACAACTACATAACTATATATACTAACATTAACACAATGACTAATGGTTAACAGATTCAACAGATTATATATACACTAACAACAATGACTACCGATTCACAAATAAAAACAACGAAATAACAAACCTCATATGTACAAATTTCTAATCACCTCAGCAAACATATACTAACTTCGAATTATTTGCAATATACAACTACATAACTATATATACTAACATTAACACAATGACTAATGGTTAACATATTCAACAGATTATATATACACTAACAACAATGACTACCGATTCACAAATAAAAACAACGAAATAACAAACCTCATATGTACAAATTAAAATTTCACAACTTAACTTATACCTTAATCACTGCAAACATATACTAACGGTTGCAAATTTATACCTTAATCACTGCAGCTTGCCTTCTCTTCTCCTGCTGCTATCTTCACGACGACGTGGTGCACCGGTAGCCACCGGTAGTCACGGCAATGGCAACGGCAGGCTGGCGCGACGGCGGCCTCAGCTGGCGGCGGCGAAACTAGCGCGAGGCGAGGAGAAGAGGTGAGGCAGCGAAGTGGTCCTGGAATCATCGAACCAGGCCTTATAAAGCAGCCTGTCGGCACGCCGCTGGCCGACTGGGCGGCCTATCGCACGGTCCTGGGCCCTGTTGCCATGCCGTTGGCCGACTGGGCGGCCTGTCGCCACGCGGAGCGACGACAGGAGCGGCGCTGGGCCCTGTCGCCACGCCGTTGGCCGACTGGGTGGCCTGTCGCCACGCGGAGCGTCGACAGGTGCGACGCTGGGCCCTGTCGTCACGCGGTTGGTCGACTGGGCCGCATTTCGTCTCTCCGTGGGTCGACAGGCCGCTAGTTTTGCGATTTTCTCCACAAGCCTGCTAGATTTGCGATTTTCCATTTAAACCATACTATTTGTAAAAAAAATTCCATTTGTGTGCCGTCCCTCCTCCCATAACCCTACTCTGCCTGCACGTACGTCCTTCCAGTGAAGTATGCTTCCTCATTATTTAATTACTTTGTTCCCTCCCTCCACAAATATAAAAAAATTTATATCAAATTTATCCATAAATAATATGAGGAATTTTATCCATATTATTTTTCATAATTTGTCAGATCTATCCAACCACTATATCATTTATTGATCAGTGATATTTATATATATTGCTAGACAAGATTTTTTTTTGAATCAACTAAACTCTCAGGGATATCATAGTAATTCCACCACAACCATAGACTTTGCTAAACGAGCTAGAATCCATTATATTTGTGAATGGAAATACACATTGCGATGGTGAAACGCCATTAGAGATATGAGGAAAACTTTCATGAATTGCTCATAAGAGTTTCTTTGAAACGCGCTAGAATTTTTTCATTCATGCAAATTAAATTGGCTGAGTGTGAAAATCCAACAAAAGTTTCTATGAATAATTCCTCCGTTCAAGGACACCAGAGGTAACTTCTAAGTTTATCAAGTTTAAGGAATAACGATGATTAGTCCTGACATAGACACCTGTCAATATAATGGCCAACATCAGAGAACGTAACTATACTTGTTTTTGTCTCAACACAGAATATTTAATTAGTACAAGCTAACGCTTGGAGTTGTGTTAGCTATTACGTGATTGTTTTCTACTTGCCACCAGTAATTGAAGTTTGCAACGAATTCTCATGTTTGGGTTTGGACCAACGGGAATTTCCCCGACAGAATTAATAATGTAGGAAAAGGCTAATTCGCAATCTCCACAAGGGAATTGAGGATAACCTAAGGAATTGGTTTGCAGTTAAAAACGGTTGATCCATACGTAGCACAACATTCTGCCCCTATGTATTGCATTATTGTCTGTCAACCAATGGAAATTAAGTAATGGCCAGACAAGAGTACCAATCATACTTTGTACAATTATATATACTTGCATAGCAACTTATTATAACTTTCTTTTCTTAAAAACAGTGGCCTTGAATGTAAACTATATCTAGCCCGTTGGCATTGTCCCTGAGCAACAAACTCGCTATTCATAAACTTATGGCCATAAATAACCACTTTGATAATCAACGTGGTATCTGATAAATTATTTAGACTCCATTTTATTGCTAGAACAAATCAATTGAAGGTTTATATTGCTACTCTTTCTGTCCTACTGCGTACATCCCTTAATATTTGATGTTGGCTGTACTAGCCAACGTCAAACAAAAAACGAAAGGAGTAAAATATAATTGTTTTTTCTCTAGGGATCTAAACAGACTTCTTAAAATGTACAGTAGCTATTTTTAACCTATGCAGTACATGGCATGTACGCATGTCAGGGGATGCACTTGACCGTGGTGGATTTGGGGTTAGTCTTGCCGCCGGCACCGGAGAAGATGTCGACAGGCGCGCACTCCACCGCGACGCCGTACGGCCTGGAGTAGGCCAGCCAGACCTTGAACCTTACCTGGCCTCTCACCACCACGGTGAACGGAGGGCCTCTGCCGCCGCCGCCATGGCTAGCGCCGAAGAAGCTCCTGTCGACGAGCAGCGCCGTCACGAGCACGTTCCTCGAGCTCGCCGGCGGCTGGTAGAATGGGACGTCCTCTTGAACCTTCGCCTCCACTGACTCAATCCTGTTTCTCGCGGTGAACTGCTGCAAGCTCACCGCGAAGACGCGGTACTGCACCCCGGCCCGGTGGCTGGGGTTGTTGGCGGCGATGGTGAAGTTGAGGAGAAACGCCTGGCCGTCGGCGGAACGGCTGATGGACGCTCCGCCGCCGGTGACCGAGAAGGATATCTGCGTCGGGCTGAGGACAACGGAGGTGACGATGACGATGGCGCTGGCGGCGAGGGTTCCGGCGATGGCCGCCAGGATGTACTGCTTGGCACCCCACCAGCTTGGAAATGGGTAGCTGCTCGCCATGGAACCCAGTCTGCAAGAAAGTGAAGACAATCCGTGTTTTCCTATCTATGTTGTGTTGCACTTATATCAGCTGCTTAACATTGCTAAACTCCTATCTAGTCAGTGCTTATTGCTTATCATATATCTTCAAAAAAAATAAATTCTAATATCTAAATTTCATACGCCTGAAATTTTTGAACATTTTAGTCGTTTTTTTTATCACTCGACGATAATTTAATGGTTCTCATCACTCCCTAATCATTAAACAATAAACTATTCAATAATAAAAGATCCAGAAATTTACACAGAATAAAAACTTATAACTCAAAATTTACAAAATTCTCAGTCAAAATTTTCTTTATAAAATTCCATAAAATTCAAACATATATAAATACAAAATAACATATAACAATAATACTATAGTTAAAATGAACTAAAATTGCATATTATGGCCCTTTTTGACACAACTCTAGAAAGATTTCTTAGAGCCAAGTATTTTTAGCTTCATAAATCCATAGATTTAGACCGTAATTACATTTATAACATTTGAATAAATTATTTTATTTTTAATTTAAATAAAATTTAAATTTTTGAACCATTGTAATTAAGCATAAAAACTTCAAATTTAATATGGATCTAAGATATAAAGTTGTGCTAAACAGAACCTTACGTAGCACTAAAATTTCAGGCTTAGCAAATGTATAATGTTAGGTGACTAGAAATTTGCGGTTTCCCGACGACTGCCCGTTTGCTAGATTTAGTCATGGGAAATGGAATCAGGTGTGGTGCACGTGTGAGATGTTGTGATTGCGGTTTATAATTCCGTTTTTAACGACGGCGCTTTTTCTTTTACTAATTAATCAATTATATCAGAACAACAATAAATGTCCATAAATATTGTCTGCTCTAAAATATAAGTATTTTTGGTGGAAGAGACATATCTTAGTATTATGAATCTGAACAGACTTCTATCTAGATTTATAATACTAGAATATATCTAATTCATCTATAAATTCTTATATTTTAAGACGGAGGAGAGAGTAGGTAGGTAATCCATGGATCAATATATGGAGTGACGTGGATTATTTCATCCAGCTAACATACTGTGCTGAGTGTGTTCGTCATGGACGACGGCAGCAAGCTGCAGCCGACGGCGAGGTTCCGGTGGCTGAAACTTGCGCGCTGCATGGTGGCCTCCGTGGTCACCGTCCTCGCCGTTGTCGTCATCGCCCGCGCCGTCGTCGTTCTGCTCCGCCCGGAGAAGCTCCGTCTAAGCGTCGCCGGCGGCCGCGTGTCCGTCAACAGGATGGCGGCGATGAAGCCGCTGCCTCGCGTAAACATGAGCTTCGTCCTCAGGGTCTTCAACCCCAGCGGCCGCGCCTCCATCGAGTACACGGGCCTCACCGTCACGCTCCGGGCCATCAACAGCGACGCCGCCTCGCCGGCGACGATCATCGCCCAGTTCCCGTTTCCGGACGTGCCCGTGGCGCAGCAGATGGCGCACGAGGCGGCGGCGAGGGTGTCGCTGGCGGCGGCGGAAGACGTGCCTCTCCGCTACGTGAAGGCGCTGTTCGATGGCGGCAGCATCAGCGCGGCGATACAGGTGGACGGCTTGCTCACCACCCGCATGGAGATCGACGGGAGGATAAGCAGGAGAGACGGCGGCGTCGCCACCACGTTCTACTGCTTGCCGGTGACCGTCGCCGTCGGCGACGGCGACGACGACGAGTCCACCAGCTCGAGGGACACGTGGTGCCTAGACAAGTCTGACAAGCCAGCTTTCGTTGGATAGACCAACGGACATGTATTACGCGTTGATGATAATGTTTAATTATATTAGCTACTATATACTCTCTCATAGTCATAGCTAGAATTCTTATTCAGCAGTGTATAATTTATTAAGGGTTAATCTCTACTTTTTCTCTTGAATTAATTAAGGAGAGGGGTGATAGACAGACACGTGTTGGAGAACATATGGAGTGATGAGTGATCAGAGAAAAATGGGTTAGGTTATAATAGGGTCATGTGAATCTTAGTGCTTCCTGAGTGTTAATTTTTCAATCACCTGACCAATATGCTGCCCTAAAAATTAATTGTTTTTGGTAGAAAATATAACGACGTATTTATAGCTAGCCCTGTATTTATGCCAGAATACCTTGGGAGCAAAAAGAGAGTATGCATAGCATCTGAGAAATGGTCTCTCCAAGTCCCCAACTGTGCATTGTGGTCATTACAAATTTGAATGGTTCAAAACAGATAATCCATCTATTTGCTTGTTATACATATATTGATATCAACAAAACATTGGAGGGATAGAGTGACCAAGAATTATGGGTGTGTTTAGTTGGATTGGATGCATGTCACCTTGACCAAACCCACAAGCTTTCTTACCGTTGGGAGTAGAATATAGGAGAAGCCCACTTCGTTTGGCCCAAGTCCATAGCGCAAAATGATGGTCGCTTTTATGAGGAATAAGTTCTCCGTAGGTCCCTCAATTTGTCGCCGCGAGTCTGAAATTCGTCCCTAAACTAAATTACCAGGTATAGCCCATCCCCTAACTCATAATGATACCGTGTCAACCTTGGTCCCTCGGTAGTATAGTAGCTGGTTTTGATTGACGTGACGAGTGGGACCCATATGGAACCCACATGTCAGCGTCCAACTTGTCAAGCCTAGAAATTTAGCCAAATTTTCAGACTATTTTGTGTATAAATCTCTGTCCAGGAATCAAGCCAGGATACACAAACCGACAAATTAATATACAGATCCAAACGTAAATAAGACATAAATACTTACAGAAGAGGCACTTAGTCCTCACACCGAAAAGAAAACAGTAGTAGCAGAAAAAGGAACTATCCTAGCAGGGCTTCACCTCCATTCCACGGGCAAAAACTCAACTTGGATATAAGCCTTGGTCCTCTAGCTTCGTCTTCAGCTCAGAAACACTACACTTCTAAAAAAGAAAAAATAGCAAGACTGAGTACAACCATCGTATTCAACAAGCCACACTAACGATGCAGACGTGCAAGGAGACAAAGGAAGGTTTGTCGCTATTTGCGTAAAGGCAGTTGTAAACATTTACTGTTGAAGACAGTAAAACGGTTGATTAATTAAGGCAAAATTAAATCTCCACTGAACAACGCTACACCACGTTGAACAGGCCCAACCAAACCACCTGAACTACACCAGTTCATTATGTCAAGTTAATTAATAATGTGGGACTAATCATGGTAAGTTTGGTCGATCGCCCATAACCGCGGACACGGCTATTCAAATAGTTTTACTTTGGCCAGAGATGTACAACTGTACCCACAAGACACAATCCACTGTCATGTTACCGTGCCTGGCTGGACACGTCACCATGGCGAGTGATTGTGACAAGACTCTTCACATAACTCTCCCTAACCAATCGCACCAAGCTGAGGTTTCGCCCCCACCTTTAAACTAAGGTGGGCAGCCCCCCGTGCGCCGCAGTGAATTCGGCTGCCAATCAACCGGTAAAGCCCGGCCGACCCAACTACATCATGCCCACCCTTGCTTGGGAACGTAAGAAAGGGAAAAGCTATACTATAAGTTCAGCAGTTGCCCATTCTTGCTTGTGGTAAGCACGATAAGTCTTATAAGGTTTCCCATAAACCGATCCTTAATTGCCATCGATGCGACAAGCAAAACTATGCACCCGTAACCCACCATTAGCCATATTTTAGTTGGATAATTACGACCAATAAAACATGACTAGATGCTTCGAGCTCACAGCTTATCAAGACGCTAAATGTAGTTAGTGTAATTATCCCATTAAATGAGCTAGTGGTAATTAAGCATGGCTAAGCATATTATAATTCTGGCAAGGTCAACATAATCGACACAATCTAGTCGAATTATCAACCAAGTTTGGCATAGGACGGATAATAAGTAGGCATGGCACAAGTAAACAGATAGGTAATTCCAATCCCATGTAATTAGCAAAACATGCAATTTATTTGCAAACAGGAAAAACATTTCATAAATTAGGTTCAACATGCTCAAGGAGGAATGTGTGACTTGCCTTGCTTCTTCAAACAATCTTCCGAACTCTTTACCTCACGAACGCGAACTTTCGAAATGACGGATTCTACATGCTGGCACGCAAAATGAGTAAAAACCCTAATAAAAAACCAAATAAATAGTATATGAAAAGTAAACAAACATGTAGAGGTCAATTTTAGATGAATTTTGCAAGTTGAATGGCTCAATTTGAAGTTCGTATGAATTAGTTATGAATTTTAGAAGTTTTGAGACATTTAAATGAATTTATGGAAATTAATACAATTTATTGCGCAATTATTAATTATTTTGTCAAAGGAAATCAAAGATTATTACGTCAGTGTGGGGTACGGGCATTGACCGGATCCACCAAAGGTGGGCCCCATGCGTTGGCGAGAGAGAAGCGGTCGATGCACCGTGGGCCGAGTCCACATGCACCGGGGCGACACCGTGGACCAAGTCCATGGGCCGTCCGCAGGAGGCTGACGGCCCAGATCGGCTCGGGGCCGATCGGGCGGCTGGGAGCGACCGGGTGGCACGACCCGACCAGAGGGACGCGCGGTAGCGGCCGGCCAACGAGCAACGGTGGCACTGCCTAGCCCAAGGGCACTGGCGGCGAGCGATGGCAGCGTGGGAGACAGCGGAAGAAGATGAGAGGGGAAGAGGGGTGCTCACCAAGGATACCCAATGGCAAGGGAGGCGGCGTGGGAGCTTGCTGGTGATGGGGAGGTGGCAGCCAACGAGTGGCAACGGCGCGGGTGGCGACGCGACGACAGGCGACGCATGGAATGGGGTGGATAGGGGGTGGCGCGTCGAGGCGAAGCTAGCGGCGATGACGGGCGCAGCGATCACTGTGACGATGACGACGCGTGGCCGGAGAGTGTTGGCGAGGGACGGAGCTCATAGCTTGCGACGAAGCAGTGGTTAGGGAGTGCTCGGGGAAAATGGGGAACCGGTAGAGGGAAGCTCAAGGAGGTTTTTTATAGGGTCGGGAGGCGACGAGGAGGCTAGGGAGAGGCGAAATCGCCGGGTGAAGTGGGGCGAGGATGTGGGGTGCGTCGGGGCAAACCGACGTTGATCTTCGCAGGGAGAGTAGGAGGAGTGGTGGAGGACGTGGATGGGACCGTGTCCACGCACGCGGGGGAGAGGCCGCGACGTGGGGCAAGGCCGGCAGCCATGGCGGTTGGAGCCCCGGTCGGAGGAGTGGGATGACCTCAATAGGTGGGCCCCACCTATCGACGGCCCAAGGGAGAGGAGGGAGGCGGGTTGGACTTGTGAGGAAGGGAAGGCGAACCGAGCCGAGCAGAGAGCTTGGTCGAAATAGAGAGGAGATCGGGTTAGGAGGTAAAGTGGACTTTGCAAGGGAGAGAGTGAGTAGGCCAGGCTGAACGGACCGGGCTGGCAGAGAGAACAAGGGAGCGGGCTAGGCTAGCTTGGGGAGAGAGAAAAGAGGGCTGACCCAAGGGAGAAAACAGGAAGGGGGTGGCGCGGGCCACGAGTGAGGCAAAGCTGACTTGGGCCAGAAATGGCCCAAGTAAAAAAGAAAGGGATTTTAATTCGTTTTTCATTTAATTTAATTAATTAAATGAACTTTGTGCTCTTAAAATTATTTCTTGAGCTCCGAAAATTCGCGAGAAATTTCATAGAGTACTTTAGGGCATGGCCATGATTTTTAAAGGAAATTTTTAATTCCCTTATTAATTTCACTTGTAATTAACTTTAACTTTTAATATAAATTCTAAAAATGCATTATTTAACGATTTTTAATCCCGAACGAAAATCGGGACGTGACACAACTCTTCTCCCTCATCTTTCTCTTCCTCTTCCTCTTCCTCTTCCCTCTCTTCTCCATAAGGGTGAAGAGCCCTCATACTTGTTGTTTTGGGGGTCGGAGAGCAGGTTTTCGAGCAACCTCTTCACCACCTCCACGACGACCATGGGGGTCTACCCTGCCAAGTATGCAGCCGTGTGGGGGTGGGAGCTCCATTCTGACCCGGGAGCTCTAGCAGCAATGGCGCGCAACTGCCGCTATCTAGGGTCGTGGGGTAGCAGGCAACAGCCCAAGTCAATCCTGAAGAAGACAGTCATCAACAACGGCGTGTCGGCGGCGACGCTCCGCGATGCCTCGCATGTGAATTTCATGCTCGACGTTGGGACAACAAGCTCAAACCGCTGCCAACTGCAGTGTCGACGAGCGGCCCAGACACCGTCACACCTCTCACCAAGAGCATCACCAAGTAGGTTGCTTTGCCCCACCGTCTCTCTAGCTGCTGGCGCGCCCGGTGTAGCATCCCCACCTGCAGTCGTCGACGTGCCTGGCGCAGCAGTGGCCTTGCCCGTTGGTTACCTAGCCACTCCCACCTCCGCCGCCTTTCCATCAGCACCAGGTAGGGATGAAAATGGAGCGGATAGTTTCCGTTCGCTTCGGAGAAAAACAAATATGGATACCTTTTGGAGCGGATAATTCTCAGATAGTTCAGATACGGATACGAATATGGATATTTTCTCCTGGATATGGAAACGAATATGATATCGTGGTTCTCGACGGATACGGATAATAATACGGATATCCGATGAACAATGTTATTCGGATATCCACTGAAGCTATGAGATATATCCTATTTCTTTATAACTCTACGACCGTCAATATACCGTTTTAGATTTTATTAGTACCCCATCCCTTAACATTAGTCCAACTATTAATATTATTTAAACTTTTAAATATTTTTATAAATTATACTATATCTTATATAAAATGAGCTAATTATATATGATGATATTTGTTCCTATTAGAAGTTGAGGTGGTTTTCGTGTTCCGAGAAAAATTTGTTTCCGTATTCATATCCGATCATATTCGATCCTTATTCGCATTCGAGATAATTCATATTTGTTTCGGTATCCAAGCTATTCATATTCGTTTTCGTATCCGGCAAAAAATATGAAATCGAATATGGTATGAGCATTATCCGCCCGCATTCGCTTCGTCTTCATCCCTAGCACGAGCCATACCAACCTCGCCACACTGACACGCTGTTGCCACTGCCTTTCTCCATGGAACAACAACTTCCGCCATTGCCACCATACCACCCCTGCTGTAACACCCGTTTCGTCGTGGCGTTAGCGGGAAAACCTATTTCCTAAAAACTCTATTTGCGAAAATTTTGCTCTTCGGTTGAGTCTTGTCGTGTGCCTTGGTCTCGTGTTTCCCCTCTCAGCTCAGTCCCGGAGAAAACCGCGAAATCAGATTTCGAATCCGAACCCTAAACCTTTCTCTCCCGCTCTCGGCAAAAGTCTGTTTTGCCTCCCTCCCTACCCGGGCCGTCTTCCCCTCTCGGCCTGCTCCCTCCTTCTCTCCTCCTTCTCGGGCCGCCGCTCGGCCCCGCCGCTCGCGCGCCCGCGTGCCGCCTCGGGGGAGAGCGTGCTCCCTCCCTGTCGGCCCCTGATTTTATAGCACAGGAAACCATATGTGTTTACAAATACCAACTCCCTGGATCGGTAGGTTGGTATACACACATTACAACTCTGGTACACATAGTCTGCATCGAATCCATACCAATTTCGTCAAACTTCCATTCCGGAATTTTTAATGGTTGCAACAACCCAGCCGGGCGCTGGTGTTCGGCCTTAACCCTTTGGCAGATGTCGCATACGGCGACGTATTCCGCAACGTCCCGTTTCATTCCGGGCCACCAATATTCTTGCTTTATATCTTGGTACATTTTTGTGCTTCCGGGGTGGATGGAGTAGGCCGAATCGTGGGCTTCCGTGAGGATAGTCTTTCGAAAATTCTTTCCGGCGGGCACGAACAACCGATGTTTATACCAAAGGATTCCTTGCTCATCCAACCTGAATTCTTTGGCCTTTCCTCCCTTCATCTGATCCCTAATCTTTTCTACCTCCTTGCTTTGATTTTGGCTGTCTTTGATTTGGGCCGGGAGTTGTGGCTGAAGCTCTAGGTTTGCCACACTCCCTTGCTTCACCATGGTTAGGTTGAGGCGGGCGAACTCAGCTTCCAAGGTGGGCGGTAGGTCTTGGGCCCTTAGCATGTTACATGCGGGTTTCCTGCTTAAGGCATCAGCTACCACATTAGCCTTGCCTGGATGGTAGTGGATGTCCAAGTCATAATCCTTAATTAACTCTAGCCATCTTCTTTGGCGTAGGTTGAGGTCAGCCTGAGTAAAGATGTACTTTAGGCTTTTGTGATCAGTGAAGATATTACAGCGGTTACCGATCAGATAGTGCCTCCAAATTTTTAGGGCATGAACTACGGATGCTAGCTCCAAATCGTGGGTTGGGTAGTTCTCTTCATGAGGTCTTAATTGGCGTGATGCATAGGCGACTACCTTGTTGTCCTGCATTAATACACCTCCCAATCCGTGACGAGAAGCATCACAGTAAACTTCGAAATCTTTCCCGATGTCGGGCAAGACAAGGATGGGGGCTGAAGTTAATTTGGCTTTTAGCTGGTTGAAGCTACTTTGGCATTTTTCGGTCCAATCATACTTTTTCTCCTTTTTGAGCAGTTGTGTCATAGGGCGGGCGATTTGAGAAAATCCTTCGATGAATCTGCGGTAATACCCAGCTAGGCCAAGGAAGCTCCGTACCTCGGTTACACTTCGAGGTGCTGGCCACTTAGTAACTGCGTCCACTTTGGTTGAGTCTACTGCTACTCCTCCGGCTGAAATTACGTGGCCTAGAAAACTCACCTCCCTAAGCCAAAACTCGCACTTACTGTACTTGGCATACAGCCGGTGCTCCCTTAACTTTTCCAACACTATTCGTAGGTGGGTCGCGTGTTCTTCCTCGGTTTTGGAGTAGATTAGTATATCATCTATGAACACTACGACGAACTTGTCAAGGTATTCCATGAATACTTTATTCATAAGGTTCATGAAATAAGCGGGGGCGTTGGTCAGTCCAAACGCCATGACCAAGAACTCATAGAGCCCATAGCGAGTAGAGAAGGCGGTTTTGGGTACATCTTCCGGGCGTACTTTAAGTTGGTGATAGCCGGAACGGAGGTCGATTTTTGAGAATACACTTGCCCCTTGAAGTTGGTCGAATAGGTCATCGATTCTAGGAAGGGGGTATTTATTTTTGACTGTGACTTCGTTCAGCGAGCGATAGTCCACACACATCCTTTGGCTACCATCTTTCTTTTTAACGAACAGCACCGGGGCTCCCCATGGAGAAGAACTAGGGCGGATAAATCCCTTGTCTTGGAGTTCTTGAATTTGTTTCTTAAGTTCTTCTAAATCGTTGGCAGGCATCCTATAGGGTCGCTTGGCTATTGGTGCAGTACCGGGCATTAAGTTTATGACGAATTCTATATCTCTGTCAGGGGGCATTCCTGGCAGTTCCTCTGGAAAAACGTCTCGGTATTCCCGAACCACGGGGGTTTTTTCCAAGGTAAGGGAGGCTAGGATGGTCTTTTGGTCTCCAGACACCGGTTTGAGGGGTCCGATCTCAATTCTTACAGGGTTGGCGCCTTGGGTGGCTAGTGCGATGATTCTTCGGGCACAGTCAAGGGTTCCTCGGTATTTGGATAGCCAATCCATGCCCAAAATAATGTCAAGGTGCTGAGAGGGGAGGACTATTAAAGTGGTAGGAATCACCGTCCCTTGCAAAAGGAGCGGCACATTTTTGCAAACCCGGGTTACCATCAAATCCCCCCCTGGTGAGTGTACGACCATAGGTTTATTTAACTCAGAAAGCCTAAATTGCTGACTTCGAACGACTTTTGGAGAGATGAAAGAATGAGATGCACCAGAGTCAAACAGAACCGAAACCGGGACAGAGTTTATAGAAAACGTACCGAGAAGAACGCCCTGATCTTCCTGGGCCTCCTCCGCGTGCACGTGGTTCACGCGGCCATGAGCAACAGATGACGCGGACTGGGCCCGAACTGGGGCTTGCGGGGCTGCCCGGGGCGCAGAGGGTGTAAAAGTACCGCGGGCGGGGGCGGGATTTGTCTGGAATTTGGAGGGAATTTTTCTGGGCAGGGGGCATTCTCTGGAGAAGTGGCCTGCTCCACCACAGTTGAAGCAGTTCATGTTTGTGGGGCCAGAGCCAGGGATGGTGGAGGTAGGGGTGCGGAGTATTGCAGCGGGGCGGACGGTGGGTGTGGTGGGGGTGGATGCGGGGCGAAAAGAGCCAGAGTATACCGGCCTCCATACTTGTCCGACATTAGTTTTGAACCTTTGCCCTTGCTGCTGCTGCTTGTTCTTGAGGGCTGCGAACTTGCGCTTCCGGTTGGCATTCACTATCTTGTTATCAGCTTCCTTTCGGAGCGCCTTGTTGATCAGTCCTTGGAAAGTGTCATGGTCCTGCGTAATCAGCTGACTACGTAGTTCGTCGTTCATTCCGTTCAGGAATTTATCGACCTTTTCGTCTTCGTCTGGGAGATCCTGTGGTGCATAGCGGGCCAGTTGTATGAACTTGTTGAGGTAGTCTTGCACGCTCAGATCCCCCTGGGTCAAGGCCCTAAACTCATCTCTTTTTAGTTTAATAAGGGCCGCCGGAATGTACGCCCCTCGGAAGGCTTCAGTGAATTCTTTCCAGTCTGGCTCGTCCGTGTCTGCTGTGCGAGATTTCTTGTAAGTCTCCCACCAATCACTAGCTGTTCCTTCGAGCAGGCTAGTGGCATATCGGACCTTATCTTCTTCGTCGGCTCGCACTAGTTCCAACTTCTTTACCACAGTGCACAGCCAGTCTTCCGCTTCTAGTGGTTCTGCGGCCTCCGAGAAGGTTGGTGGCCTGGTCCTTATGAACTCTCCATAGCTGGGTGCATGCCGCCTGGCCCCAACCGTTGCTCCGGCAGACCCGGATTGGGCCGTATGGTTCCCAGACCCTCCATTGTTGAGCATGTCAGCATGCCTCGCATTAGCACGTTCTGAGTCGCCATCAACTCAGCGATGCTGGGGGGTGGGGGTGGTGGCGGCGTCGTATCGCGCGTACGGGCTGATCCGGAGCCCGATCTCGCGGTCCTTGGGTTCACCATCTGAGAGCAGGGTGGCATAGGCAGTGTTAGCGTAAGAGGGAGGGTTGTTTATGGTATAGCAGCGCTAATGTTGTTCATGTTGTGTTATCTGTTGTGAGACAACCATTCCCATAATCGTAGCGTAACTCATAATAATATAATCAGATGCACTGGTGCAAAGCCTAAGTACATCCTACTTCCCCTGCTAGAATAAGGGAAGGAGGTACAACTACATACATGACGATGCAAAATAGGAAGGTGCGACCTCTTCTGCTCAAACGCAGGTTAGAGGGGTACAATACAGTAATGAACACCTCAGCGTCTACTGAGTCTAAGTAGTGGTGGGTGGAACAGGCTCGCTGTCCAGAGGACCACCAAAGCGAGTCTAGTTCCTGGCGCGCAATGGTTCCTGCCTAAGGCAGAACCCACTCCACGCGCGGGTCCAAGGCCGGGTCGCGGCTAGCCTCGTCACCCATGCGGCGAGGGGAGCGGCTACGGCTGCGACTGCGAGGGGCAGTCTCGTCAAACTCGCGGTCGCCGTCGTAGCCTGAGGTGGTGCCGCGGAGGAGGCGGCTACGGCGATGTCTCCCGAACGTGGCCGGGTCACCGCAGCTCCGGCGTCCCCTGCGTGCTGCTGGGTCAGAGGTGGTATCGACAAAGGGCTCGTCGATCTCCACGACCCTCTCCTCTGGGTCCTCCTCGACGGGTATGACGGATCTGATGACGTCGTTGAGGGTGCCGCTGGCTAGTGCGGTGAGAGCTGCAGTAGTCGGTGCTGCCGAGAAAGCACGCAGCACTGGTGGCGGGGGTGGCGCCACACCGATCACCACATCGTCCTGGGTAGCTGTCGTGATGGGAGCGGTGGTGGTAGTGGTGGCGACGAGTAGTGCCGTGCCGGAAGCAGGGGTGAGTCCCACCCCCTGAGCAGGAGTCGAGGAGCGGGTAGCGGGGCTCCCAGTAGTCGACGCTGCGGCCACCGAAGCACGGAGTGCGGCCAGGTACTGTGTGAATGTCGGTGCAGCCGTGCGGGAGCGGGTGGCAGTGGCTTGGCCGGCCCCTGCGGCTGGTGTAGACCGTGGGCTGAAGGTGGTGGCGAAGCCAACGCTGACGGTGCGGGTCGTCGGCGGAGCCGGTGTTGAGTGGACTGGTGCGGTCTGCTGGCGGAGTGTGGCGAGCGCATGCTCCAGCTCAGAAATTTTGTGCTCCTGGCTGTCGCACCGCTCACCAAGCAGCTCGTACCTCTCCCGGAGGTTCGAGATGACGGAGTCAGCCTCGCGAAGCAGGTAGCGGAGGTGGTCAACCTCAGCGAGGTTCTCTCCGTACCAGCTGACCAGGAAGAAGCGCTGGTTTCGAAGCTGCTGAAGGGCGTACTGGCCGTGGAAGGTGAAGTCCATCTACAAAAATTAAGCACAGAGTCAATAAGAATTTTTACTAAATCGCGTGTAGCGGGGTAGAGTTTTGCAATTAATATTGTTTTGGTACGCGGGGTGCACTTATATGAGGCTAAACCAAAACGAAGTCTCGGATGGTGGGTGCCAAGGGGTCTAATCCTACAGTCGCAGGCTCTGATACCAGGTTCTCACGACGTCACCGTGCCGCGGTAACGACAGTAGACGAGACACGTGGTAGGGAAACAAAAGCAAGAGGAAGAGCAGGAGAGGAGCTCACCTTGCGGCAGCCGGGTAGCGACGTACCGGGCCACGGTCCTCGTACAACTACGGTCGTCGAGGTACGGCCTGGGGACGGTCGACCCGCGGATCGTCCTCGCACACCACGTGTTCGATCGGTGACAACAAACGAACACACAGTGTTAAGGAATAATTGTTAGCGGGTTAATGTAAGTTAGGTGTCAGGGTTTAGCGAGTTAGAAGTCAGCGGGTTAGTGAGTTAGAAGTCAGCGGGTTAGATGTTAGGGATTAGCCGTTCGATAAGTCAGTCGTTCTCGGGTTCAAATGACGGCGCGGCGGCCTATCCGTCCTCTTGCTCAACTGAGGCCCAGCCGAAGCCGGCCGCGGCGGAGCAAGCGGAGAGATGGCGGCGTGTGCGCGGAATGGTGTGACTGAAGAGAAACAAAGCAAGGAGGAGGAGAAGAGAGGATGGAAAGGGACGGGTTGCGTATTCGGCTATGGTTGCCCTTATATATGCTTCACCGCACGAGCTCGTCTTGAATGGCCATGAAGACAGGGACGGGGTAGTTGCAGCGGCCGCGCGGGTTGGCGCGTATGCTGCATCGACTATCGCCGTTCGGGAGACAAGGGCTGGCTCCTGTGCTGCCTGCCGTCGCCACCTACCGAAACGGAAGACGGTGACGGTAACACGGCAGGGGCCACCGTCGCTCGATAGGAGCGTCGTCCGGTGTACGTGCATAGGCTGTTGCATGCATGCTAGCTTGGGCTCGACTAGCTGCTTGCATGCAGGCATACGCCTAGTTAGCTAGTTGCATGGTGCTTGCTCGTGGCTGGCTTGCCTGCATGCATGCGCATGCACAACTGGCATGCTGCATGGCTCGCGGCGGTGCGAGGTTGGGCAGGATGCGTATGGAATGGACGGCAAGCTCGCCGGTGAGACGGGAGCAGAAGGCGACAGCCGGTGATGTCGTAACGGCCTCGTCGTAGCGGCGCGGCGTGCGGCGACGTCGTCGCCGAAAATAGTATGGGGGAAAATTAGACTTTTATCTTTTCAAACCTAATAGGAATGAAAGGGCTTGGGGAGGTAACATGGACTTTTTCCAGAAAAAGCCCAGCAATAAGAAGGCCACAGTAGAGGGAGCTTACGCGGATTTTTTGGAGTAAAACTAATTTTGGTTAGAGTGAAAATCTTGGGACAAAAACCAGAAGATCAGAGGAGTAGAAAAATTGGAAAATTTCAATAAAAGTTTGGCACTGGCATAAAACAAAGAAACTGTCGGCATGATGAAAAAATTTAAACATAAAACAGAAATGATTTTTGATCGGTGTATTTTTATTTAGGAATTTCCCCAGGGTGTTACAAACCTACCCCCCTAAAAATAATCTCATCCTCGAGATTGCTTACCTTTTCTAGAAGAGGTCGGGGTATCTACTCTTGAGGTATTCCTCTCGTTCCCAGGTGGCTTCGTCTTCCGAGTGATTGCTCCACAGAACTTTGTACAATTTAATGGTTTTAGAGCGGGTTCTCCTTTCAGCTTCTTCTAAGATTTTGATCGGTTTCTCCGGATATGTGAGGTCGGGGTTTACTTCTTGGGTTTCCACTAAGGTATGCTCTTCTAGTATGCGGAGGCATTTTTTTAGTTGAGAGACGTGGAACACGGGATGGACGTCGGATAAGGTTTCTGGCAGTTTTAACTCATAGGCGACTTGGCCACGTCGGCTTATTATTGGATATGGTCCCACATAACGCGGTGCCAGCTTGCCTTTTACCTTAAAACGCCGGGTTCCTCGTAGGGGTGATACCTTGAGATACACGTAATCCCCGACCTCAAAAGTTAATTCCCGTCGCCTAGTGTCCGCATAACTCTTCTGCCTGGCTTGGGCGGCTTGAAGGCGGTCTTTTATTAATCGCACCTTTTCTTCAGCTTCTCTCACGACGTCGGGTCCGAAGACGGAGGCCTCTCCAACTTCTGACCACATCAATGGGGTACGGCATTTCCGGCCGTACAAGGCTTCGTTGGGGGACATTTTCAAGCTTGCTTGGTAGCTATTGTTATATGAAAATTCCGCATAGGGCAGACATTTTTCCCAGTCCGTTGTGAAATCCATAGCACAAGCGCGCAGCATATCCTCCAGAACTTGGTTGGTTCTCTCCGTCTGGCCGTCGGTTTGGGGGTGGTAGGATGTGCTAAAGGCAAGGTGACTGCCTAGTGCTTCATGGAACCAATCCCAAAAGTGAGAGGTAAACTGCGCGCCTCGGTCTGAGATAATCCGCTTTGGGACACCATGGAGGCATACTATTTTTGCTATAAACAACTCGGCTAATCGAGCCGCGCTGTAGGTCGTCCTAACTGGTATAAAACGGGCTACTTTCGTCAGGCGGTCTATGATTACCCAGATGGAATCACAACCTGAAGCGGTCTTGGGTAGTCCCACTATGAAATCCATACCAATTTCGTCAAACTTCCATTCCGGAATTTTCAATGGTTGCAACAACCCAGCCGGGCGCTGGTGTTCGGCCTTGACCCTTTGGCAGATGTCGCATACGGCGACGTATTCCGCAACGTCCCGTTTCATTCCGGGCCACCAATATTCTTGCTTTATATCTTGGTACATTTTTGTGCTTCCGGGGTGGATGGAGTAGGCCGAATCGTGGGCTTCCGTGAGGATGGTCTTTCGAAAATTCTTTCCAGCGGGCACGAACAACCGATGTTTATACCAAAGGATTCCTTGCTCATCCAACCTGAATTCTTTGGCCTTTCCTCCCTTCATCTGATCCTTAATCTTTTCTACCTCCTTGCTTTGATTTTGGCTGTCTTTGATTTGGGCCGGGAGTTGTGGCTGAAGCTCTAGGTTTGCCACACTCCCTTGCTTCACCATGGTTAGGTTGAGGCGGGCGAACTCAGCTTCCAAGGTGGGCGGTAGGTCTTGGGCCCTTAGCATGTTACATGCGGGTTTCCTGCTTAAGGCATCAGCTACCACATTAGCCTTGCCTGGATGGTAGTGGATGTCCAAGTCATAATCCTTAATTAACTCTAGCCATCTTCTTTGGCGTAGGTTGAGGTCAGCCTGAGTAAAGATGTACTTTAGGCTTTTGTGATCAGTGAAGATATTACAGCGGTTACCGATCAGATAGTGCCTCCAAATTTTTAGGGCATGAACTACGGATGCCAGCTCCAAATCGTGGGTTGGGTAGTTCTCTTCATGAGGTCTTAATTGGCGTGATGCATAGGCGACTACCTTGTTGTCCTGCATTAATACACCTCCCAATCCGTGACGAGAAGCATCACAGTAAACTTCGAAATCTTTCCCGATGTCGGGCAAGACAAGGATGGGGGCTGAAGTTAATTTGGCTTTTAGCTGGTCGAAGCTACTTTGGCATTTTTCGGTCCAATCATACTTTTTCTCCTTTTTGAGCAGTTGCGTCATAGGGCGGGCGATTTGAGAAAATCCTTCGATGAATCTACGGCAATACCCAGCTAGGCCAAGGAAGCTCCGTACCTCGGTTACACTTCGAGGTGCTGGCCACTTAGTAACTGCGTCCACTTTGGTTGAGTCTACTGCTACTCCTCCAGCTGAAATTACGTGGCCCAGAAAACTCACCTCCCTAAGCCAAAACTCGCACTTACTGTACTTGGCATACAGCCGGTGCTCCCTTAATTTTTCCAACACTATTCGTAGGTGGGTCACGTGTTCTTCCTCGGTTTTGGAGTAGATTAGTATATCATCTATGAACACTACGACGAACTTGTCAAGGTATTCAATGAATACTTTATTCATAAGGTTCATGAAATAAGCGGGGGCGTTGGTCAGTCCAAACGCCATGACCAAGAACTCATAGAGCCCATAGCGAGTGGAGAAGGCGGTTTTGGGTACATCTTCCGGGCGTACTTTAAGTTGGTGATAGCTGGAACGGAGGTCGATTTTTGAGAATACACTTGCCCCTTGAAGTTGGTCGAATAGGTCATCGATTCTAGGGAGGGGGTATTTATTTTTGACCGTGACTTCGTTCAGCGAGCGATAGTCCACACACATCCTTTGGCTACCATCTTTCTTTTTAACGAACAGCACCGGGGCTCCCCATGGAGAAGAACTAGGGCAGATAAATCCCTTGTCTTGGAGTTCTTGAATTTGTTTCTTAAGTTCTTCTAAATCGTTGGCAGGCATCCTATAGGGTCGCTTGGCTATTGGTGCAGTACCGGGCATTAAGTTTATGACGAATTCTATATCTCTGTCAGGGGGCATTCCCGGCAGTTCCTCTGGAAAAACGTCTCGGTATTCCCGAACCACGGGGGTTTCTTCCAAGGTAAGGGAGGCTAGGATGGTCTTTTGGTCTCCAGACACCGGTTTGAGGGGTCCGATCTCAATTCTTACAGGGTTGGCGCCTTGGGTGGCTAGTGCGATGATTCTTCGGGCACAGTTAAGGGTTCCTCGGTATTTGGATAGCCAATCCATGCCCAAAATAATGTCAAGGTGCTGAGAGGGGAGGACTATTAAAGTGGTAGGAATCACCGTCCCTTGCAAAAGGAGCGGCACATTTTAAATCCCCCCCTGGTGAGTGTACGACCATAGGTTTATTTAACTCAGAAAGCCTAAATTGCTGACTTCGAACGACTTTTGGAGAGATGAAAGAATGAGATGCACCAGAGTCAAACAGAACTGAAACCGGGACAGAGTTTATAGAAAACGTACCGAGAAGAACGCCCTGATCTTCCTGGGCCTCCTCCGCGTGCACGTGGTTCACGCGGCCATGAGCAACAGATGACGCGGACTGGGCCCGAACTGGGGCCTGCGGGGCTGCCCGGGGCGCAGAGGGTGTAAAAGTACCGCGGGCGGGGGCGGGATTTGTCTGGAATTTGGAGGGAATTTTTCTGGGCAGGGGGCATTCTCTGGAGAAGTGGCCTGCTCCACCACAGTTGAAGCAGTTCATGTTTGTGGGGCCAGAGCCAAGGATGGCGGAGGTAGGAGTGCGGAGTATTGCAGCGGGGCGGACGGTGGGTGTGGTGGGGGTGGATGCGGGGCGAAAAGAGCCAGAGTATACCGGCCTCCATACTTGTCCGACATTAGTTTTGAACCTTTGCCCTTGCTGCTGCTGCTTGCTCTTGAGGGCTGCGAATTTGCGCTTCCGGTTGGCATTCACTATCTTGTTATCTGCTTCTTTTCGGAGCGCCTTGTTGATCAGTCCTTGGAAAGTGTCATGGTCCTGCGTAATCAGCTGACTACGCAGTTCGTCGTTCATTCCGTTCAGGAATTTATTGACCTTTTCGTCTTCGTCTGGGAGATCCTGTGGTGCATAGCGGGCCAGTTGTATGAACTTGTTGAGGTAGTCCTGCACGCTCAGATCCCCCTGGGTCAAAGCCCTAAACTCATCTCTTTTTAGTTTAATAAGGGCCACCGGAATGTACGCCCCTCGGAAGGCTTCAGTGAATTCTTTCCAGTCTGGCTCGTCCGTGTCTGCTGTGCGAGATTTCTTGTAAGTCTCCCACCAATCACTAGCTGTTCCTTCAAGCAGGCTAGTGGCGTATCGGACCTTATCTTCTTCGTCGGCTCGCACTAGTTCCAACTTCTTTACCACAGTGCACAGCCAGTCTTCCGCTTCTAGTGGTTCTGCGGCCTCCGAGAAAGTTGGTGGCCTGGTCCTTATGAACTCTCCATAGCTGGGTGCATGCCGCCTGGCCCCAGCCGTTGCTCCGGCAGACCCGGATTGGGCCGTATGGTTCCCAGACCCTCCATTGTTGAGCATGTCGAGCATGCCTCGCATTAGCACGTTCTGAGTCGCCATCAACTCAGCGATGTTGGGGGGTGGAGGTGGTGGCGGCGTCGCATCGCGCGTACGGGCCGATCCGGAGCCCGATCTCGCGGTCCTTGGGTTCACCATCTGAGAGCAGGGTGGCATAGGCAGTGTTAGCGTAAGAGGGTAGGGTTGTTTATGGTATAGCAGCGCTAATGTTGTTCGTGTTGTGTTATCTGTTGTGAGACAACCACTCCCATAATCGTAGCGTAACTCGTAATAATATAATCAGATGCACTGGTGCAAAGCCTAAGTACATCCTACTTCCCCTGCTAGAGTAAGGGAAGGAGGTACAACTACATACATGACGATGCAAAATAGGAAGGTGCGACCTCTTCTGCTCAAACGCAGGTTAGAGGGGTACAATACAGTAATGAACACCTCAGCGTCTACTGAGTCTAAGTAGTGGTGGGTGGGAACAGGCTCGCTGTCCAGAGGACCACCAAAGCGAGTCTAGTTCCTGGCGCGCAATGGTTCCTGCCTAAGGCAGAACCCACTCCACGCGCGGGTCCAAGGCCGGGTCGCGGCTAGCCTCGTCACCCATGCGGCGAGGGGAGCGGCTACGGCTGCGACTGCGAGGGGCAGTCTCGTCAAACTAGCGGTCGCCGTCGTAGCCTGAGGTGGTGCCGCGGAGGAGGCGGCTACGGCGGCGTCTCCCGAACGTGGCCGGGTCACCGCAGCTCCGGCGTCCCCTGCATGCTGCTGGGTCAGAGGTGGTATCGACAAAGGGCTCATCGATCTCCACGACCCTCTCCTCTGGGTCCTCCTCGACGGGTATGACGGACCTGATGACGTCGTTGAGGGTGCCGCTGGCTAGTGCGGTGAGAGCTGCAGTAGTCGATGCCGCCGAGAAAGCACGCAGCACTGGTGGCGGGGGTGGCGCCACACCGATCACCACATCGTCCTGGGTAGCTGTCGTGATGGGAGCGGTGGTGGTAGTGGTGGCGACGAGCAGTGCCGTGCCGGAAGCAGGGGTGAGTCCCACCCCCTGAGCAGGAGTCGAGGAGCGGGTAGCGGGGCTCCCAGTAGTCGACGCTGCGGCCACCGAAGCACGGAGTGCGGCCAGGTACTGTGTGAATGTCGGTGCAGCCGTGCGGGAGCGGGTGGCAGTGGCTTGGCCGGCCCCTACGGCTGGTGTAGACCGTGGGCTGAAGGTGGTGGCGAAGCCAACGCTGACGGTGCTGGTCGTCGGCGGAGCCGGTGTTGAGTGGACTGGTGCGGTCTGCTGGCGGAGTGTGGCGAGCGCATGCTCCAGCTCAGAAATTTTGTGCTCCTGGCTGTCGCACCGCTCACCAAGCAGCTCGTACCTCTCCCGGAGGTTCGAGATGACGGAGTCAGCCTCGCGAAGCAGGTAGCGGAGGTGGTCAACCTCAGCGAGGTTCTCTCCGTACCAACTGACCAGGAAGAAGCGCTGGTTTCGAAGATGCTGAAGGGCGTACTGGCCATGGAAGGTGAAGTCCATCTACAAAAATTAAGCACAGAGTCAATAAATTTTTTTACTAAATCGCGTGCAGCGGGGTAGAGTTTTGCAATTAATATTGTTTTGGTACGCAGGGTGCACTTATGTGAGGCTAAGCCAAGACGAAGTCTCGGATGGTGGGTGCCAAGGGGTCTAATCCTACAGTCGCAGGCTCTGATACCAGGTTTGTCGGCCCCTGATTTTATAGCACAGGAAACCATATGTGTTTACAAATACCAACTCCCTGGATTGGTAGGTTGGTATACACACATTACAACTCTGGTACACATAGTCTGCATCGCATAGTCTTACAATACCAAATATTACATGGGAACCCCAGTAGGTTTTAATAGGCCGTGTCTGACCGGATACAATACCAAATAACATAGGATAGCGGAAGCGAGGCTGCGGCGGTCCATCTATACTCCACAGGCATCAACTGGGGATTAGTCCCTATAACCTACCCCCCTAAAAATAATCTCGTCCTCGAGATTGCTTACCTTTTCTAGAAGAGGTCGGGGTATCTACTCTTGAGGTATTCCTCTCGTTCCCAGGTGGCTTCGTCTTCCGAGTGATTGCTCCACAGAACTTTGTACAATTTAATGGTTTTAGAGCGGGTTCTCCTTTCAGCTTCTTCTAAGATTTTGATCGGTTTCTCCGGATATGTGAGGTCGGGGTTTACTTCTTGGGTTTCCACTAAGGTATGCTCTTCTGGTATGCGGAGGCATTTTTTTAGTTGAGAGACGTGGAACACGGGATGGACGTCGGATAAGGTTTCTGGCAGTTTTAACTCATAGGCGACTTGGCCACGTCGGCTTATTATTGGGTATGGTCCCACATAACGCGGTGCCAGCTTGCCTTTTACCTTAAAACGCCGGGTTCCTCGTAGGGGTGATACCTTGAGATACACGTAATCCCCAACCTCAAAAGTTAATTCCCGTCGCCTAGTGTCCGCATAACTCTTCTGCCTGGCTTGGGCGGCTTGAAGGCGGTCTTTTATTAATCGCACCTTTTCTTCAGCTTCTCTCACGACGTCGGGTCCGAAGACGGAGGCCTCTCCAACTTCTGACCACATCAATGGGGTACGGCATTTCCGGCCGTACAAGGCTTCGTTGGGGGACATTTTCAAGCTTGCTTGGTAGCTATTGTTATATGAAAATTCCGCATAGGGCAGACATTTTTCCCAGTCCGTTGTGAAATCCATAACACAAGCGCGCAACATATCCTCTAGAACTTGGTTGGTTCTCTCCGTCTGGCCGTCGGTTTGGGGGTGGTAGGCTGTGCTAAAGGCAAGGTGACTGCCTAGTGCTTCATGGAACCGATCCCAAAAGTGAGAGGTAAACTGCGCGCCTCGGTCTGAGATAATCCGCTTTGGGACACCATGGAGGCATACTATTTTTGCTATAAACAACTCGGCTAGTCGAGCCGCGCTGTAGGTCGTCCTAACTGGTATAAAACGGGCTACTTTCGTCAGGCGGTCTATGATTACCCAGATGGAATCACAACCTGAAGCGGTCTTGGGTAGCCCCACTATGAAATCCATACCAATTTCGTCAAACTTCCATTCCGGAATTTTTAATGGTTGCAACAACCCAGCCGGGCGCTGGTGTTCGGCCTTAACCCTTTGGCAGATGTCGCATACGGCGACGTATTCCGCAACGTCCCGTTTCATTCCGGGCCACCAATATTCTTGCTTTATATCTTGGTACATTTTTGTGCTTCCGGGGTGGATGGAGTAGGCCGAATCGTGGGCTTCCGTGAGGATAGTCTTTCGAAAATTCTTTCCGGCGGGCACGAACAACCGATGTTTATACCAAAGGATTCCTTGCTCATCCAACCTGAATTCTTTGGCCTTTCCTCCCTTCATCTGATCCTAATCTTTTCTACCTCCTTGCTTTGATTTTGGCTGTCTTTGATTTGGGCCGGGAGTTGTGGCTGAAGCTCTAGGTTTGCCACACTCCCTTGCTTCACCATGGTTAGGTTGAGGCGGGCGAACTCAGCTTCCAAGGTGGGCGGTAGGTCTTGGGCCCTTAGCATGTTACATGCGGGTTTCCTGCTTAAGGCATCAGCTACCACATTAGCCTTGCCTGGATGGTAGTGGATGTCCAAGTCATAATCCTTAATTAACTCTAGCCATCTTCTTTGGCGTAGGTTGAGGTCAGCCTGAGTAAAGATGTACTTTAGGCTTTTGTGATCAGTGAAGATATTACAGCGGTTACCGATCAGATAGTGCCTCCAAATTTTTAGGGCATGAACTACGGATGCTAGCTCCAAATCGTGGGTTGGGTAGTTCTCTTCATGAGGTCTTAATTGGCGTGATGCATAGGCGACTACCTTGTTGTCCTGCATTAATACACCTCCCAATCCGTGACGAGAAGCATCACAGTAAACTTCGAAATCTTTCCCGATGTCGGGCAAGACAAGGATGGGGGCTGAAGTTAATTTGGCTTTTAGCTGGTTGAAGCTACTTTGGCATTTTTCGGTCCAATCATACTTTTTCTCCTTTTTGAGCAGTTGTGTCATAGGGCGGGCGATTTGAGAAAATCCTTCGATGAATCTGCGGTAATACCCAGCTAGGCCAAGGAAGCTCCGTACCTCGGTTACACTTCGAGGTGCTGGCCACTTAGTAACTGCGTCCACTTTGGTTGAGTCTACTGCTACTCCTCCGGCTGAAATTACGTGGCCTAGAAAACTCACCTCCCTAAGCCAAAACTCGCACTTACTGTACTTGGCATACAGCCGGTGCTCCCTTAACTTTTCCAACACTATTCGTAGGTGGGTCGCGTGTTCTTCCTCGGTTTTGGAGTAGATTAGTATATCATCTATGAACACTACGACGAACTTGTCAAGGTATTCCATGAATACTTTATTCATAAGGTTCATGAAATAAGCGGGGGCGTTGGTCAGTCCAAACGCCATGACCAAGAACTCATAGAGCCCATAGCGAGTAGAGAAGGCGGTTTTGGGTACATCTTCCGGGCGTACTTTAAGTTGGTGATAGCCGGAACGGAGGTCGATTTTTGAGAATACACTTGCCCCTTGAAGTTGGTCGAATAGGTCATCGATTCTAGGAAGGGGGTATTTATTTTTGACTGTGACTTCGTTCAGCGAGCGATAGTCCACACACATCCTTTGGCTACCATCTTTCTTTTTAACGAACAGCACCGGGGCTCCCCATGGAGAAGAACTAGGGCGGATAAATCCCTTGTCTTGGAGTTCTTGAATTTGTTTCTTAAGTTCTTCTAAATCGTTGGCAGGCATCCTATAGGGTCGCTTGGCTATTGGTGCAGTACCGGGCATTAAGTTTATGACGAATTCTATATCTCTGTCAGGGGGCATTCCTGGCAGTTCCTCTGGAAAAACGTCTCGGTATTCCCGAACCACGGGGGTTTTTTCCAAGGTAAGGGAGGCTAGGATGGTCTTTTGGTCTCCAGACACCGGTTTGAGGGGTCCGATCTCAATTCTTACAGGGTTGGCGCCTTGGGTGGCTAGTGCGATGATTCTTCGGGCACAGTCAAGGGTTCCTCGGTATTTGGATAGCCAATCCATGCCCAAAATAATGTCAAGGTGCTGAGAGGGGAGGACTATTAAAGTGGTAGGAATCACCGTCCCTTGCAAAAGGAGCGGCACATTTTTGCAAACCCGGGTTACCATCAAATCCCCCCCTGGTGAGTGTACGACCATAGGTTTATTTAACTCAGAAAGCCTAAATTGCTGACTTCGAACGACTTTTGGAGAGATGAAAGAATGAGATGCACCAGAGTCAAACAGAACCGAAACCGGGACAGAGTTTATAGAAAACGTACCGAGAAGAACGCCCTGATCTTCCTGGGCCTCCTCCGCGTGCACGTGGTTCACGCGGCCATGAGCAACAGATGACGCGGACTGGGCCCGAACTGGGGCCTGCGGGGCTGCCCGGGGCGCAGAGGGTGTAAAAGTACCGCGGGCGGGGGCGGGATTTGTCTGGAATTTGGAGGGAATTTTTCTGGGCAGGGGGCATTCTCTGGAGAAGTGGCCTGCTCCACCACAGTTGAAGCAGTTCATGTTTGTGGGGCCAGAGCCAGGGATGGTGGAGGTAGGGGTGCGGAGTATTGCAGCGGGGCGGACGGTGGGTGTGGTGGGGGTGGATGCGGGGCGAAAAGAGCCAGAGTATACCGGCCTCCATACTTGTCCGACATTAGTTTTGAACCTTTGCCCTTGCTGCTGCTGCTTGTTCTTGAGGGCTGCGAACTTGCGCTTCCGGTTGGCATTCACTATCTTGTTATCAGCTTCCTTTCGGAGCGCCTTGTTGATCAGTCCTTGGAAAGTGTCATGGTCCTGCCACGACGTCACCGTGCCGCGGTAACGACAGTAGACGAGACACGTGGTAGGGAAACAAAAGCAAGAGGAAGAGCAGGAGAGGAGCTCACCTTGCGGCAGCCGGGTAGCGGCGTACCGGGCCACGGTCCTCGTACAACTACGGTCGTCGAGGTATGGCCTGGGGACGGTCGACCCGCGGATCGTCCTCGCACACCACGTGTTCGATCGGTGACAACAAACGAACACACAGTGTTAAGGAATAATTGTTAGCGGGTTAATGTAAGTTAGGTGTCAGGGTTTAGCGAGTTAGAAGTCAGCGGGTTAGTGAGTTAGAAGTCAGCGGGTTAGATGTTAGGGATTAGCCGTTCGATAAGTCAGTCGTTCTCGGGTTCAAATGACGGCGCGGCGGCCTATCCGTCCTCTTGCTCAACTGAGGCCCAGCCGAAGCCGGCCGCGGCGGAGCAAGCGGAGAGATGGCGGCGTGTGCGCGGAATGGTGTGACTGAAGAGAAACAAAGCAAGGAGGAGGAGAAGAGAGGATGGAAAGGGACGGGTTGCGTATTCGGCTATGGTTGCCCTTATATAGGCTTCACCGCAAGAGCTCGTCTTGAATGGCCATGAAGACAGGGACGGGGTAGTTGCAGCGGCCGCGCGGGTTGGCGCGTATGCTGCATCGACTATCGCCGTTCGGGAGACAAGGGCTGGCTCCTGTGCTGCCTGCCGTCGCCACCTACCGAAACGGAAGACGGCGACGGTAACACGGCGGGGGCCACCGTCGCTCGATAGGAGCGTCGTCCGGTGTACGTGCATAGGCTGTTGCATGCATGCTAGCTTGGGCTCGACTAGCTGCTTGCATGCAGGCATACGCCTAGTTAGCTAGTTGCATGGTGCTTGCTCGTGGCTGGCTTGCCTACATGCATGCGCATGCACAACTGGCTTGCTACATGGCTCGCGGCGGTGCGAGGTTGGGCAGGATGCGTATGGAATGGACGACAAGCTCGCCGGTGAGACGGGAGCGGAAGGCGACAGCCGGTGATGTCGTAACGGCCTCGTCGTAGCGGCGCGGCGTGCGGCGACGTCGTCGCCGAAAATAGTATGGGGGAAAATTAGACTTTTATCTTTTCAAACCTAATAGGAATGAAAGGGCTTGGG
Source organism: Oryza officinalis (assembly GCA_008326285.1). Taxonomy (NCBI): domain Eukaryota; kingdom Viridiplantae; phylum Streptophyta; class Magnoliopsida; order Poales; family Poaceae; genus Oryza; species Oryza officinalis. The sequence goes on along the minus strand of BDMV01000006.1, from coordinate 1,488,968 downwards.
GAGGTAACATGGACTTTTTCCAGAAAAAGCCCAGCAATAAGAAGGCCACAGTAGAGGGAGCTTACGCGGACTTTTTGGAGTAAAACTAATTTTGGTTAGAGTGAAAATCTTGGGACAAAAACCAGAAGATCAGAGGAGTAGAAAAATTGGAAAATTTCAATAAAAGTTTGGCACTGGCATAAAACAAAGAAACTGTCGGCATGATGAAAAAAATTTAAACATAAAACAGAAATGATTTTTGATCGGTGTATTTTTATTTAGGAATTTCCCCAGGGTGTTACACTCCCCTCTCCCCGCGTGCCCTTGCTCGTTTCGGCAAGGTGGCCGCCCTCCCTTTTCCTCTCCCCTTTTCCATTTTCCCCCGACCGGCCGACGTCACCGCCTACCGTCGTTCGGCCGCCAGCGCCGGTCCCCTCTCCGCGCTCCACCACCTCTCCCCTCTCCGTGAACCGACTTCGCTCGCACTGACCTCTCCCCTCTCCGCGAACCGACCTCGCTCGCCCCTTTTTAAATCCTTCCGCTCGGCCGCCATTGCCGTTCCTCCCCCACCAAGCCCCTTTCCTCCCCTCCCCACTGCCGCCGCCGCCCTTGTTGTCTGCCACTGCTGCCGAGGACGCCGAAGAGCCCCGGCGCCCCCTTCCCCCTCTCCCGCGGTCGAAGCTGTGCCGCACCGCCCCGCGCCGTCGGCCTCCTCCCCGGCGAGCTCCTCCCCGCCGCGGTAACCGCCTCTCCCTCTCCCTTCCGCCTCCCTCGTCCTCCCTCGAACTAGGGCGTTAGCTAGCCCCGTAGAAACCCCCTCCGGGCACCACCGTGGCCGCCGCCCCTCTCCTCCACTCCCTCCTCGCGCCGTCGCCAGCCGCCGTCGCGTCCCTGCGCTCCGATCCGAGCCCTTGGCTCGCTTTCCCTCTCTCCCTTCTCCGCTCCGGTGTTCTCCTCTTCGCCGGGCTCGCGCCGCGCCGCCCCGAGCCCCTCCGCCGTCGCCCGCCATCGACCCGGCGCCTTCCCCTTCGTCCTCCTCCCTTCGGCCTCTCCCCCGCGCCACTCGGCCACGCGAGCGCCGACGGCCTCTCTCCCTCCGTGCGCTCACTCGTTGGGCCGTGCCACTCGGCCTCCGGCCGATGCCTCCTCCCATCGACCTCCCTCCCCCGATCGGCCTCGGCCTTCGGCCGCTTGGCCCATCGGCCTCGTTCCCCGATCGGCCTTGGCCTTCGGCCGCTCAGCTGATCAGCCTCCGCGCCCATCGGCCGCTCGGCCCATCGGCCTCCCTCGCTTGGCCTTGGGCCATTCCTTCGCGCGCCGGCCCATTAGTTTGGCCGCGTCGCGCCAAATCCTTTGGGCCGCGCCTAGCCGCCCAAAATAAAGTCCAATTCAAGTCCCTCCTTTCTTTTTCAAAGGAATTTATAATTCCTTTTCCTTTAGACAGAAAATCATTTAATCTTAGGAAATTCATATCTTCTCAACCGTTCGTCCGATTAACTCCGTTCAACTTCCAAAATTCCTCAAAAATCGAGATCTATCCAATGGCACGCTTAGTGGTCTTTAATAGGGCTTCTTTTTATCGTTGTGTTGAGTCGCCTCGTTTCGCGAGTAGCTTCGGAGCCTGAAGACTCGCAGTGCGCGGATTTCGAGGAAGAAGCTCAAGATCTCAAGCAAGGCAAGTCACCTTTGATCAATTGAACCTATAATTTAAAATTAAGTAATTTGATTGCACAAACTATGCATTCTTTAGGTTACACTTGACACTTAGGCCTCGGTTTGCAATACAACCGGCAGACCCAACCCACTTGCTGCATTTAACCTTCTTGATTATTGAACACCCTAACACCCCTTGTCACCCTTCAGGTGAGGTCTCGGTATTCGCACCCCGCGTACGAATATCGAGGCTCCCCTCAAATTTAAAATGATCAACTAGGTAAAACTTGAGTTTACGAAATGCTTGGAAAATCCGACACTTGGGTCGGTGCCTTGAAAATAAATTGAGTTTCCAAAACTTGCGGTGCGGGAGACGTACTGGAGGTACGGTCTTTCCGTTCTCGCCCTAAGGACCGATTCCTTGGGAATTACATCCGAGCATATGTCAAGTACGACCACATGGGTGATATGGGACACCCCTGGCTGAGTAACTAGCTAGGCCAGGGAAATCTTGATGCCAAGGGACAAATGGATTCGTCGGGGTGGTGTCGGGGAGGACCCCTGGGCTTCTTGGCACAGTATGGTCTGGGACCTAACCTGGTGTTGGTCCGTGGGACCCCTCCCGTTGGCATAAGATGACCCTGAGCCGGCTTTCGAAATGCCTTGTCGTGAAAGCCTCAAAGTCACCAGACGTGGCTGTTCCGCACGGGCTGGGTGACCCGGGTTAGTAACGTCTTGTGGGTAAAGTGTACCCCCTCTGCAGAGGTTAATAACTGTTCGAACAGCCGTGCCCACGGTCATGGGCGGATGTGAGGTGATTCCTTAGCGTAGTTTTGATGACTCCTTTGTGAACTGCTGTTGGTGTGAGAACCTGTTCAGTGCTTCGTTGGTGGCTGTTGGTACAGCCGGTGTCGGTAGACGATTGGCAGGGAGCCACTCGTGCCGATGTGCTTGTCGTGTGGTTGTTGGTACAGCCGGTGTTGGTGAGCGATTGGCAGGGAGCCTCTCGCGTGTGGCTGTTGTTACAGCCGGTGTTGGTGAGCGATTGGCAGGAAGCCTCTCGCGTGTGGCTATTGGCACAGCCGGTGTCGGTGAACGATTGGCAGGGAGCCTCTCGTGCCGACAAGAATCAATCCATACAATTTCACCGCTCCGACCGGATGAGACGCACTTTCTCGTCCATGTCGTCGAGAAGCACTCACTTAGTTGTTTTTGAAAGTCTTGAACTAAAATCGAACGTGAAAAATAACTGGCTCTCCTTGAAGCTTGCATCAGACACTTGATTCCCTGGACTTGCTGAGTACTCCCGTACTCACCCTTGCTCTATATAAATAACCCCCCAGTTCTCGAAGACGAGGAATTGGACTCTGCTGAAGAAGAGTTCTTCCAAGAGCAAGCGGACTACGAGCTGTAGTAGGGTTTCGGCCTTTCCCCAAGGCTTTGCTTGTGGCTTAGGGCTAGTCTTCGCCTTTTCGCTTCCGCCTTTTTGTAATGTTGTTGTGAACTCGGGGTCTGTCCACAGTTCCAACTTTGGTTGTAATTCTACTCTTAATAAAGAGACCGCTGTGGTTGTGATATTCTATCTTCCTGTTGTACCAGCACTGTTTCCTGGGACTGATACAGGCATACAGGTTAATTTGGATTGCCTTACTCTGGCCGCCGTTCGGGGCTAGTTTGGGGCGTGACACCTGCCATAGCGATGGCATGAGCGACCCCCTCCCCAGCCCATCGCCGCTGCCACCATCGTACCAGCTTAGTGTCGGCAGCATCTTCCCCAGATAGCCGCAGCCGCAACCATACCGTCCCAACAACGACTCCCAGCTCGGCCACCCCGACGCCACCACCAGCAACAACACACAGACCTAGAAGAGAGGAGGGAGAGAGTTTGACAAGGAGCTGTTGAGGGTGATGTTGAGCATCGCCAAGCTCGTGGAGCCTCGACGGTTCCTCGCGGCTGCGTGCCTAGCAAGGAGCCTCCCGCTCCTGTGGGCACCGTACAGGTGGTGAAGAGACTGCTCGGGAACTTGCTCTCCGACCCCTCGAACGACAAGTACAAGGGCGGTGAGCTCTTTACCCTCATGAAGAAGAGAGGAAAAAGGGAGAGGAAGAGAAGAGTTGACCGCTGACATGTGGGGCCACGTGGGTTCCACTTATCACATCATCCAAAACCAGCCACTATACTGATGATGGATCAAAGTTGACACGGTTTTGTGAGTTGGGGGATGGTCTATACATAGTATTTTGGTTTAGGAACGAATTTTAGACTCGACGACAAATTAAGAGACTTAAAGTGAACTTATTCCCTTTTATGTCCTACCAGGCTTGCAGCTATAGGCCCAGTATCCAGGCCCACCAAACCCCATCCATCCATAACGATGCAACAGGATTCTAGAACCTACTACTAGCTCCTACACACTTCATCGATTTTCTCCCTAGTGATGTAAGAAATTTAAGTGATCATATATCAGTTTTGCTACACACTCCCAAGTCAGTATAAAATGACCGAACATTTTCAAAAAGTAGAGTACGAAATGTCTAAAAAATTACAAGCAACGTCAAACCGAAACCAAGCACAAATAAAACAGGAAGAAATTCCACGAGAGATGGGAAAAATCACATGACACACGCACAAGACCATGATTGAACGCGCCAACTAATATAATAATGCAAGCTGGAGTAGCACCAGTAATGTGGGCGTGTGCTACACTGCTACTGCTGCTGCTACACAGATGCCGGCGCTTGCTCCTCGTCGTGGTGGTCGTCGTCCGGGCGGATGATGCCGGTGTGCGTGGCGAGCACCCATAGCATGGTGACGAGCTCGATGCCCAGCACCAGCGCCGCCTCGTGCCCCTTGGCGTGCTCCTCCACGCTCGACGGCGCCACGTACACGACGAGCTCCACCCACACGTCGGCCAGCATCCCCCACACGGCGGCGCCATCCTTGTCGGCTTCGTCTACCAGCACCTTCCCCAGCACGGCGCCCTTCTCGAGCATCGTCAGGTTTGCGTACGGGGGGTAATCATTCGGCAGGATCTTGTCACCGATCTTGCGCACCTTGTCGCGCCGGCTCCACTCCGACGAGAAGTGGTAGCTCCACCATCCGACCGCCGCCTTGATCTGCTCCTTCATGTCACTGTAGACAAGCTCCGTGCCTTCCCGGTTGTCCGGCAGGAGCTCCGGCCGGAAGGCGACGAGGTAAGCGCAGTACCTGGACAGCCTCGCCGCCGTCTTGCGGCTCCGTCGTTCCTCCGCCGCCGCCGTCTGCTCCGTGGGGTGCGGGCTATGCTTCGTCTCCAGGAGGCTGGTGGCGATGTGCCAGACAAGGATGACCTCCGCGGCGCCGCCGCTCTCGCATGCCCACGCGAGCCCCGAGAACCGCCCCCCGTGCTTGCCCGTCGACAGCGCAGCCAGGCCGTTCTTCCTCAAAGGAGCAGCGCCGCCGCCGTCCTGCGCCACCCCGGCGCCTCGGAAGCGTTCCAAGATGGAATGCTTGGCCCGCTTGGGCAGCTTGGCGCTGGGCAGCGTGAGGGCGGAGAGACTATACATTCCAAGAACGGAGAGTTGCTTGATGGTGATGAGGCTCGGGTAGCGCCTGAGATTTCTCGAGAGCAAGAGGATGAAGCGGACGGCGGCGGGAGATCTGGGCTTTGCGGAGTAGGCGTGGAGCAGCGACACCGTGAACCAGTTAGAGACGAGGAAGACGAAGATCTCCGACGCCTCCTCGTAGGCGACGGCGATGAAGAGGAGGTAGACGATGGTGACGTCGATGAAGGTGTAGAACGCCTTGGAAGACCTGATGACGTTGTTCCAGAGGCACTTGGTCATGGTGGCTACTCCTATGGATATGACTGAGCTGTCAGTCCGTATGCTCTTGAAGGCGTACAGGATGCCGCCATTGCCGCAGAGGACGATGGTCATGACGCAGAGGGCGACCACCACGGCGGGGAAGAAGACGTAGTTGACGAAGAAGAAGTAGGGGCTCGCGAGCATGACGGGGAGGACGGAGTGGTAGTACTCGGTGAGGAAGGTCACCTCGTCCTTGAGCACTTGGAACAGGGTCACCTCTGCTGGGAGGTCGGCGCCGCCATTGTTGCTGTTGCAGAGGCCATCGAAGATGACGCTGCGGCACTCCCGGGTCTCTCGCTTGGTCATGGCCGGCATGTTCTCGAGCCGGCGGCGCAGCAGTTTGAAGAGCGCAAAGGAGAGGCAGAGCCTCTTCAGCTTTGGGTGCTGTTGGGTCCGCCAGATCTTGCCGACGGTGAGGACGTGGTCGGTGGCGGCGAGGGCGAGGTTGAGCTCGTAGCCCCGCGATCCGGCCTTGATCACCATGTTCTCTTCTCCCATCACGGCGTACCTGCACTGCTCCAACTCCAACCTGCTGCTGGTGGTGCTCGGTGTCGGTGATGGCAGCTGTCGTTGCGCCGCCGGCATGTCCATGGCCATGTAGGAGGAGATAAGGCGGGGGTTCTTGCCGTGGGCGAAAGAACGCTTGGCCATCTCTGTGATGACGACGCGCTGCACCAGTTTGGCGGCGCAGAGCGCCCAGAGGACGCCGAACATGGCCTTCTTGCCGGAGGCCTTGAGGCTGAAGAAGACGAGGTTGCCCATCCAGAGGACACGGGAGGCTTGGCTGATGATGCTGGAGTACCCCTGCGTCCCGCTGCCGATGACGAGGGCGCCCTCCAACTTCTTGCGGAGGAGCTCGACGAGGAGCATCCATGTCAGGATCACCCGGGCCAGCAGCGACAGTTCCTCGTCGGCCGGTTTGCAGTCGCCGCCGGCGGTGCCCTTCCTGGCATCGGAGAAGAGGTAGGACATGACGGGGAGGAAGAGGTTGAGAGAGCCGGCGAGGAAGAGGCGGACGGTGGGGTTGAGCACGGCGCTCACCCGCGATATGCGGCTGAAGAGGTTGAGGTCGAAGAAGGCCGCGGCGAGTATGAAGGTGAGGGCGGCGATGGCCACCGCGGAAGTCTGGTCGCCATGGTCGCCGTAGGGGGCCGTCATGTTATGGACGAATTCCACCATGTTCTGCGGACACAGGTGCAACTCCGAATCGTTCCTCAACCCCATTTTCATCGATCGATCCGCACCAATGCTCTGCTCCTGTCTGTGTAGCAGTGTTAGCTACCTACCTAGTAGCTAGTATCTTATAGCTATAAGCTGTTGCTGAATCGGTATAGCTGAGCTCTATTTGCACCAACGAATGACAACCCGTGGAGGGGAGACGATAATTAAAGGGAAACTGTTTTAAACTCTATAGGTACGTCCCCTCACTTTCGTACGTTTAGCTGAACGTTTAGGCCTCGTTTGTCTTAAAAAAACATTCAAATAGTTATATGGAGAATTCTAAAAAAGATTTACAACATTCATGCACGCCCCCTCCCCCATATATATATATATACCACTCCATAAAATATTAGGTCTAAACTCAACTAACACGTTGACATATAAAAAAAAGACAAAATCAACATATTAATAGTAGTGATACCATTCATACCCTCCCCCATCCCTCTCAAGCCGCCACTTCGCCGCCTCCCCCACCGCGCGAGCACATGCCGTCGCCGGCCATCACGCCTCCACCTCCCTGCACCGCCGTCCTCACCTCTGGCGACTCCTTGCCTCTCCGATGCCGCCGTCGTCGCCTCCACCTCTATCTCGCCATTGTGTTGTTGCTGCCGCCATCGGCTTCTTCCCCTCTCGCCACTTGTTGCCGTTGACGGCTTCTCCCCTCTCGCTGTTGCTGTTGTCGTCGGTGGGTGGTGAAGAGCTGGAGGATGGAGGCTTGGAGGCAGTGGTTGGGAGGAAGCTAGGTGAAGGGGAGGAAAAAAGGACTAGGGGCTGACATATAGGTCTCACTGTTATAGACTCACAATGAAAAGTGTTGATGGAGAGGTTGTTGGAGTACGTATGAAATATGGAGAGGAATCTTTTTGTCAACTTGCTAAATGTGAAAATGAAGAGCCTGATTTAGTTCACTGTTGGAGATACTCTAATACACTACTAAAATTTTTTTTTTTCTGGTGGTTAAACATATTTTTCTTGGCGGCCAGACGTTCTGCCATCAATTAAAGGACAGTGAAAATCACCGATCTTCGTTGGCAGCATCCGATACTAGTAAAAATCGATTTTTGCTGGCGGCCAAACGTTCTGCCAGCAATTAAAGGTCAGTGAAAATCACCGATCTTCGCTGGCAGCATTTGATGCTAGTAAAAATCGATTTTTGCTGACGGGCGACATAACATAGCCGCAAGTGAAAATCAATTTCCGCATTTTTATTTTGATTTTTTAGGTACAAAAATAAAATAAAAAATAGTTTGATTTTTACCGGGCATCTAGAAGACAACTATACATCCTAATTGACAATTTAGGTAATTTTTTGATTAAATTCACAAATACGTGATTTGTAGGATTCAATACATTACCATCTCACTATGAAGCACTTGTTGTTTATATTCACAATGCAATTGTTTTGATTTTTATTGTTCAAAACTTAAAATGCTTATTTGTCTCTCTAAATGATTTCAAATAAAAAAGTCATGAACTACAAAATTATAGATCTCGCATAGTTCTACAACTTTGACACATATCATGAATCTATTGAAGGTTATTTAAATCATATATCTGAAATTTTGTAAAATAGATTTTTAATCTTATACCGAATATTTTGAACCCTAAATGATCTGAAATGAAAAAAGTTTTCAACTAAAAAGTTATAGATTTCATTGAGATCTACAAATTTGGTGTAAATTTTATTTTCATCTAACTTTTTATGAAAAAGTTAGATATAAATACATATTTTTTTAAATTGATTTTCACTGACGAACGTCTTAAACGGCCACCAGTGAAAATCGATTTTTACTGATGGATGCTTATATCGTCCGCCAATAAAGATAACGTGATTTTCGTTGGCGGACATCTTAAGCGCCCGCAAGTGAAAATATATTTTCAATGACGGATGCTTATGTCATCCGCTAGTAAAAATAAACGTGATTTTCACTGGCAGCACTATTTATAGTTCGTTTGAAAAAATTAAAGAGATGTGGCATGAAAAATTGTTTTTTTAAGTACTGATAGTAAATAACAACCAAAACTCTTCTTTAGTTTCGGCAATGCCGAAGATGATAGCAGTGCTCTTGCAAGTCTTATTCATATGAATTGGCTGGCTCCATTTCTAACATAAAGTCCTAGAGATGTAGCGTCAGGTGGAAACAAAATATTACGCTTATTAGAGCCGCGCTAGAGTCGATGGACAGCGACTTTTTGACCCACTCTAGATGGCGAGGTCACTAATTAACAATCATCATTTATAGCTAACAAATAGATGACTGTGTTCGGCAGTTTCACTCCCAACGCGTACAGTAAACACGGAAAATGAAACGGTCATTAGCGCGTGATTAATTAAGTATTAGCCATTTTTTTTTCAAAAATGAATTAATTTGATTTTTTTAAACAACTTTTGTATAGAAACTTTTTGTAAAAAAATGCACCGTGTAGTAGTTTGAAAAGCGTGCGCAGGCGAAAAGTAACGTGCGCGTCCGGAAATCCGGCTGCCGAACACAGCCGGGAGCCGGATTCACCGTGTATTAATGTGCTTTTGCTCAGTAGATGCTTAATGTGCTTTATATCACCGTGAATCTCTTATTGAGACTTTTTTTTTCTCCAGCTTTTACGGGAGTAGTACATCGATCCTAGGAATCTGAGGATGTATATCTTCCTGGTCTTTAGAAATGGGTTAGCCTGGATGCCTCGGTAAACGCGTGTACGTATATGGTGTATTAATTTTTGGCACAGCTATCAGTTCCTTTGAAAATTTATTATCAACTACCATAAAATTATCATAATATAAGAATACTTTTAAATATTAATCTATCGATACCACATGTATGATAGAAAAAAAACATACATATGGTTGGCTTAATTTTTAGTCAAGGAACATACAAATATTGACTTTTCAAATACATGCGTGTCTTATATTTTCCAGTAAAAAGAATATTAAGAAAGTATATGTGAAAGTAAATAGAGTAAAAAAAGATTGGTTGAGAAGAAAAAAATAAGTGGAGAAATTAAATTAAAGATTGTTATGATTAATTGGATGCTAGATGAAAATTTAGGAGTATTATATTTTCGAACGAGGGAGTACAACTAGAAGATAGTTGAAATTAAGTTTATTTGATCGTTGAGAGAAAATTTAAGCATCCAAATGTTTATACAAGTTGTGGAGGACAAAAATTAATTAAGTACTACTATCTATGTTCTAAATAAGTGCTACTCTAGCATTTAAATTTTGTCTTAGCATTCAAATTTTTCTCCAACTCATTAATCCTTGTTCATATTTTTTTTAATCCTACACTTAACTACCTTCCCACTCTTATATTTAGATCATTATTCTTTCATAGGCTGTGTTCGGAAGGTGAAGTTCGGCATGGAAAACAGTGTTAACTATAGCATGTGATTAATTACGTATTAGCCGAAAAAACTTGAAAAATGAATTAATATGATTTTTTAAACTAACTTTTTTATAAAAATGTTTTGCAAAAAACACATCATTTAGTAGTTTAAGAAACATACGCGCAGAAAATGAGAGAAATGAGTTGGGAAAGTAGGAAGAAAAACTCAGCCTTAGTCTTAAAATATAACAACTTAATTAGTAAAAATAAACTTAATATCAGATGTACTTTGCACACCGAGTTGCATCATGTCGATCATGATGATTGTCGTACGACGTGACAGATGGAAGTACATGCACGTGATTGACGGCATCAACGTTGTGAACAAGTTTCCAGGGTTGTCGTACAATATAGTTAATCATTGCAATCACTTTAATTATTTGGACCAGCTGATAGAACTCGCTAGCTGCGTGCGTATATTCGAATATTAAAGTAGCACGTAATTCTTGGCTTGCGCGTGTTATATAAGACAATTAAAATTAAATATTCCAATATTAAAGTAGCACACAATTCTTGGCTTGAGCGTGTTATATAAGGCAATTAAAATTAAAGTAGTTCTGTACGTACTATCGATTCAGACCCTTTTTGAAACGTGCATGTTATTCGTCTCACTATTGATACGGGTTATCTACCTAGTTAACATGAAAAACGAAAATTTCGAGGAAGTCTAAATAATACAGTAGATTTATTTTTGAAAAGACGTATTTAAAAGTGTAGAGCAAATATAGCAATAATGTGCTATAGACCATGAAAAGAAGAGGGGGCCAGTCTTCATCAGCTTCAGCGAATACGAATTTGAATAAAGTCTATGGTACACATGTTTTGTCATGATTTTCTTTTACTACATATTTATAACTTCCTAAAATAATAGGAGTAATTATATTAAAATATTTTTATTATAAAATATTAATATTCTTTTTATCTAACAAATTGAAATGCTTTACATATATTAATCTACTATCTTTAATCTATAGCTTGAAAATAAGACTTCATGTTCCTTCTATATGTCTAAAATCACCACAGTAATTAAAAAAAGAAAAAAACATTTCAACCTTAAGTTGCGGTCCATATTATAACTGTGTTGATGTCTTGGCATAATTGTACCAAAATACAATTGTATTCACATGTACTCTCTCTATCCCAAAACAAAAGCATTTGTAACATCCTAAAAATAATGTAGCGGTGAAGAGACAAAACCAAAGTGTCCCTTATCAATAGAAAGATAGTATTTGTGATTTATTATGTTAGGGCTGTTGAAGAGATAACATTTTTCAAATTGTGGACTAAGAGTAGGAAAGGGAGCAGTTTAATTTATTTTAGGATGAAGGGAGTATATAGCAGCTAAGAGTTATATGTCAAATTAAGTTTTAATTTAAAATCAATTGTATACAAAATACATATATGGAAACAAAACCTAAGAGTTATATATATAATCCAATTATGCTTTTCAAATCTAACTCTGAGCGAAATTGTGCGAGAAAATTTATCTGCTACGTAAAGATGATGTTTTGATAGCAATTAACACAATTATACAATTCACATCTTTCATCAAATTAACCTTTACATTTATAATAAAAAATAAAAAAAATAATTATTTCTAAAGATATTCTAATGAAAAATCTAGTACTGGTAGTCTAGAACGTTCACTTTGTGGGTCCCTTAGCTACCTAGCTAGGGGCATTAATGACATTTTTTATACTACTAGTAGTACTATTGCATGATACAGCTGAAGGAAGGTAGCTAGCTCGGCTGGCCTGGTGAGGGTAGCAGCCGAGGCTGCAAACTAAGCTAGACACCAATCAACCGGCTGTGCAGGCAGCTAGCCATGCAGAATCATCATCATCATCAGCAGCAGCAGCTGCAGGAGGAGGAGGAGGAGGAGAACTACCCGACATTCCGGTGGTTCGATCTGCTGCTGAGCTTGGTAGCCGGTGTGGTAGCCGTGCTCGCCATGGCGGTGCTGGTCGAGGCCGTGATGGTGATGCGGGCGCGGGCCCAGCAGTACCAGCTCGAGATCATGGTCGTCCACGGCGCCGTGTTGGTGGAGTTGCGCCCGCAGCCGCCGGTGACGTTGAACTTCCACTTCGTCGCCTCCAATCCGATCACCAACCGGCCAAGCAAAGTCAGCTTCACCAACATCGAGATCAGCGTCAGAGACGGTAGAAACACATCTATGCCTGAACACTTCAGAGTCGAGGACTACATCGTCGGCTTGATGCCGGGGAACACCACAGATGTGTTGTGGTCGCAGACGCCGGACAACCCGAAGGTGAACTTGGGCAGCTACTTCTTTGAGAAGCTGAAAAAAAATGAGAGCACCTTGATCAACCTGAGGCTCCAGGGCACCCTCACCACGGAGTTTTTCCCGTTCAACGGCGCCGGCGACGGGCCTACTTTGCCCAAAACAGCCACCGCAATATACAGTTGCGATGGCGTCGTTCTCGAAGTCGACAGTTACTTGAGCAACACCATAGACGTTCGTTGCAGTTATATAAATTCGTAGATCTGTCTTCTTCCCGTGAGGCAGGCAGCAGACAGGCTTGCTGATCATCTCGATCGATCGATCCATGTATCCTCCAGGAGCTATCCGGCCATCATCTACTGTAATATGCAACAGATCGATGTGAATCTGTGATTTATTTTAGCAATATATTCATTCATGGGGTGATTTGATTTCCATACGTATTATTTGTGTAAGATCCCAGAGAGGGTGATGGTGGGGAGGAAATGATAGAACCATCAAAAGTTAAATCTTTTTACGAAATTAAAAGATTACCCTCAAATACATGATGAAGACTCTGAAAAAGACATACCGATCGAATCAAATCAACGTCGGACAGACCGGCGCCGCCAGTCAGATTGCCACTACACACGCCGATTGGACTACTTGCTCGCTGCCGGTTGGACCGTCCATTGGTTAGACCGCTCGTCTGATATCGGTCTGACCGTCGAGATCTACGAAAATATAAATCGACGAAACTCTTGAAAGTAGATTATTGTATCAGTATGTGTTTACAAAGTGTATCCAAAGCACTCATCTCTTAACTCACAAACTACAATTAAAGCCTCGAAGCAAACCCTAAATTTTCTCTCCCAAAAAGTCGATATTCTTCTAGCCTCAACCCTACTTCTATTTATATCAAAAATATGGCTGCCTCTAGCCACGAATTCAATTAGAATTAGGACTTCTAATCACATAGAAAACCTCATAAACTAGGCAAACAACATCCCTTTACAACTCCACATTCTAATCTTTTCAAACTCGGACTCCAATTCAAATTTGGCTCCTCTTTTCATAGGCACATAACACCACATGTATGTCATATGAAAACATTCACTTCCACGTGCATTGTTCTCTACTCTGAGCATTCCCCATGTTCTCCTTGACCGTTTGGACCTCAACTTCTCTCAATCCTTGTCCAGATCTATCACCGGCTATACTCCCATGACCTCAAGCAACACCTGCACATGAACCATAGTACAAAAAACCGGACTGGGGGTCGACCCTCTCTGGCTGTCGGTTCACCGATCGAATCGCCGGGTCACCGATCGAACCGCTGGTTTTTTATTTATTAATATTATATTTGATTTGCATTATTTTTAATATAGAACCATCATAAATTGGTGAAAATATGCATAAATAAACCAGTATATCTATTATTATATGGCCATAACATCAAAAAATAAATGTAGTGTGGTAACATAATAAATTTATAATGCCATACTGCCATAGGACAAACTAAAATCCTGTTTGATTCTAAAAAACCGCCACCGGTTCACCGGTTCAAAAAAAACCGCCCGGTTCATCGGATTTTTACTTGTTCGATTGCAAGGACGGTCTTTGAGCAGAACCAAGCCGCCAAGGTCGCCGATTTTGGTTTTTTCCGGTTCAACCGTCGATCCGGTCCTTTTTTTGTACTATAACATGAAAAAAAATAAACTCCATATTTGAGTATAAGTTTGCACCAACTTGACTCACATCAGCACACAATAGTATCACATACAAATAAAAACCATATAGAAGTAATAAACATGAAGCAATCTAGAAATTTCACGAAAACAACCTGAAACCGACTCCCACCAGAAGTATGCCTAGTTGGACCATCGGGCCACCTGGTTAGAATGGCAACATTCCTTCGGTCTGATCGACGCCTCCTGCCTGGTCTGATCGGCCATATCCAGAAACGAAAACCAAAAACACTATTCATTGTATTTTCAACAAACACTTAGCTTTAATAATTGTTCATCACATAGATTAGATCGACACCTTGATTTCACAATCTCCCCCTTTCAAGAAGCATACATTGGCAATATCTCCAAAATGTAAATTTATATTTTTGATAATAAAACAAAAAGCGCGACTATTTTTAAAACCGAAACAAAATTTTCAATCTCCCCCTTTCAAGAAGCATGCATTTTGTATATTTCTCTCACTTTGACAACGATTTCATCAAGAATAAAAAAGAGAAATAATAACCAATAAAGCTGTTAACGACAAAATTTGGCATATTCCGTTGGATAAGAGAGTTGCGATGAATTGTTGTCTTCGAGTTGGGATGCATCGGTTAGGTTCGATCTCCAGCAAGAGGTGAGTTCCGTCTATAGTTGCTTGTATCGGTGGGGCTAGGGCTTCCATTGGTTAAGTTCGACACTCTAAACCGGTCGATACAAGCGCTAAGTTATCATATATATCGCTTAATCTAAATCAGTAGAGTTATTTATCCCTATCAGTTAGTTCAGTTCGAACAAGTTGATACTATTTAAATTACTATTGTTGGCATAGATTGATTAATATATTTACCACCCTGAAAAACAATCAAAGGTGTGATTAGACCTTACTACTTTGATCATAGCTTAGTGCTACATCAGTTAGGTTTGACCTACTAAGATATAGGCAAAGTGATAAGAACTAACTTGCTCTTGGATTGCCGATAAAGGTAGTATCGGGGTTTCAACTGATCTTACTTGGTATAACTCTTTCATCTTAAGATTGCACATTGTCTTTTACTTAATGTGTTATATCTACAATCTTATATAGGTTTATCAATCCTTTAAATCTAAGCTTGCTATCGATCTCGCACTGTCTTGTTAGGTCTGATCTATAGAGATCGTAACTTGTTTAGTGGATTTAATCAAGATTGATAGTCTTATATAAGGCTGTATTGGAGCTATGACCGATACGTTATCTCTAATCACCTAAGTTATTTCATCGGCTATGATATAAGTCCATATAATTATTAATTTATCTGTTCTTTGTTACCAGCAATTAATATTGTCTCGGTTAGGTTCGATCTATCGTCATTGCTTGTATTTAAGAGAAAGATTAAGTTAGAAGTTACATGTCACTTACCTCTATAGCCGATCATAATTAACTTGGGTTTAATCTATAAATTATTGTACATTGGCTAGTTATTTAGATCATATAATTGTTTAACAATGGACCTTAATTTTATCAATCTTATGCTGCATCCATTGGGTTCGAACTATAGGATTGGTTTTATTAAATAAAAGTTGTTTATAATTATATTCAACTTAAATCTAGTCTATGAACGATCTTTTACAAACTATAGTCAATTCATTCGTGTATTGGCTGATACGATACGACATCGGCCTATCGGCTATCGTCTTCTAACGTTGCCTATTGTCTATCTTGTTGGTTGCAGGATCAAACCAATTGGTATGCCCTAAACCCAAAGTTTTTTGACCTGCGGTGAAGTTAAGCAAATCTTTCAGGCCGCCATGTTTTCGCATCAACAAAAGCACCAATGCCATGATGTCATGATTGCCACTTTTAGTAACCACTTCTAAATTTTTAAATTTTTGATTTTTTTATTTTCAAGAGCATTGAAGTATACCTAAAGCAATTCAAGGTTATGTGTTGCATGATAGGAGAGATAAATCCATCAACTAGCTAACAAGCATGCATTAAAGTATAAACATGAATCAAAGATATTACAATTAAGCTCAAACCAGCAATAAAGAATCATGATTTCAATCAATTTATAGTGCAATAAATTTACTAGTACAAAGATTGAAAGAAAAACCCCTACACATAGACCTATTGCATTATCATTCATTCTCAAGTGAACTCCTTCACGAAAAACAATAACTAAGAGGAAACTTTCAGCAATTATTCGAGTTTTTTGTGCTCAATTTGACATTGAATATTAAATATAAATCTCTCAATTATTTCGGGTACGTCCTTATCGTCAATACTGTTTCCAAGGATTCGGTACCCATTATTTTCCTCACCACGGATACGTCCTTGTCATCAAGACTGTTTCCAAGGATTCGGTATCTATTTTTGCCTCTCTTAAAAGAAAATACAAGAAAATTTTGCACTTGTAGCATTTGAAACAATTAAAGAGCAATTTGAGGAATGGAAATCGAACAAGCATACATATAAGCATTAGTCATCCAAACTAGAACTAGCTTTAATATTGCATATTTTCTTAATTTAAGTCAAAGAATTAGTGTCATGCATCATCTCCCTTAAAAGCAATAGCTAAGGCTCATAAAAAAAACTAAAATGCATACAAGCTAACATAGCAACAAATATACCTCAATTATTTTGCTAAAAAGCACAAAAATATACTAAAAGTATAAAACAAAGCTGTTCTTTTTGATTTTTTTATTTAGTTTCAGATTTAAAAGCAATGCATAAAATAATCATGAATGCAGTGAAAAAGCATAAACTCCCCCTCAAATAAACCTTCAATTCCCCCCAAAAAAATTAAGAAGAAATCAAAGATTTTGAAAAAGACATCCAATTGCCAACGATATCACCAAGGTTCTCATGAATTGACATATATCCACTTGAATTATTACCAAAACTACTACCTCCCAAAACTAGCAGAAGAAAGCTAATAAACAAGAAAGCAGAACAAAATATGTCAATCCAAAATTACATTGATGTTATCTTCAAAATCAATTGTCGTCTCAATGTTGAACGCACATGGGGAGTATACCATTGAAAGACCTACAGACAAGAAAATATCGAGGCATCCGTGTTGAGGTTAGATAAAAAAATTTTGAAATCCAATACTGAGTCACACGACCAATAGAACCAGTAGGTACAAAAGCACGAACAAAATTAGAACTGTTCTTACCTGGTAACTTACTTTGATGTTTCACAAAAGATCGGTTTGAACGCTGCACAAAATTGCCCGAGACCAGTCTGACCGTCGTTGTACTTGTGGTATGTCCGGACCTGGCCGGTCTGACCGACTGGTCAGTGTCGGTCTAACCGAGCTCTCGAACAAAAACCCGATTTTTACCATTTATATTTCGCAAAAGTAATTTCTTTTTCCTTTTTCTGTTTAGGGCAAGTCTAAAACAAAAACTAACCAAATGTCCATCTTTTTCACAAAAAGAATAAGTGTACTTCTGTCACGCCCCAAACTAGCCCCGAGCGGAGGCCAGGATAGGGCGGTCCAGATTGACCTGTATACCTGTACCAGTCCCAGGAAATAGCGCTGGTACAACAGGAAGACAGAATATCACAACAACAGCGGTCTCTTTATTAAGAGTAGGATTACAACCAGGGTTGGAACTGCGGACAGAACCCGAGTTCGCAACAGCATTACAAAAAGGCGGAAGCGGAAAGCAGCGACTAGCCCTAAGCCACAAGCAAAGCCTTGGGGAAAGGCCGAAACCCTACTACTGCTCGAAGTCTGCTTGCTCCTGGAAGAACTCTTCATCAGCAGGGTCCACCTCTTCGTCTTCGAGAACTGGGGGGGTTTATTTATATAGAACAAGGGTGAGTACGGAAGTACTCAGCAAGTCAGGGGAATTAAGTGTATAATGCAAGCTTCAAGGGAAGGCCAGTTGTTTTTCACAATTGATTTTAGTTTAAGACTTTAGAAACATCTAAGTGAGTGCTTCTCAACGACACGGATGAGAAGGTGCGTCTCATCCGGCCGGAGCAGTGGAATTGCATCGCTTGATTCTTGTCGGTACGAGAGGCTCCCTGCCAATCGTTCACCGACCCCGGCTGCTCCAACAGCCACAACTCACACACGCCGGTACGAGAGGCTCCCTGCCAATCGTCACCGACTCCGGCTACTCCAACAGCCACCACCCCCACAAGCGCGTCGGAATGAGAGGCTCCCTGCCAATCGTTCACCGACACCGGCTGCTTCAACAGCCCAACTTAAGCACAGAGAGGAAATCTCGCACCAACAGCAGTTCACAAGGAAAAGCAGTAAAACTACGCTAAGGAATCACCTCACATCCGCCCATGACCGTGGGCACGGCTGTTCGAACAGTTGCTAACCTCTGCAGAGGGGGTACACTTTACCCACACGACGTTACTAACCTCGAGCCACCCAGCCCGCGACCCTCAGTCACGTCCGGCGACCTTGAGGCTTTCACGACAAGGCATTTCGAAAGCCGACTCAGGGTCATCTTATGCCAACGGGAGGGGTCCCACGGACCAACACCAGGTTAGGTCCCAGACCATACTGTGCCAGGAAGCCCAGGGGTCCTCCCCGACACCACCCCGGCGAATCCACTTGTCCCTTGGCATCAAGATTTCCCTGGCCTAGCTAATTACTCAGCCAGGGGCGTCCCATATCACCCATGTGGTCGTACTTGACATATGCTTGGATGTAATTCCCAAGGAATCGGTCCTTAGAGCGAGAACGGGCAGACCGTACCTCCAGTACGTCTCCCGTACCGCGAGTTTTAGAAACTCACTTTATTTTCAAGGCACCGACCCAAGTGTCGGGTTTTCCAAGCATTTTGTAAACTCAAGTTTTACCCAGGTGATCAATTTTAAAGTTTGAGGGGAGTCTCGATATTCGTACGCGAGGTACGGATACCGAGGCTTCACCTGAGGGGTGACAAGGGTGTTAGGGTATTCAAATATCAAGGAAGGTAAATGCAGCAAATGGGTAGGGCCTGACGGTTATATTGCAAACCGAGGCCAAGTGCCAAGTGTAACCTAATTAATGCATAGTTTGCGGAAATCAAAATACTTAATTTAAATTATAGGTTCAATTGATCAAAGGTGACTTGCCTTGCTCGAGATCTTGAGCTTCTTCCTCGAAATCCGCGCACTGCGGGTCTTCGGGCTCCGAGACTACACGTGAAACGAGACGACTCAACAAAGCGATAAAAAGAAGCCCTATTAAAGACCACTAAGCTGCCATTGGATAGATCTCGATTTTTGAGGAATTTTGGAAGTGGAACGGAGTCAATCGGACGAACGGTTGAAAGATATGAATTTCCGAAGATTAAAGGATTTTCTGATAAAAGAAAAGGAATTATTAATTCCTGGAAAAAGAAAAAGAAGGGGGACGCCATTTGGACTTTATTTGGCGGCGGGCCAAAGGAATAGTAATGGGCGCGGCCGAAATAAGGGCCGCGGCCCGAAGGGGATCGGCCTATGGCCGATCGGCGGGAGGGGGGAAGGCCGAGGGCCTAGCGGCCGATGGGCCGGAGGCCGATGGCGGGAGGCGAGCGGGCCGGCGCTTGAGGGCGCGGCCCACTGAGCGAAAAAGCCGAGTGGCCGAAGGGCCGATGGCCGACTGGGCCGGTCGGCCAAGGAGGCCCAGATGGCCGGCCTGGCAACGCGGCCCGGCCGATGCGCGAGAGGGAGGCCGTTTGACCGGTCTCCCGTGGGACCCGGGACGGCGGACGTGGCGTCCACGTGGACTCCACGTCGGACAGAGAGGGGGGAGGCCGCATCGGGCGGCCGGTGACGTGCGGGGGGCTCCGGCGAACTCCCGGCGGATTGGCGGGGCGGCAGGCACCGGCGGGGAGGGGAAGAGGCGGAGTTGGTTCGCCGGTGTGGATTGAAGAGAGAGGGTGCAGTGGCGGCCGACGACGGCGCCGCGCGACGGCGGGCATGGCCGCACGGCGATGGAGCTAGGGAGAAGGATGGCGGCACGACGACGGCGCCCGGGGGGAAACTACGGCGTTCCTAAAGCCCTAGACCGGGGAGAAAGAGGAGGCGGAAGGGGGGGAAAGAAAATTACCGCGGCGGGAGGGGCTCACCGGGGACGGGGGTGACGGCGCGGTGCGGCGGACTCGGCGCGGCTCCGGCTGAGGGAGAGGGGGAGCGGCGCCCGGAGCTCCCTCAGGCGCCCTCGGCTGCGACGGCGGCGACGGGGTGGCGGCGACAGCGGAAGGGGGTGAGCTCGGGGAGGCGGTGACGGCAATGGCGGCCGGGAGAGGGGAAATTTAAAGAGGGGAGGCGCTAGGTCGGTTTTGGGGGGGGGGAAAGGTCGGTTTGGCCGGGGAAGGCGGTTCGCGGAGAGGGGACTGCCGAGTGGCGCTAGGCGGCCAAGACACGGCAGGCGGAGAGAGAAGGGGCCCGGCGGTGGTCGGGGAAAAAGGGGAGAGAGGGGGAAAAAGGAGGGCGGTCTCCTTGCCGCTTCGGGCAAGGGCGCGCGCGGGGAAGAGAGAGAGAGAGAGGAGGGGGCGCGCGCTCGGCTTCTTGGCGGCACGCGCGCAAGCGGCGGGGCCGGGGGAGAACGGCGCCGGCGACGGAACGGGACGGGAGGGAGAGAGAGAGAGAGGAGAACGGCGGGGGAGAGAGAGAGAGAAGAGAGCGGGGCTCTCTCTCTCGCGAGCGGGCGCGTGCGGGGGACGTGGCCGGGGCGCGCAGGCCGGGCGGACCGGGCTGAGCCGCGCGGCCCAGGGAGGCGGAGGAGGAAAAAGGGGCCGAGAGAGAAGGAGGGGGGGGGAGACTGGGCCGAGAGGGAATCAGCCCGAGCCAAGGGGGAGGTAAAGTGGACTTTACCTCAGAAGGAAAGAGAGGGAGTTTTAGGGCTCGGATTTGAAATCCGATTTCGCGGCTTTCTCCGGGATTGGGACGAGAGGGAGAACACGAGACCTTGGCACACGACAAGACCCAACCGAAGAGCAAACTTTCGCAAATAGGGTTTTTAGTAATTAGGTTTTCCCGCTAACGCCGTGACAAAACGGGCGTTACAACTTCTCAATATAAAAAGGTTTTGAATTAGATGGTTTTGAAATTGATGGTTTTGCAATCAAAGACTTTATTTCTTGAATCGATGAAGAACGGGAAGGCAAAATTCCAATAGATTTAAAAACAATTTTCTTTGGTTCAGGTTTTGTCAAAACTTCACCGTTTTCAGTTATGTTCAAAACATCATATTGGTGATTTGTATAATAGACATTAGTATCAAAAACTTACACCATGATTATAAGTGCTCACTTTTGATTGATCCAAAATCATGTTAAGTTTCTTTTTACCATCGAAAAACCTTTTCAAACAACTTTTCAAATAAGAAACTTTTTTGGTCAAATTTGTACAATTTTCGCAATCAACCAAAACACCTATTTGTTTGTGACATCTAGAACAAGAAAGCACTTCATGGATTTTCAAATCGTTTTCCAAAAGCTCAACAGTTCCAAGTACATCTTTTAATTTTATCTCATTCAAAAAACATTTTGAGCAATTTTGAGAAACTAAGACATACTTGTGTTGTTTAAACCTTTTTCACTCAAAACATTGAACAAAGAACTTGCACAAAGAGCAACTTTATACTTTTTCAAAACGTTCTTTGTTCAAATCAATTCATTAACAACACCAGCCTGCAAAGCAAATCCAAAAGCAAAAGAAGACTCAAGCCTCTTAGTTTTTTCAACCTCAGATTCCAATCTCAAGCAATTAGTAAAATAACATCTCGCAAAGGAGTAATTTCAGAAAAATAAAGCTTCACAAGATTTGCAATCATCATCACTAGGAACTGAAGATTTTAGTCTATCAATTTCAGCTTTTAGAATCTCAATAGTATGATCACTCTCATTAAGCAAATTAGAGCATGTATTAAGTTCCTTAGCAAATTTAAAAGCAGCATGTTCTAATTGATCATAACTAAGTTTATCCTCACTATCAGATACATCAACACCAGAGTCTGCATTGCGAGCCACAAAAGCTAAACTAGTAAAGTGCTTACCTTTGCCAAAGCTCCCTTCGTCTGTTTCTGATTCATCATCGCTTTCAAAAGCTTCTATCAGCTGTCGGATTAGCCTCTGCTTGCGGCTCTTCTTCTTCTCCCTCTTGTTGTTCTTCTTGTCGGCTTTCTCCTCCTTGATCGCCTTCTTGCGGTTGGGACAATTGAACTTGATGTGGTTCACCTCACCACACTCAAAACACCAAACTGGGCCACCTCGCTTCCTGTTCTTCAAATTTTCCAAAGCTCGAGAAAACTTGTTAGTAATTAAAACCATGTCCTCCTCATCGAGTTGCTCAAGTTGATCATCGGACATGGTACTCAAACCCGTAAGAACCGATGAAGAAGAAGCATCAATGGAAGAACACGAAAAATAAACCAGAGCACCAGATTTAGAATCAATCTTGCGGGAAAGATTATTCATCTCATGTGTCTTAAGCTTGGTGTAAAGAGAATCCAAATTCAAAGTAGACATGTCAGCAGACATTTGAATTGATGTAAATTTTATCTCCCAAATTGACATATCAAAACCGTTTACAAAATACCGAGAAATCACAGATTGAGTATAATTTGCACTATAGGATTCATCAACAGATTTAAGATTACTTTAAACTTTATTAAAGCACGCAAGGTAATCATCCAAAACCGCTTCAGATTTCATCTCAAATTTCATATAATCCTTTTTAAAAATATTTTTTTCGTAATTCCTTAATGTTAAAAGTTCCTTGATGAAAATCAGATAAGGCCTTCCAAATCTCATTAGCAGTTTGTAGATGTGAAACACGATCAAAATCTAAATGAGGAATTCCATTAAGAAAAATATTATGAGCTTTACTATTATTTTCAAAAGCAGTTTTTAAAGCATCACTATTGATATAAGCGGGAATTTCATATGGGTCAGAAACTTTAAGCCAGATATCATAACTCACAAACATAATATAAGCTTGCATATTTTTGCACCAATAAGGAAAATCAAATCCATAAAAACATGTGGCTTAGTTGTGAATTTATCAACCATGGCTAAAACTCAAGATCAGTAAAGATCCAAAGAGAAAACAAGGCTCTGATACCACTTGTAGGATCGAATAACAAAAACTAAGCCTACCAGGGGGTGAATGGTAGAAACACCAAAAGTCAAATCTTTTTGTGGAATTAAAAGATTACCCTCAAATACCTTATGGAGACCTTGAAAAAGACATACCGATCGAATCAAATCAACGCAGGTCAGACTGGTTTCTTGCCGCTGGTCAAACCACCACCACCGGTCAGACTAGTGCCTCGCTGCCGATTAGATCACTGCTACACGCCGGTTGGACCGCTTGCTCGCCGCCGGTTGGACCGCCCGTCGGTTAGACCGCTCGCCTGATGCCGGTCTGACTGTCCGGATCTAGGAAAACACAAATCAACGAAACTCTTGAAAGTAGATCAACTTTATTACATCAATATGTGTTTACAAAGTGTATCCAAAGCACTCCTCTCTCAACTCATCAAGTAGAATTGAAGCCTCGAAGCAAATCTTAACTTTTCTCTCCCAAAAAAGTCAATATCTTTCTAGCCTTAACCTCTCTTCTATTTATACCAAAAACATGGCTGCATCTAGCCACGAATCCAACTAGAACTAGGACTCTTAATCACATAGGAAACCCCACAAACTAGGCAAACAACATTTCTTTACAACTCTACATTTCTATCTTTTCAAACTTGAGCTCCAATCCAAATTTGACTCATCTTTCCATATGCACACAATACCACGTGTATGTCATATGGAATCCTTCACCTCTACGTGCATTGTTCAATAGCCTGAGCATCCAGCGTGATCTCCTTAACCGTTTGGACCTCAACTTCTCCCAAGCCTAGTCTCGATCCGTCATCAGCTATATCCCATGGCCTCAAGCAACACCTGCACATGAACAGCAAAGAAACTCCATATCTGAGTACAAGTTCTCACCAACTTGACTCACATCAGCACACAATAGTATCACATACGAATAAAACCATCTAGAAGTAATAAACATGAAGCAATCTAGAAATTTCACGAAAACAACCCGAAATTGACTCTCACCTGGAGTCTGCCCGGTCAGACCGTCGGGCCACCCAGTCAGACTAGCCACATTCCTCCAGTCTGATCGACACTTCCTGCTCAGTCTGACCGGCCACGTCCAGAAACGAAAACCAAAAATACTATTCACCGTATTCTCAACAAACATTTATCTTTGACAATTGTTCATCACATAGATTAAATCAACAAGTTGATTTCATAGTTTGCAATCGTGATTATGTTCTTAATCGTGGGTGCCCTTAATATTGACATGGTTTCGATGTATATGTATGTACTGATTTTATATTCAACTTAATAATTGGGGTATGCATGTATTCTATACACACAAGCTTTTCGTATACACACCGTGCATACTAACTAGTAACAAATATCACCGAAAAAATCTGGAAAATATTGTACATGAACTTCCAATAGTATTGCATCTATGTGTAAATTAAAGTCTTATCTTCAAATTCAATATACGTAGAGAGAAAAAAAGGACAAAACGACGACTGATTTATACTTTTAAAACTATCGGATTTTTCTTTTTTTTTAATTACGAGTAAGCTTATGTGCACAGGATATGTTCCTATATACAATACATGAGACGTTGTGGGGTAGAGTTTCATGCCATATTGGGAGGAACAAAATTTTATGAAAATTAAAAAAGTCTCTTAAACTAAAGATTTTTATATGGTATCTATTTAATGACAATATGAGATGTTTTTTTAATGAAGAATGGAACTATACATTATTTATTTTATTTATTTTTAGTGTCATTTTGAAAAATTCCTTTGGTTTAAAACCTCCAACTACAACTAGTACTTTTCATATTTCTGGAAATTGGCTTATGGGTATTAACTCAAAAACATAGAAGCATATTCTAGTAGGAGCATCTGCTATATGTTGGGCTCTATGATTTAGTAGAAATGATATAGTTTTTGACAAATTCTCAATGAAATATTGTATGTAGGTACTATTCAGGGCAACGTTCTGGCTCTGGTTCTGGGCACAACTATAAAAGTGTGATAAGGGCAAGGAACTATAATACATACTGTGTGCTTAGAATCCAGAGACAACGGTCATGCAGATATTTGCCAACTTTGGATAGAGATTTATAAACATACTTGACTAAATTCTGTCTCTATTTTGTGCGGATGCTATAATTTTTGTTTCGTCATTTTCTGGTTTTTATGTGCCCTTTATTGAGTGAACTATGTAATATAAGTGGATGTAGCTTTTTTGAAGCAAAGGCCGGAATTCTTTTCATTATTGTCTTAATAGAAAAAACGAGGGTCATGCATCATCGCAATCGTGGAACTCAAAGTCCTGGAGTTGTTTATCCTGCTGGGAGGGGCCAGGGCCAGTATATATAGTACTAATTTGTCTAAAGTTTACTTAATCTGTAATAATTAAAGTAGTACTTCTTAAATTATGAACGAGGGCAGTCCCTAACAAACCCTACCCTGAGCACCTAATTTTCAACCTACCTAGGGGAAGAAAGAGATAAACTTCATGAAAATAGATTCATTGTGCTTCCTGGCCTATTTTGTTGTTTGAAATTCTGTTGGATGCTTGATGACATTGTACATTCCACTTTACAACGTTATTTTGTGTATTTTTAATATAGTGTTCACAACAACTACAGAATTGATTTTTTTAGACGAGACCCCTTTAGGTTGCAGGCGAGCCATAACTGCTCCTGCTGGCAAAAATTGTTTCTCTAGGGTCGGTTCAAGGGTCGCATGCGAAAATACACTTTCGCATACCGCTACTTAAGAGGCCTGCCTACAAGTCTGACCTTCCTCCTCTCTTCCCTCTTAACATCGTCAAAATTTTAAGTACCCATCCTTGTCACTTCACCTTCTCTCTCTCACCTCTCATTTTTCCACAGCCTCCTCTCTGTCTCCTGTAACATCCCGCCTCCACGAGGCCGGGCCTGCTTACATCTAGCAGCTTAAATAGGACATAGACTGCCCTCACAAACCAACACCAGTCTTTTCTGCGCACTTTGTCCTCACTCGTGCGCACCCGGGAAGGACTTCTCGGTTGGTCACCTATCCCTAGATTTCTCCAGGCCAAGCACGCTTAACTTTAGAGTTCTTTGGAGATGGGCTTCCGGAAAAGAAGTTGCAACTTGTTGGCATGAGTATCCTATCAATCCTATTATGCCTTGGGCCGAGGTGTTACATCCTCACCCCCTTAAGAGATCGACATCCTCGTCGATCAACCCCAAGCCAGGAACTTCCTCTCTTGGCCACGTCCGTGTGTCCAGTGCCAGCGCATGTGCCATGCTGTGTGACCATATCGGGTCCACACCAGCCATGCACACCATGCCTGCGCAACTGCAACACACCCATGTCCAGTGCCAGCGCATGTGTCATGCTGTGTGACCACACCGGGTCCACACCAGCCATGCGCACCATGCCTGGGCAACTGCGACACACGCGCCCGTGAAACCGCGAGAGTCGGCTCTGATACCATACTGTAACATCCCGCCTCCACGAGGCCGGGCCCGCTTACATCTAGCAGCTTAAATAGGACATAGACTGCCCTCACAAACCAACACCAGTCTTTTCTGCGCATTTTGTCCTCACTCGTGCGCACCCAGGAAGGACTTCCCGGTCGGTCACCTATCCCTAGATTTCTCCAGGCCAAGCACGCTTAACTTTAGAGTTCTTTGGAGATGGGCTTCCGGAAAAGAAGTTGCAACTTGTTGGCATGAGTATCCTATCAATCCTATTATGCCTTGGGCCGAGGTGTTACATCTCCCCACTCATTTTTCTCTCCCGCTTCTCCCCTCCTTTCCCACTTCCTGCTAGATCCTGACGACGGGCTCGGGCTTGCAGCGGCGATGGTGGGCTCGAGCAATGATGGGAGCGGCGGCGGCGCGCGTGGCATCTCCCTCGGCTTCTTCTCTCCAAACCACCGACAGGCGCAAGCGGAGTAGCCGATGAAGGAATGGGAGCGGCGGGCAAGCGGTGGATCCGACCGGGGCAGAGGTGGTGGAGGCACGGGGAGGGGCGGTGGCGGGAGGCTTCTCAGCTGCTCCTCCTACACCGCCGGGCGGGAGCAGGTGCGGCGGGGAGCTCCTCGGCTGGGGATCCGGTGGTGGAGAGGGTGGTGGCAGCGGATCCGGCGGTGGGGAGCTTGGTGGTGGCCGATTGGGCTCCCCCTTCCACGTGGCGATGACGATGACAACAAGGAGCTGCAGGGCCTCGGCGACGACGAGGAGCTGCCGGGCTTCGATGATGGTGACAGACCGGCAGATGGGATTTTTATTTTTTTCGTGATTTTTATTTTTGTAGGTGGACGACATAAGCACCCGCACGCGAAAATCCGATTTTCGCGTGTGGGTGCGCCAACCACAGGGAAAAATAGTGACTTTTACAGACACCTCCGGGCAGATGGACGGTTCAATCATATGAAAAAATAGGTTTTTGACCGCATGCAAAAATGTTTTGTGTAGTAGTACGTACTGTCTTAAGAGTGATCATACAATGGATACAATCTTCATTACTGGCATTGCTGCTTTGACAGTGAATCATGACTTCTGCTTCAAACTGTGACATCCAGTGTTGCATGGCGAGATCTTGAGCTTCTTCCTCGAAATCCGCGCACTGCGGGTCTTCGGGCTCCGAGACTACACGTGAAACGAGACGACTCAACAAAGCGATAAAAAGAAGCCCTATTAAAGACCACTAAGCATGCCATTGGATAGATCTCGATTTTTGAGGAATTTTGGAAGTGGAACGGAGTCAATCGGACGAACGGTTGAGAAGATATGAATTTCCGAAGATTAAAGGATTTTCTGTATAAAAGAAAAGGAATTATTAATTCCCTTTGAAAAAGAAAAAGAAGGAGGGGACGCCATTTGGACTTTATTTTGCGGCTAGCGGCACATAAGGAATAGTAATGGGCGCGGCCGAACATAATCGGGCCGTCGGCCCGAAGGGGATCGGCCTATGGCCGATCGGCCGACGGGGAGGAAGGCCGATGGGCCTAGGGCCGATGGGCCGGAGGCCGATGGCGGGAGGCTGAGCGGGCCGGCGCTTGAGGGCGCGGCCCACTGAGCGAAAAAGCCGAGTGGCCGAAGGGCCGATGGCCGACTGGCCGGTCGGCCAAGGAGGCCCAGATGGCCGGCCTGGCAACGCGGCCCGGCCGATGCGCGAGAGGGAGGCCGTTTGACCGGTCTCCCGTGGGACCCGGGACGGCGGACGTGGCGTCCACGTGGACTCCACGTCGGACAGAGAGGGGGGAGGCCGCATCGGGCGGCCGGTGACGTGCGGGGGGGCTCCGGCGAACTCCCGGCGGATTGGCGGGGCGGCAGGCACCGGCGGGAGGGGAAGAGGCGGAGTTGGTTCGCCGGTGTGGATTGAAGAGAGAGGGTGCAGTGGCGGCCGACGACGGCGCCGCGCGACGGCGGGCATGGCCGCACGGCGATGGAGCTAGGGAGAAGGATGGCGGCACGACGACGGCGCCCGGGGGGAAACTACGGCGTTCCTAAAGCCCTAGACCGGGGAGAAAGAGGAGGCGGAAGGGGGGGAAAGAAAATTACCGCGGCGGGAGGGGCTCACGGGGACGGGGGTGACGGCGCGGTGCGGCGGACTCGGCGCGGCTCCGGCTGAGGGAGAGGGGGAGCGGCGCCCGGAGCTCCCTCAGGCGCCCTCGGCTGCGACGGCGGCGACGGGGTGGCGGCGACAGCGGAAGGGGGTGAGCTCGGGGAGGCGGTGACGGCAATGGCGGCCGGGAGAGGGGAAATTTAAAGAGGGGAGGCGCTAGGTCGGTTTTGGGGGGGGGGAAAGGTCGGTTTGGCCGGGGAAGGCGGTTCGCGGAGAGGGGACTGCCGAGTGGCGCTAGCGGCCAAGACACGGCAGGCGGAGAGAGAAGGGGCCCGGCGGTGGTCGGGGAAAAAGGGGAGAGAGGGGGAAAAAGGAGGGCGGTCTCCCTTGCCGCTTCGGGCAAGGGCGCGCGCGGGGAAGAGAGAGAGAGAGAGGAGGGGGCGCGCGCTCGGCTTCTTGGCGGCACGCGCGCAAGCGGCGGGGCCGGGGGAGAACGGCGCCGGCGACGGAACGGGACGGGAGGGAGAGAGAGAGAGAGGAGAACGGCGGGGGAGAGAGAGAGAGAAGAGAGCGGGGCTCTCTCTCTCGCGAGCGGGCGCGTGCGGGGGACGTGGCCGGGGCGCGCAGGCCGGGCGGACCGGGCTGAGCCGCGCGCCCAGGGAGGCGGAGGAGGAAAAAGGGCGAGAGAGAAGGAGGGGGGGGGAGACTGGGCCGAGAGGGAATCAGCCCGAGCCAAGGGGGAGGTAAAGTGGACTTTACCTCAGAAGGAAAGAGAGGGAGTTTTAGGGCTCGGATTTGAAATCCGATTTCGCGGCTTTCTCCGGGATTGGGACGAGAGGGAGAACACGAGACCTTGGCACACGACAAGACCCAACCGAAGAGCAAACTTTCGCAAATAGGGTTTTTTAGTAATTAGGTTTTTCCCGCTAACGCCGTGACAAAACGGGCGTTACAACTTCTCAATATAAAAAGGTTTTGAATTAGATGGTTTTGAAATTGATGGTTTTGCAATCAAAGACTTTATTTCTTGAATCGATGAAGAATGGGAAGGCAAAAATTCCAATAGATTTAAAAACAATTTTCTTTGGTTCAGGTTTTGTCAAAACTTCACCGTTTTCAGTTATGTTCAAAACATCATATTGGTGATTTGTATAATAGACATTAGTATCAAAAACTTACACCATGATTATAAGTGCTCACTTTTGATTGATCCAAAATCATGTTAAGTTTCTTTTTACCATCAAAAACCTTTTCAAACAACTTTTCAAATAAGAAACTTTTTTTGGTCAAATTTGTACAATTTTCGCAATCAACCAAAACACCTATTTGTTTGTGACATCTAGAACAAGAAAGCACTTCATGGATTTTCAAATCGTTTTCCAAAAGCTCAACAGTTCCAAGTACATCTTTTAATTTTATCTCATTCAAAAAACATTTTGAGCAATTTTGAGAAACCTAAGACATACTTGTGTTGTTTAAACCTTTTTCACTCAAAACATTGAACAAAGAACTTGCACAAAGAGCAACTTTATACTTTTTCAAAACGTTCTTTGTTCAAATCAATTCATTAACAACACCAGCCTGCAAAGCAAATCCAAAAGCAAAAGAAGACTCAAGCCTCTTAGTTTTTTCAACCTCAGATTCCAATCTCAAGCAATTAGTAAAATAACATCTCGCAAAGGAGTAATTTCAGAAAAATAAAGCTTCACAAGATTTGCAATCATCATCACTAGGAACTGAAGATTTTAGTCTATCAATTTCAGCTTTTAGAATCTCAATAGTATGATCACTCTCATTAAGCAAATTAGAGCATGTATTAAGTTCCTTAGCAAATTTAAAAGCAGCATGTTCTAATTGATCATAACTAAGTTTATCCTCACTATCAGATACATCAACACCAGAGTCTGCATTGCGAGCCACAAAAGCTAAACTAGTAAAGTGCTTACCTTTGCCAAAGCTCCCTTCGTCTGTTTCTGATTCATCATCGCTTTCAAAAGCTTCTATCAGCTGTCGGATTAGCCTCTGCTTGCGGCTCTTCTTCTTCTCCCTCTTGTTGTTCTTCTTGTCGGCTTTCTCCTCCTTGATCGCCTTCTTGCGGTTGGGACAATTGAACTTGATGTGGTTCACCTCACCACACTCAAAACACCAAACTGGGCCACCTCGCTTCCTGTTCTTCAAATTTTCCAAAGCTCGAGAAAACTTGTTAGTAATTAAAACCATGTCCTCCTCATCGAGTTGCTCAAGTTGATCATCGGACATGGTACTCAAACCCGTAAGAACCGATGAAGAAGAAGCATCAATGGAAGAACACGAAAAATAAACCAGAGCACCAGATTTAGAATCAATCTTGCGGAGAAAGATTATTCATCTCATGTGTCTTAAGCTTGTGTAAAGAGAATCCAAATTCAAAGTAGACATGTCAGCAGACATTTGAATTGATGTAAATTTTATCTCCCAAATTGACATATCAAAACCGTTTACAAAATACCAGAAATCACAGATTGAGTATAATTTGCACTATAGGATTCATCAACAGATTTAAGATTACTTTAAACTTTATTAAAGCACGCAAGGTAATCATCCAAAACCGCTTCAGATTTCATCTCAAATTTCATATAATCCTTTTTAAAAATATTTTTTTCGTAATTCCTTAATGTTAAAAGTTCCTTGATGAAAATCAGATAAGGCCTTCCAAATCTCATTAGCAGTTTGTAGATGTGAAACACGATCAAAATCTAAATGAGGAATTCCATTAAGAAAAATATTATGAGCTTTACTATTATTTTCAAAAGCAGTTTTTAAAGCATCACTATTGATATAAGCGGGAATTTCATATGGGTCAGAAACTTTAAGCCAGATATCATAACTCACAAACATAATATAAGCTTGCATATTTTTGCACCAATAAGGAAAATCAAATCCATAAAAACATGTGGCTTAGTTGTGAATTTATCAACCATGGCTAAAACTCAAGATCAGTAAAGATCCAAAGAGAAAACAAGGCTCTGATACCACTTGTAGGATCGAATAACAAAAACTAAGCCTACCAGGGGGTGAATGGTAGAAACACCAAAAGTCAAATCTTTTTGTGGAATTAAAAGATTACCCTCAAATACCTTATGGAGACCTTGAAAAAGACATACCGATCGAATCAAATCAACGCAGGTCAGACTGGTTTCTTGCCGCTGGTCAAACCACCACCACCGGTCAGACTAGTGCCTCGCTGCCGATTAGATCACTGCTACACGCCGGTTGGACCGCTTGCTCGCCGCCGGTTGGACCGCCCGTCGGTTAGACCGCTCGCCTGATGCCGGTCTGACTGTCCGGATCTAGGAAAACACAAATCAACGAAACTCTTGAAAGTAGATCAACTTTATTACATCAATATGTGTTTACAAAGTGTATCCAAAGCACTCCTCTCTCAACTCATCAAGTAGAATTGAAGCCTCGAAGCAAATCTTAACTTTTCTCTCCCAAAAAAGTCAATATCTTTCTAGCCTTAACCTCTCTTCTATTTATACCAAAAACATGGCTGCATCTAGCCACGAATCCAACTAGAACTAGGACTCTTAATCACATAGGAAACCCCACAAACTAGGCAAACAACATTTCTTTACAACTCTACATTTCTATCTTTTCAAACTTGAGCTCCAATCCAAATTTGACTCATCTTTCCATATGCACACAATACCACGTGTATGTCATATGGAATCCTTCACCTCTACGTGCATTGTTCAATAGCCTGAGCATCCAGCGTGATCTCCTTAACCGTTTGGACCTCAACTTCTCCCAAGCCTAGTCTCGATCCGTCATCAGCTATATCCCATGGCCTCAAGCAACACCTGCACATGAACAGCAAAGAAACTCCATATCTGAGTACAAGTTCTCACCAACTTGACTCACATCAGCACACAATAGTATCACATACGAATAAAACCATCTAGAAGTAATAAACATGAAGCAATCTAGAAATTTCACGAAAACAACCCGAAATTGACTCTCACCTGGAGTCTGCCCGGTCAGACCGTCGGGCCACCCAGTCAGACTAGCCACATTCCTCCAGTCTGATCGACACTTCCTGCTCAGTCTGACCGGCCACGTCCAGAAACGAAAACCAAAAATACTATTCACCGTATTCTCAACAAACATTTATCTTTGACAATTGTTCATCACATAGATTAAATCAACAAGTTGATTTCATAGTTTGCAATCGTGATTATGTTCTTAATCGTGGGTGCCCTTAATATTGACATGGTTTCGATGTATATGTATGTACTGATTTTATATTCAACTTAATAATTGGGGTATGCATGTATTCTATACACACAAGCTTTTCGTATACACACCGTGCATACTAACTAGTAACAAATATCACCGAAAAAATCTGGAAAATATTGTACATGAACTTCCAATAGTATTGCATCTATGTGTAAATTAAAGTCTTATCTTCAAATTCAATATACGTAGAGAGAAAAAAAGGACAAAACGACGACTGATTTATACTTTTAAAACTATCGGATTTTTCTTTTTTTTTAATTACGAGTAAGCTTATGTGCACAGGATATGTTCCTATATACAATACATGAGACGTTGTGGGGTAGAGTTTCATGCCATATTGGGAGGAACAAAATTTTATGAAAATTAAAAAAGTCTCTTAAACTAAAGATTTTTATATGGTATCTATTTAATGACAATATGAGATGTTTTTTTAATGAAGAATGGAACTATACATTATTTATTTTATTTATTTTTAGTGTCATTTTGAAAAATTCCTTTGGTTTAAAACCTCCAACTACAACTAGTACTTTTCATATTTCTGGAAATTGGCTTATGGGTATTAACTCAAAAACATAGAAGCATATTCTAGTAGGAGCATCTGCTATATGTTGGGCTCTATGATTTAGTAGAAATGATATAGTTTTTGACAAATTCTCAATGAAATATTGTATGTAGGTACTATTCAGGGCAACGTTCTGGCTCTGGTTCTGGGCACAACTATAAAAGTGTGATAAGGGCAAGGAACTATAATACATACTGTGTGCTTAGAATCCAGAGACAACGGTCATAGCAAGGCAAGTCACCTTTGATCAATTGAACCTATAATTTAAATTAAGTATTTTGATTCCGCAAACTATGCATTAATTAGGTTACACTTGACACTTGGCCTCGGTTTGCAAGATAACCGTCAGGCCCTACCCATTTGTTGCATTTACCTTCCTTGGTTATTGAATACCCTGATACCCTTGTCACCCCTCAGGTGAAGCCTCGGTATCCGTACCTCGCGTACGAATATCCAGACTCTCCTCCAGAATTTAAAATGATCACCTGGGTAAAACTTGTGTTTACAAAATGCTTGGAAAACCCGACACTTGGGTCGGTGCCTTGAAAACAAAGTGAGTTTCTAAAACTCGCGGTACGGGAGACGTACTGGAGGTACGGCCTGCCCGTTCTCGCTCTAAGGACCGATTCCTTGGGAATTACATCCGAGCATATGTCAAGTACGACCACATGGGTGATATGGGACGCCCCTGGCTGAGTAATTAGCTAGGCCAGGGAAATCTTGATGCCAAGGGACAAGTGGATTCGCCGGGGTGGTGTCGGGGAGGACCCCTGGGCTTCCTGGCACAGTATGGTCTGGGACCTAATCTGGTGTTGGTCCGTGGGACCCCTCCGTTGGCATAAGATGACCCTGAGTCGGCTTTCGAAATGCCTTGTCGTGAAAGCCCCAAGGTTGCCAGACGTGACTGAGGGTCGCAGGCTGGGTGGCTCGAGGTTAGTAACGTCGTGTGGGTAAAGTGTACCCCCTCTGCAGAGGTTAACAACTGTTCGAACAGCCGTGCCCATGGTCATGGGCGGATGTGAGGTGATTCCTTAGCGTAGTTTTACTGTTTTTCCTTGTGAACTGCTGTTGGTGTGAGAATTTCCTTTCTGTGCTCAAGTTGGGCTGTTGGAGCAGCCGGTGTCGGTGAACGATTGGTAGGGAGCCTCTCGTTCCGACGCGCTTGTGTGAGTTAGGCTGTTGGAGCAGCCGGTGTCGGTGACGATTGGCAGGGAGCCTCTCGTACCGGCGTGTGTAAGTTGTGGCTGTTGGTGCAGCCGTGGTCGGTAAACGATTGGTAGGGAGCCTCTCGTGCCGACAAGAATCAATCGATGCAATTTCACTGCTCCGGCCGGATGAGACGCACCTTCTCATCCGTGTCGTTGAGAAGCACTCACTTAGATGTTTCTAAAGTCTTAATCTAAAATCAATTGTGAAAAATAACTGGCTTTCCCTTGAAGCTTGCATTAGACACTTAATTTCCCCTGACTTGCTGAGTACTTCCGTACTCACCCTTGCTCTATATGAATAAACCCCCCCTCAGTTCTCGAAGACGAAGAGGTCGACCCTGCTGATGAAGAGTTCTTCCAGGAGCAAGCAGACTTCGAGCAGTAGTAAAGGCTTTCCGCTTCCGCCTTTTTGTAATGCTGTTGCAAACTTGGGTTCTGTCCGCAGTTCCAACCTTGGTTGTAATCCTACTCTTAATAAAGAGACCGCTGTTGTTGTGATATTCTATCTTCCTGTTGTACCAGCGCTATTTCCTGGGACTGGTACAGGTGTACAGGACAATCTGGATCGCCTTATCCTGGCCTCCGCTCGGGGCTAGTTTGGGGCGTGACAGCGAGCAATGGGGAAGGACTTCTGAGCGGCGGCCTCAGCAGCACCCCCTCCTACGCCATAGCGAGCTCCATCCATTCCACCTCGCCACTACCGCCTTTCTCCGCCTCTCCGTTCACCTCCAGAACCAAAGCCCAAGCACAAATCTCGGCCGCCGACCATGCTTCGCGACGCTTCCTCCACAAGGGAGTCTCTCCTTTCTCTTGGCTAGGAGCATGCATGCGGGCAGAGGCCGGCCAAATCCGTTGGCCTTGAGTTCATGGTCACCAGATCAAGACTTGGCCAATGCGATACGATTGCAGCGGCATTATAGAGTCCACGCACACTGCTCAACGACAGCGATGAGGAGCCTCCACCTTCCTCCCACAATCCCAATGTGCCGCCGTTGATAGGGATCATGCTCTTTCGTCCTAGCTTCTTCATGTCTTCAGTCCTCCGCACCACCAACACGTACGACAACTCCTTCCTTTACCGTTCCCCACCACAGTCCACAGACGAACCCCTCCTTGCCCAACTCCGACAGGGGCTCACAGCCGATGATATGATGGATGGCCCACTCCTCCCATGCATCCTCCACGCTGCCCGCCGCCGCCATCAATCTCAACCAGCACCTGCCTTGCCCTGCCCCGCTTTGTGTCACGCCCCAAACTAGCCCCGAACGGAGGCCAGGATAAGGCGATCCAGATTGACCTGTACAACTGTACCAGTCCCAGGAAATAGCGCTGGTACAACAGGAAGATAGAATATCACAAAAACAGCGGTCTCTTTATTAAGAGTAGGATTACAACCAAGGTTGGAACTGCGGACAGAACCCGAGTTCGCAACAGCATTACAAAAAGGCCGAAACGGAAAGCAGAGACTAGCCCTAAACCACAAGCAAAGCCTTGGGGAAAGGCCGAAACCCTACTGCTGCTCGAAGTCTGCTTGCTCCAGAAAGAACTCTTCATCAGCAGGGTCCACCTCTTCGTCTTCGAGAACTCGGGAGTGGGTTTAATTATATAGAGCAAGGGTGAGTACGGAAGTACTCAGCAAGTCAGGGGAATTAAGTGTGTAATGCAAGCTTCAAGGGAAAGCCAGTTATTTTTCACAATTGATTTTAGTTTAAGACTTTAGAAACATCTAAGTGAGTGCTTCTCAACGACACGGATGAGAAAGTGCGTCTCATCCGGCCGGAGCAGTGGAATTGCATCGATTGATTCTTGTCGGCACGAGAGGCTCCCTGCCAATCGTTCACCGACACCGGCTGCTACAACAGCCAAACTCACACACGCTGGTACGAGAGGCTCCCTGCCAATCGTTCACCGACACCGGCTGCACCAACAGCCCAACTTACACAAGCGTGTCGGAACGAGAGGCTCCCTGCCCATCGTTCACCGACACCGGCTGCTACAACAGCCCAACTTAAGCACAGAGAGGAAATTCTCACATCATCAGCAGTTCACAAGGTAAACAGTAAAACTACGCTAAGGAATCACCTCACATCCGCCCATGACCGTGGGCCCGGCTGTTTGAACAGTTGTTAACCTCTGCAGAGGGGGTACACTTTACCCACACGACGTTACTAACCCCGAGTCACCCAGCCCGCGACTCTCAGTCACGTTTGGCGACCTTGAGGCTTTCACGACAAGGCATTTCGAAAGCCGACTCAGGGTCACCTTATGCCAACGGGAGGGGTCCCATGGACCAACACCAGGTTAGGTCCCAAACCATACTGTGCCAGGAAGCCCAGGGGTCCTCCCCGACACCACCCCGGCGAATCCACTTGTCCCTTGGCATCAAGATTTCCCTGGCCTAGCTACTTACTCAGCCAGGGGCGTCCCATATCACCCATGTGGTCGTACTTGACATATGCTTGGATGTAATTCCCAAGGAATCGGTCCTTAGAGCGAGAACGGGCAGACCGTACCTCCAGTACGTCTCCCGTACCGCGAGTTTTAGAAACTCACTTTATTTTCAAGGCATCGACCCAAGTGTCGGGTTTTCCAAGCATTTTGTAAACTCAAGTTTTACCCTGGTGGTCATTTTAAATTTAGAGGGGACTCTCGATATTCGTACGCGAGATGCGAATACCGAGGCCTCACCCGAGGGGTGACAAGGGTGTCAGGATATTCAACACTCAAGGAAGGTAAATGCAGCAAATGGGTAGGGCCTGACGGTTATATTGCAAACCGAGGCCAAGTGTCAAGTGTAACCTAAACATGCATAGTTTGCGGAAATCAAAATACTTAATTTTAAATTATGGGTTCAATTGATCAAAGGTGACTTGCCTTGCTCGAGATCTTGAGCTTCTTCCTCGAAATCCGTGCACTGCGGGTCTTCGGGCTCCGATACTACACGCGAAACGAGACGACTCAACAAAGCGATAAAAAGAAGCCCTATTAATGACCACTAAGTGTGCCATTAGGTAGATCTCGATTTTTGAGGAATTTTGGAAGTGGAACGGGGTCAATCGGACGAAAGGTTGAAAAGATATGAATTTCTGAAGTTTGCGGATTTTCTGGAATAAAGAAAAAGGAATTATTAATTCCCTGGAAAAAGAAAAGGAAGGATGCAATTTAGACTTTATTTTGGGCGGCTAAGGGCGGCCCAATGGAATAGAATGGGCGCGGCCGAAATAATGGGCCGTCGGCCCGAAGGGATCGGCCTATGGCCGATCGGCGCGGGAGAGAGGAAGGCCGATGGGCCTATCGGCCGATGGCGGGAGGCCGATGGCCGAAAAGGGCCGAGCGGACCGGCGCTCACGGGCGCGGCCCAAGCCGAGGACACGGCCTGGTCCGTGCGGCGCGCGGCCTGGTTCACGGCGCCTGAGTCAACGGGCCGACGGAGCCGGACCAAGGGACTCGGGCCGACGGCCCAAGGGGGTGAGGCCGAGTGGCCGATCGGGCGAGGCCAGCGGCCGATGCGGCAGGCCACTGGGCCGAGTGAGAGGGAGGGGGCCTGAGTGGGCCGGTGCAGGCCGCGGCCTACGCGGGTGGCCGATCCGGTGGACCGCGACCACCACGCGGGTGCTAGGGCGGGGCCCGCCTGGCAGCGGCGCGGTCTACGCAGACCGGGTGCACGGAGGGGAAAGAAAGGGGTGCGCCGGCTGGCGCTTGCGTGGCGCCTGCGTGGCAGCCACGTAGGCCGGCCGGGCAAGAAAGGGAGAGGGCGCCGGGCGACGGCGGCGACGGCGGGGGGGTCGTTCCGGCGGTGCGGTGCGAGGCCGGCGACGGGGATTCGGCGCCGGGGCAAGAGGGGAGCGAGGGGATCCGATCCTGGGCTCGGATCGAGCCGCGGGGGAAGCGACGGCGGCTGGCGACGGCGCGAGTGCGACGGCGGCCACGGCGGCTCGGGGAGGGCGGAGAAGAGGGCGCGGCCTGACGGCGGCGCTCCGGGAGGGGGTCTACGGCGCTACTACGGCCCTAGACGCGAGGGAAAGGAGAGGGGGAGGAGGAAGAGGGTTACCGCGGCGGCGGCAAGCCGGAGGACCGACGGCGCGGGCGCGGCGCGGCGAGGCGGCAGCGACCCGGCGGGGAGAAGAGGGCGAGGGCGTGCGGGAGCTCCTCTGCGCCTCGGCTCGCGGCGGCGGACGGCAGGGCGCGCGGTTCGGCAGGGGGCGGAGCTCGGGGCGGCAATGGCGGCCGGGGCGAGGGGAAGATGCGGCCGAGGTATTTAGAGGGGGTTTAGGTCGGTTTCGGGGGGGGGGAAAGTCGATTTTGGGCCGGGAGAGGCGGTGCGGCCGAGAGGCGGAGCGGGGGACCGGCGCAAGCGGCCAAAGCGGCCGGGTGACGTCGGCGGCGGTCGGTCGCCGGGGAAAAAGAAAAGGGGGGGAAGAAAGAGGCCTTGCCCCCTTGCCGATCGGGTAGGGAAAAGCGGAGAGGGGAGGGGGGCGCGCTCGGCGCCTTGGCGGCATGCGCGCGCAGCGCAGCGGCGGGGCCGAGGCGGGGGCCAGCGGCGGTCGGACGGAACGGCGCCGGCGGTGAGTAGGCCTTCGGGAGAGAGAAGAAACGGGAAAGAGAGAGAAGAGAGAGGGGAGAGCTGGGACCGGCTCGGGCGCGGACTGGGCCGAGCGGCCTGGCGCGGCCCAGCGGGGAAGGAAGGCGGCGGGCAGGCGCGGACCTGGGCCGAGACGGCCCAAGAAGGAGAAAGAGCTGGGCCGGGGCGGCCCAGGGAAAAGAAGAGGGAAAGAGAGGGCGGCCGAGAGGGGCTGGGCCAGGGGCGGCCCAGGGAAGAGAAAGGGAAAAAGAAACAGGCCGGGAGGGAAACGGCCCGAGGGTAGGGGGGTAAGATAGACTTTTCCAGAGAAAGAAAGAGAGGGAGTTTTAGGGTTCGGATTTGAAATCCGATTTCGCGGTTTTCTCCGGAATTGAACTAAGAGGGGAAACACGAGACCTTGGCACTCAACAAGACTCAACCGAAGGGCAAACTTTCGCAAATAGGGTTTTTAGCAAATTAGGTTTTCCCGCTAACGCCGCGACAAAACGGACGTTACAAACCAACCCCCCTAACAAGAATCTCGTCCCCGAGATTCAGCACCTAAGGGAGCAGCTCCGGGAACTGGGCACGGAGATGATCTTCGCGTTCCCAAGTTGCTTCATCCTCTGACTGGTTGCTCCACTGCACTTTGTAGAACTTAATGGTCTTTCTTCGTGTCTGACGTTCAGCCTCTTCAAGAACTCTGATGGGCCTCTCTTTATAGGTTAGGTTCTTCTCCAGTTCTATGCTTCCCAAGGGAACTTGTTCCTCTGGAACACGAAGACATTTCTTTAGCTGGGACACATGGAACACATTGTGCACATCTGTCAGTCCTTCTGGCAGTTCGAGCTGGTAGGCAACTTCGCCGCGTCTGGCGGTGATGAGGTAGGGGCCGATATAGCGAGGAGCTAACTTGCCGGACATTCCAAACCTCTTTAGACCACGGAGTGGAGATACTCGCAGGTACACATGATCTCCCACTGCAAACTCGAGATCACGTCTCCGATTATCTGCATAGTTCTTCTGTCGGGTTTGTGCTGTCTTTAAGCGGTCTCGAATCAACTTGACTTGCTTTTCAGCTTCCTTTAGAACGTCAGGTCCAAACACTTGTGCTTCACCTACTTCATTCCAACACAACGGGGTGTGACACTTTCGTCCAAACAGGGCTTCATTAGGGGACATTTGGATACGGGATTGATAACTGTTGTTGTAGGAGAACTCAGCGTAGGGAAGACAGCGATCCCATGTGCCTTCAAAGTCCAAGGCACACGCTCGAAGCATGTCCTCCAGGATCTGGTTAACTCGTTCTGTCTGCCCATCTGTCTGCGGGTGATAGGCGGTACTGAAGTTTAAATTGGTACCCATTGCCTCGTGTAACTGTTGCCAGAATCTGGAGGTAAACTGAGTGCCTCGATCCGACACAATCTTCTTTGGGCAACCGTATCGGCAAATGACGTGGGTCATGTACAGGTC
Source organism: Oryza officinalis (assembly GCA_008326285.1). Classification (NCBI taxonomy): domain Eukaryota; kingdom Viridiplantae; phylum Streptophyta; class Magnoliopsida; order Poales; family Poaceae; genus Oryza; species Oryza officinalis. The sequence goes on along the minus strand of BDMV01000006.1, from coordinate 1,448,280 downwards.
TGCCAGCTTTTTCCCATCGTAGGTGGTTTTCACTGGTACAAAGTGAGCTGCCTTGGTTAGGCGGTCCACGATTACCCAGATGGAGTCGTACCCGCTAGGGGCCCTTGGTAAACCGGTAATGAAATCCATACCGATCTCTTCCCATTTCCACTCGGGAATTTGGAGGGATTGTAACAAACCGGCGGGTTTCTGATGTTCGGCCTTTATTCTTTGGCAGATGTCACATAAGGCTACATACTCTGCAACATCTCGCTTCATTCCAGCCCACCAGAAGTATTCCTTGATATCTTGGTACATTTTGGTACTCCCAGGATGGATGGAGTAGGCAGACTCATGAGCTTCTCTCAGAATGAGGTCCTTTAATTCCCTTTTGCCTGGCACGCAGATGCGGGATCCGAACCAAACAGTATCCTGGTCGTCGATGGTGAAGCCTTTGAGTCTTTTCTTACAGATCTTATCCTTCATCTCTTTCATAACTTCGTCATCGGATTGTGCTTCTCGAATTTGAGCTTCTAGGGTAGGTTGCACTGTAAGACTGGCAAGGTTTCCGGTAGGGACCATGGTCAATTTCAACTTCTCGATTTCTCGACACAGATCATCCTGGGTTGGCCAAACTAGGGCGGTAGCGCAGTAGGTCTTGCGACTTAATGCGTCGGCGACCACATTTGCTTTTCCAGGGTGGTAGTGTATACCGAGATTATAATCCTTGATTAATTCCAACCATCTTCTCTGTCTCATGTTCAATTCACTCTGAGTAAAGATGTACTTGAGACTTTTGTGATCGGTGTAAATCTCACATCTGTTTCCAATCAGGTAGTGACGCCAAATCTTCAGGGCATGAATCACAGCTGCCAATTCCAGGTCATGCGTAGGGTAGTTGACTTCATGGGGCCTAAGTTGTCTTGAAGCGTAGGCCACCACCTTTCGGTCTTGCATCAGGACACATCCTAGACCTTGTCTCGATGCATCACAGAAGATCTCGAAATCCTTTCGGATGTCAGGCAGGGTGAGGACGGGAGCGGTCGTCAATCTTTTCTTGAGTTCTTGAAAACTGCGTTCACATGCTTCCGACCATTCAAACTTCCTTTCCTTTTTTAGCAGTTCCGTCATTGGTCGGGCCAATTTGGAAAATCCTTCGATGAACCTCCGGTAGTAACCTGCTAAACCGAGGAAACTACGGATCTCAGACACCGTCTTGGGTGCGTTCCAGGCGAGGACGGTCTCAACCTTACTGGGGTCTACTTCAACACCTTTGGTGGAAATGACATGGCCAAGGAAGGCTACTTTATCCAACCAGAACTCACACTTCGAGTACTTGGCGAAGAGCTGGTGGTCTCTCAACCTTTCCATTACTTTCCGTAGATGATTGGCATGATCCTGTTCATCTCTTGAGTAAATCAGAATGTCGTCGATGAAGACCACAACGAACTTATCCAAGTAGTCCATGAAAACTTTATTCATCAGGTTCATGAAGAAAGCCGGAGCATTGGTGAGTCCGAAGGACATCACGGTGAACTCATACAGGCCATACCGCGTTGAGAAGGCGGTCTTGGGGATATCTTCTGATCTGATTTTTAGCTGGTGATACCCAGATCGTAGGTCGATCTTGGAGAATACTCTGGCTCCTTCTAGTTGGTCGAATAAATCGTCAATCCGTGGTAGGGGATACTTATTCTTTATGGTTACTTCATTCAAGGCTCTATAGTCTATCACCATTCTCTCAGAGCCATCTTTCTTCTTTACTAAGAGCACAGGGGCTCCCCAAGGGGACGAGCTGGGTCGCACGTAACCCTTGTTCTGAAGTTCTTCGATCTGTTTCTTAACTTCTGCCAGTTCGTTGGCGGCCATTCTGTAGGGTCTCTTGGCAATGGGAGCGGTGCCTGGGGCAAGCTCTATAGAGAACTCGATTTCTCGATCCGGTGGCATTTCGGGTAGTTCTTCTGGGAACACATCGGGATACTCGTTGACTATAGGTACCATTTCCAAAGGAGTGGCTTGCAAACTGTTTAGGGTTGACCGGTTTCCAGGAAGGAGAGGAGTGAAACGCACTTGTTTTCCTCTGGGTCCTTGCAGAGTGATGGTTCTCTCAGCACAATCTATTTGTCCTTTGTGTTTAACCAACCAATCCATCCCTAGGATGACATCCAGACCTTGGGAGTCTAGGACTATGGGTTTGGCTGCGAAGCTAACCCCTTCTATCACTAGATCAACCTTGGGGCATAGTTTATCTGCCCTTATATCCTTTCCAGGGGAATGTATTACCATAGGTACTTGTAAATTTTGGGTTTTCCAACCATTTCTTTTCACAAAAGCTTGCGATATGAACGAATGAGAAGCTCCTGAATCAAATAGAACGAGTGCGGGTATGGAGTTGACAGAGAACATACCCATCACCACGTCGGGGGCCTCTTGGGCGGTTTCAGCTTGAATGTGGTTCACTCGACCTCGTCCAAAGTTGTTGGAGGCGCGAGAACCTTGTCCACTTGTCTGAGTGACTGGACGGGACTGTGCAGGTGCTGGCGTCCTGGGGAAGCTAGCATCAGAGCGTCCGGGGTTAGAATTTCCCTGATTCCGAGGACACTGCCTGGCGTAATGTCCCATTTGTTTGCACGTGAAGCACTGCACATTTGCCATTCCTGTGGGCGAATTGAAGGAGGAGACACTGTTCCTTGCGGTGTTGCCACTAGGGGCATGCTGCTGGGGCGACGGAGTAAGGCGGGGCACCGGTGGACGGGGAGTAAAGCCAGGTTGGCGACTGACTTGATGGGCAGGTTGGTGGTACTGCATGGGATGTCCAACACGAGGGCGTGGCGCACCTCGGAATGGGGGCGCTTGGTGGGTAGACTTGCGCTTCTTATATTCCTCAGTTGCCTCTTTTCTGGCATCCTCCAGAAGCAAGGCCTTGTTGACCATGTGCTGGAAGGTGGGGAAGTCATGGGCAAGCAACTGGATTCTCAACCCTACTGCGATTCCCTTCAAGAACTTCCTGATCTTTTTCTTGTCGGAGTCCACTTCTTCGGGAGCATACCGAGCCAATTTGTTGAAGCGACTCAGGTACTCATTGACGCTTCCTGTACCTTGTTTCAGACGGTTGAACTCTTCTTTCTTCATGTCGATGGTACTTTCGGGCACATGAGCTGCACGGAAGGCATCGGCGAACTCTGCCCACTCAATGTTGACAGCGTCTGGATGGGCATTACAGTAATTCTCCCACCAGTCGGCTGCAGAGCCTCTTAACTGATGTGCAGCAAAAAGGGTCTTTTCCACTGGGGTGCACTGCACTAGGTTGAGTTTTCTCTCAACATCCTTTAGCCAATCGTCGGCCTCAACGGGCTCGACGGTGTGAGAGAATTCCGGTGGGTGGGATCTTAGAAAGTCCGTCAGCTTGGATCTGTGATTGTTGTTATGGAAAGGCACTGGGTGCGGAGCCTGCGGCTGCAAATTCTGCTGGATGCCTGCTATGGCTTGGGCTAAGCCCTGCAAGATCTGAGTCTGAACTGCCATCATGTGCTGGTAATCTGCCTGAAGCTGGGGAGGCGGGGGTAAGTCCTGTGCACGGTTTGCTGCAGGATCTGCCTGAGCTGGAGCATTAACCGGTTCATTCCCTGACTCATTTTCCGATTCTGGTTCTTCCCTGCGGGTTTCGTAACCCAAACGAGCTGGAGCACGAGCCACACGACGGGGACGGGTAGCCATCTAATCTCCCAGAAAAGGGCGGGGTAAGAAAACAGAACAGCACTTAAAAAGGGAAGAAGTAAAGTAAACGAGCTCAGAAAGCACACACTAGTCATAAAGCTTTTCTCAACTCGGAAAGCACCTAAAACAACGGGTGTGGACAAGTCACAGAGCTGCGCCGAGCTTGACTGTACGCACACCACCTCAGAGATCCAGACTACCAGACAACACCCACAACAACACACTCACACACTACCTCGCCACGACTCCGAAAGAGTTGGCGGCGGTACAAAAGGTCTAGCACACGAACTCCACCTGCAGCAGACGAACTCTACTGCTCTCCTGCCTGGCTGGCTCCGGTGGTCGGCTCGTCTGAAGAGGACACGTCGATCGGCGCACGCGAAGGGACCGGCGGAACCTGTCGAGGGCCGGCAGCAGGGCGGCCTGCTGGCGGGGTAGGAGCTGGGTGGTCGAAACGGAACACGGTGGAGGAGCCCACAACGCGCTTCCGCGCGGTGCGGATCAGTCGGAGCCCACGGCGGCTGACGACTGGGGTGTGACCTGGGGTGTAGGAGGGGCTGGCACGGTGGGGGTAGGGAGAGTAAACTGGCGAGTACGGCACACGCGGGCTGGGGGAGCGTGGGCCGCTGGGAGTGCGAGCAGAGCCACGTGAACTGTAGAAGGACAGGTGGCTGGAGTGGCAAAGGCGGCCAGAGTCCCAGGAGGTAGTGTCCACGGAGGTGACACCCTCCTCAGCAAGGCGGGCCTCCAGTGCGGCGTAGCGGCGAGCCAAGGAGCGGTAAGCCTCAAGGAGAAGGTCGTGCTGAGTGGCCTGAGCGCCAGAAAGCTCCACCATGCGCGTCAGCGCAGGGTGCGACTCACGGTAAGGGCAAGGGTAGCGGCTGTCTGCACGGCCAGGAGGGAGCTGCGGGATCAGCCGGAAGGCCGAACCTGCAAGGCGACGACGGTAGTCGTAGGCCAAGCGACGCAGAGCGGTCCAGGAGAGGTCCTGGTACGCGAGCTGGAGCGTGGGGCGAGCCAAGTTGAAGTGGTGAGGGCGAAGGCCAGCGCTGTGTGTACCTCCGCGGGGGTAAAGGTACACGGACAGCTCACAGCGGGGAGGGAAGCGGTCCACGGAGTACCCAGCGTACTCGGGACAAGAGAAGCCAAGGAAGCCAGCGAGGTCTCTCAGCTGGTCGACGTGGTGACCCTCACCAACGCCGTGGGAACTGTGGGTGGCGTTGACTGCCATCTACAATTTTGAAAAAGAAAGAGAAGTCAGTAACCAGTTTTGTAAACAGAGTAAGAGAAGAAGAAAAGAACCGAACTTTTCGCAAATAGCTTTTTCAGAACTTAGCATCCTTACGGTCATCTAACGTCGGGTTTCGTCCTAGGCCAAAGCTGCGCTCTGATACCATCTTCTGTCACGCCCCAAACTGGCCCCGGGCGGAGACCAGGATAGAGCGGTCCAGATTGACCTGTATGCCTGTACCAGTCCCAGGAAATAGCGCTGGTACAACAGGAAGACTGAATATCACAACAACAGCGGTCTCTTTATTTAAGAGTAGGATTACAACCAAGGTTGGAACTGCGGACAGAACCCGAGTTCACAACAGCATTACAAAAAGGCGGAAGCGGAAAGCGGAGACTAGCCCTAAGCCACAAGCAAAGCCTTGGGGAAGGCCGAAACCCTACTACTGCTCGAAGTCTGCTTGCTCCTGGAAGAACTCTTCATCAGCAGGGTCCACCTCTTCATCTTCGAGAACTGGGGGGGGTTTAATTATATAGAGCAAGGGTGAGTACGGGAGTACTCAGCAAGTCAGGGGAATTAAGTGTTTAATGCAAGCTTCAAGGGAAAGCCAGTTATTTTTCACAATTGATTTTAGTTTAAGACTTTAGAAACATCTAAGTGAGTGCTTCTCAACGACACGGATGAGAAAGTGCGTCTCATCCGGCCGGAGCAGTGAAAATGTATCGATTGATTCTTGTCGGCACGAGAGGCTCCCTGCCAATCGTTCACCGACCCGGCTGCACCAACAGCCACAACTCACGCACCTCGGTACGAGAGGCTCCCTGCCAATCGTCACCGACTCCGGCTGCTTCAACAGCCTTAAACCAAGCACAGAACGGAAAACCTCACACCAACAGCAGTTCACAAGGTGTTCAATAAAACTACGCTAAGGAATCACCTCACATCCGCCCATGACCGTGGGCACGGCTGTTCGAACAGTTGTTAACCTCTGCAGAGGGGGTACACTTTACCCACACGACGTTACTAACCCCGAATCACCCAGCCCGCGACCCTCGGTCACGTCTGGCGACCTTAAGGCTTTCACGACAAGGCATTTCGAAAGCCGACTCAGGGTCACCTTATGCCAACGGGAGGGGTCCCACGGACCAACACCAGGTTAGGTCCCAGACCATACTGTGCCAGGAAGCCCAGGGGTCCTCCCCGACACCACCCCGGCGAATCCACTTGTCCCTTGGCATCAAGATTTCCCTGGCCTAGCTACTTACTCAGCCAGGGGCGTCCCATATCACCCATGTGGTCGTACTTGACATATGCTTGGATGTAATTCCCAAGGAATCGGTCCTTAGAGCGAGAACGGGCAGACCGTACCTCCAGTACGTCTCCCGTACCGCGAGTTTTAGAAACTCACTTTATTTTCAAGGCACCGACCCAAGTGTCGGGTTTTCCAAGCACTTTGTAAACTCAAGTTTTACCCTGGTGGTCATTTTAAATTTAGAGGGGAGTCTCGATATTCGTACGCGAGATGCGAATACCAAGGCCTCACCCGAGGGGTGACAAGGGTGTCAGGATATTCAACACTCAAGGAAGGTAAATGCAGCAAATGGGTAGGGCCTGACGGTTATATTGCAAACCGAGGCCAAGTGTCAAGTGTAACCTAAACATGCATAGTTTGCGGAAATCAAAATACTTAATTTTAAATTATGGGTTCAATTGAACAAAGGTGACTTGCCTTGCTCGAGATCTTGAGCTTCTTCCTCGAAATTCGCGCACTGCGGGTCTTCGGGCTCCGATACTACACGCGAAACGAGACGACTCAACAAAGCGATAAAAAGAAGCCCTATTAATGACCACTAAGCGTGCCATTAGGTAGATCTCGATTTTTGAGGAATTTTGGATGTGGAACGGGGTCAATCGGACGAAAGGTTGAAAAGATATGAATTTCCGAAGTTTACGGATTTTCTGGAATAAAGAAAAAGGAATTATTAATTCCCTGGAAAAAGAAAAGAAGGAGGGATGCAATTTAGACTTTATTTTGGGCGGCTAAGGGCGGCCCAATGGCATAGAATGGGCCCGGCCGAAATAATGGGCCGTCGGCCCGAAGGGATCGGCTTATGGCCGATCGGCGCGGGAGAGAGGAAGGCCGATGGGCCTATCGGCCGATGGCGGGAGGCCGATGGCCGAGTGGGCCAGCGGGAAGAGGCCGAGTGGAGAGAGAGGGGGCCGATGGACCAAGCGGAGATGGGCCGAGCAGCTGCGCGGCCTAAGTGGCCGGTCGTACCGGCGCGGCCCGGCCGACGCGCGAGGGCCATTGGCCGGTCTCACGTGGGACCCGGGACGGCGTACGTGGCGTCCACATCAGCGAAGGAAGAAGAGAAAAAGAAAAAAAAAGGGGGGGGCTCGCCCGGGGTGAACGGCTCACGGGCGCCCGGCAGCGAGTGGACAGCGAGCCGGCGGGGTGGACGGCGTCGGGAGGCGCCGGAGGGGCGAGGAGAGAGTGGGGAATCGAGCCACCGGCTCGGATCGGGCCGCGGGGGTGCGACGGCGGCCGGCGACGGCGCGGTGCGACGGCGACAACGGCGGCTCGGGGAAAGGGCGGAGGAGAGGGCGACGGCCACGGCGGCGCCCGGGAGAGGGTTCTACGGCACTACCTAGAGCCCTAGGCTGGGGAAGAAGAGAGGAGGCGGAAGGGCGAAAAGAATTACTGCGGCAGGAGGAGCTCGCCGGGGACGGGGCGACGGTGCGCGGGCGGACTCGGCGCGGCTCCAGCCGAGGGAGAGGGGAGGGAGACGGCGCCCGGAGCCCCTTCGGGCGCCCTCGCTGCGGCAGCGGGCGGCAAGGGCGGCGGCGGCAGCGAGGAGAAAAGGGGGCGAGCTCGGGTGGAGGCGGCAATGGCGGCCGGGCGGAGGGGGGTTTTTGTAGGGGCGCTAGGTCGGTTTTGGGGGGGAGAAAGGTCGGTTCACGGGTGCGGGAAAGGGACCGGCGCTCGCGCTAGCGGCCAAGCAACGGCTGCGGTGACGTCGGCGGCGGTCGGCGACCGGGGAAAAAGGAAGAAGGGAAAAGGGAAAAGGGGTGCTGTCCCCATGCCGCTTTGGGCAAGGACGCGCGCGGGGGAGAGAGAGGGGAGCGCGCGCTCTGCGCCTTGGCGGCATGTGCGCAGGCGGCAGGGCGAGGGGACCAGCGGCGGTGGCGGGACGGAACGGGGGTGCCGGTGGGAGGCCTCCGGGAGAGAGAGAGGAGAACGGCGGGGTGAGAGAGAGAGAGGAGAGCGGGGCTCTCACTCTCGCACGGGTGCGTGCGGCGCACGTGCGCACGTGCCCGACGCGGTGGCCGCGCGGACCGGGCCAGGAACAGCGCGGCCCAGTGGAAAAGGGGAGTAGGCCGAGTGGGTGGCCCAGGAGAAGAAGGGTGAGTGGGCCGGGAGAGAAACGGCCCGAGGGTAGGGGGGTAAGATAGACTTTTCCAGAGAAAGAAAGAGAGGGAGTTTTAGGGCTCGGATTTGAAATCCGATTTCGCGGTTTTCTCCGGAATTGAACTGAGAGGGGAAACACGAGACCTTGGCACTCGACAAGACTCAACCGAAGGGCAAACTTTCGCAAATAGGGTTTTTAGCAAATTAGGTTTTCCCGGTAACGCCGCGACAAAACGGGCGTTACACTTTGCCTCCCTCATTTGGAACCACAGTAAGAATTTCTTTTTAGAAATAATACTATTTTAATAGAGAATTACAAAAATATAGTCTGGTCATCCGAAATCACAAATTTAACACACTATCAAACAACCAAAATTCGACAGGGTGCCTATGAAACAATCATTGTTCGACAGATACGTGTAAAAGGTACCTATCAAACAACAACAACCGTTTGACGGGTTAATTCACTGGATAAAAAAAGAAAGATGCATACATGCACACTACACCATCTGCAGTTTTCTACAACAGCTCAAATGAAATCCAACAGCCTTGTAGGGTACGGTATTATTTATTAAATAGGTGACAGCCTTGTCGGTAACTTATTTTTCAACAATGCTGTCATAGACAAGGGTATTATAACCAACAGCCATATCGCACAATATTATCAGACCACATTTTGGCAATATAGATTTGTTATACATGATTACATGTTATATGAGTTTTGGTATATATGTATACTAAGAAAAGGAGTATTTTTTTCCTTTAACAAGAATCCATATATTATTTTACTTCTATAGAGATTGGGCTTTTGTAACCATTTTTTATATAATTATATTTGTGAAGAATGTTAAGCTTTTATTCATTAAAAAATAAATACAAGATGCATATATAAGAATGAAGCAAATGATGCAAACGATTTATGCATGTCCATATACTTACGTCTTTGAGCCTTGCATGTTGCAGCCTTTCGTTATTATGATTTTATAGAAACAAACAAACTTGGAGGATAGCTGGCAACAAGATTGATATGACTGGTCAAAGCAAACCACTATTTTTGGTAATCTCTTAGCACTAGTGCCTATAATTTTGCACCATCATTAACTAGGTCATGCATGCAGGTTTTATTCATATCGATCGAGCCGTATATATATTCAACCACACGCTAGCTTCACGTCAATCTCTTTTCTTTTCCAACATGATTAGCAGAGACTTTGTTGGAGAAGATCTAGTGCTCGGTTAGAGATGGCGCAGGGGTGAGATGGGTGACTATGTGCTCAAGGTTTTTGCATTGTTTCTTCATGGACTCCACGTAATTTACTTCGGTTAATCCTCTCCAATTGTATGCTTGCATCCTTTCTAGAATAAATGAAAAATCTATATGTTTCATACACATGCAGAACCAGCAGAAGCGTGATTTGTATCGAGTTCAGGCCATGTTTGATAACATGGAGAATTTGGTAGGCACTGTATACAATTTGGTTGGAGCAGTTCTGAGTTCATCGATCGGCTGGACCATGGCATCGATCACCCAACGCTGTTGCTGATTTTTAGAGGCACACGACATCTGCCACTATATATAGAATAGTACAAGGGAATTGTAATTTGTTTTTTCTTTTAGAAAAATTGGACCAGTGAATTGTTCGAATGGTGTGTGTGTGTGGGATATATGTGTTATTCACAGATTTATCTATGTATTCTTGCTCTGAACAGTGCAAGTGCGCATGGAGGCCTATCGAACGTTGGGAGTTCGATTGGTTCTGCCACTTACATGTAGGATGGCATGTCGAACATTGGGTATTTGATAGGTCCCTGTTACACAATAGCCTATACATACATGCATCATAAAAAATTGAAAAAACTCATACACACATGCATCATGAAGAATTAAAAAAAAAATCATATTGTCCTGTCGAACAACCGCTATTTGATAGAGGTACCTATCAAACAACCGTTGTTCGATATGTGTCCTATTGAATTTTGGTTGTTCGACGAGATGCTAAATTTGTGATTCCGGGTGACTGAACTATAGTTATTCAATTCTATATTAAAAAAATATTATTTCTAAAAAAATATTCCGACGGTAATGCGCCTCTCGCGTCGTTTTTTGATGTGGTCTCGATACTCGTGATGACCGATGACTTGGTTTGTGATGTTTTGTCTTGCAAGAACGTACCGATCGAGCTGCGGATCTGCGCGGACGGGTGTTATGCTGGAGCTGCGGATCTACCCAGTACGTGTCCGATCATACGATGGCATATGCTGGAGCTGCTGCCCGACGATCGAGGTCCGCAGGAGGTGACTCAAATTTCCAGCTTTTCATAGCTTTAATTAATTTGTTCTCTGTCTGCATGCCACCTTGATCGTGTGTTTTGAGACATTAGATTGGCTCTCATCATGTGCTCCATGGAATGCAGCAGTGATACGTACGAGTGATTTTCCTTTTTGGTTTCTACCGGAAAGAATGAATTTTGTTATTGTTATTTCACTATGCAGAGGCATATGTATAATTATTGTAAATGTTGGTCTGGAAAATGGCGAGGAGTACTGTCTGACTGAACCCAGATTTAGATTCTGATAGTTAGTGTTACTTCTCAATACATATGCTTCTTGAATGGCGTGCATCAAATCATTCTAGTATCTATATGTTCAAGCAATATATGTTCAAGTTGATATGTGTTTGTACATACTTTGCTTGGCAATTAGTAGTATGCAACACCTTGTAGTTTAATTAGATGTAAATTTCTTGTTGGATTATGGTTCAGTATTTTAGCTAAAGAAGCGCTCTTTAATTTGATTTACTCTCTGTTTATGGTAAAGTTTGTTCGTATCTGCATGATGAATGTACGCAATACTACCTCCAAAGAGGCTATCTGAACTTCTGAAACCACACAAAGTAACTCGAAATCTGAGATGAACTATGGCAGTCGTTATTATGTTAATTGTTGGTGATTCTTTAACCGGACGCAGAAAGGAAATCGTAAACTAAAAAATGGTGATACTTCAACATAAAGAGCATCCAATTTCACAAATATAAACATTGATCATCCTTTGTCTCAGCCCTCAATTAATGATGGCAGGATGTGAACAAACTTTTTGAAACAAAAAACCTTAGCTATGTTGGAGTGGGTCGATAAGAAATAAACAATTTTGAATAAGTTATTTGGTGTGTCTACATGAAAAATATGTTTTTTTAAAGTGCTCAGCTGACCACGATAACTAAGCACTAATTATTTAATAAACTTATTTTATTTTAGTTTTTTCCGTTACAAAGCACGTGACACTTTTACTAGATTACTTTCAATTAATTAAACACATGAGCGGATCATCTCGTCATTGAGCCAAACATATCCCTATCCAATGAAATCTGGCACGTCAGACTTGTCGAGGCACCACGTACGTGTCCCTGGTGCTGGCGGACTCCTCGCCGATGACGGAAGTCACCGGCCGGCAAGCAGTAGAACGTGGTGGCGACGTCGCCGCCGTCGCTCCTGCTGATCCTCCTTGAGCACATCCCGCCTCTACTTGTCGTCGTGGCCTTCCTCTGTCTCCAGCTCTGCCGCTGGAGCCCGAGATCCCCTCCCGCTCGTCATCATAGAGTCCAGATCTAGCTACCGGAGAGAACTATTCGGTCCTCAACAGCTCAGGTCCATTTACCTTCGGTAACCAAACAGGAAGAAGCCACAATTAGATGGTACATTGTGTGATGTTTCAGTCAATATATATATGTTGATGTTTCTTGTGTTGATTTAATGTTGTAGCAGGAATTTGATGGCGTTTCATATTTTATGTTTTCGATTCTTGCCGATCTCTTCTAATGTTTCAACAGTTAAAACTCAATGTTCCCACCATCGCCGGTCACGCCGATCTCCCCGCCATCACCTGCGCCAGCCGTCAGATCCATCTGGTCGTGGCAGCGCCGGCCATCACCCCTTGCCACGCCCGCGTCGGAGCCAGCCGTGGGAGCCCTAGATACGGAGAGTGAAAATAGTCACGAAAATTTCCGATTGATCAAGCGCCGTTTTTATATAAGAGGTACCGTTTCTGACCGTTATCGTTTTTGGCTATATAAAATTTGTTTTTTCTAATTCCATTTTGCATCGTATTGATGTCGACACTGTATTCACACCGATTCGTATTCGCTCTGTTTTGTATTCGATAATATTAGCTTCTGTTTTCATATCCAGGATTTTTATTAAAAAAATAGAAACGAAAACAGTAGAGGTGGTTTTCATCCATTTCTGATCCGTTTTCATCCCTAGTAGTTAGGGGTGTTTTTGGTTGGATGTCACTCTAACCAACCAATCTATGAGTTCCTTACACCTTAGCCTCTCTGTTTATATTATAAGATGTTTTGACGTTTTTAAATCAAACTTAAAGATTTTTTTTTAAATCAAATTTTTTTAAGTTGACTAATTTTATAAAAAAATATAGTAATATTTTCAACATTAAACAAATATACTATCAAAACATATTTAATGATATATTTAATGTAACTAATTTGATGTTATAGAAGATGCTATATTTATTTATAAATTTAATTAAATTTATAAAATTTAATTAAGAAAAAAAATCAAAGCGAATTCTAATATAAAACGGAGAAAACGGAGGAAGTACTGTTTAGAGTACAAAATTAAAGCAGCCCACTTTGTTTGTGCCCAATCCATAGCAGAAAACTCGATACAGGCTTACAGCCCCTATGCTTTTACTACTAACTACTGTTACAGCCCAGTATGCACAGCGTAGCAGGCTGGCAAGCACAATCCACAGGCGGATTGGATACAACTACTATCTTATTATTCTACATACTTTATCGATATTCTTCCTTTCCTTTTTTATAATGAAATTCGTTCCGGCATTTGTTTTGAGAAAGCTACGTGCAGCCAAATATAGTTTATATATGCGATCATAGATCAGCTTTGCTATACCACTCCCAAGTCAGTAATATATGACTGACAAAACGGTACCCATTCATTTTATATTATAAGTCGTTATAATATTCACAGATTGGACCAGTGAATTGTTCGAATGGTGTGTGTGGGATATATGTGTTATTCACAGATTTATCTATGTATTCTTGCTCTGAACAGTACAAGTGCGCATGAAGGCCTATCGAACATTGGGAGTTCGATTAGTTCTGTCACTTGCATGTAGGATGGCATGTCAAACATTGGGTGTTTGATAGGCCCCTGTTACACAATAGCCCATATATACATGCATCATGAAGAATTGAAAAAACTCATACACACATGCATCATGAGGAATTAAAAAAAAATCATATTGTCCTGTCGAACAACCGCTATTTGATAGGGGTACCTATCAAACAACCGTTGTTCGATATGTGTCCTATTGAATTTTGGTTGTTCGATAAGATGCTAAATTTGTGATTCCGGGTGACTGGACTATAGTTCTTCAATTCTATATTAAAAAATATTATTTCTAAAAAAAAATATTACGATGGCATATGCTGGAGCTGCTGCCCGACGATCGAGGTCCGCAGGAGGTGACTCAAATTTCCAGCTTTTCATAGCTTTAATTAATTTGTTCTCTGTCTGCATGCCACCTTGATCGTGTGTTTTGAGACATTAGATTGGCTCTCATCATGTGCTCCATGGAATGCAGCAGTGATACGTACGAGTGATTTTCCTTTTTGGTTTCTACCGGAAAGAATGAATTTTGTTATTGTTATTTCACTATGCAGAGGCATATGTATAATTATTGTAAATGTTGGTCTGGAAAATGGCGAGGAGTACTGTCTGACTGAACCCAGATTTAGATTCTGATAGTTAGTGTTACTTCTCAATACATATGCTTCTTGAATGGCGTGCATCAAATCATTCTAGTATCTATATGTTCAAGCAATATATGTTCAAGTTGATATGTGTTTGTACATACTTTGCTTGGCAATTAGTAGTATGCAACACCTTGTAGTTTAATTAGATGTAAATTTCTTGTTGGATTATGGTTCAGTATTTTAGCTAAAGAAGCGCTCTTTAATTTGATTTACTCTCTGTTTATGGTAAAGTTTGTTCGTATCTGCATGATGAATGTACGCAATACTACCTCCAAAGAGGCTATCTGAACTTCTGAAACCACACAAAGTAACTCGAAATCTGAGATGAACTATGGCAGTCGTTATTATGTTAATTGTTGGTGATTCTTTAACCGGACGCAGAAAGGAAATCGTAAACTAAAAAATGGTGATACTTCAACATAAAGAGCATCCAATTTCACAAATATAAACATTGATCATCCTTTGTCTCAGCCCTCAATTAATGATGGCAGGATGTGAACAAACTTTTTGAAACAAAAAACCTTAGCTATGTTGGAGTGGGTCGATAAGAAATAAACAATTTTGAATAAGTTATTTGGTGTGTCTACATGAAAAATATGTTTTTTTAAAGTGCTCAGCTGACCACGATAACTAAGCACTAATTATTTAATAAACTTATTTTATTTTAGTTTTTTCCGTTACAAAGCACGTGACACTTTTACTAGATTACTTTCAATTAATTAAACACATGAGCGGATCATCTCGTCATTGAGCCAAACATATCCCTATCCAATGAAATCTGGCACGTCAGACTTGTCGAGGCACCACGTACGTGTCCCTGGTGCTGGCGGACTCCTCGCCGATGACGGAAGTCACCGGCCGGCAAGCAGTAGAACGTGGTGGCGACGTCGCCGCCGTCGCTCCTGCTGATCCTCCTTGAGCACATCCCGCCTCTACTTGTCGTCGTGGCCTTCCTCTGTCTCCAGCTCTGCCGCTGGAGCCCGAGATCCCCTCCCGCTCGTCATCATAGAGTCCAGATCTAGCTACCGGAGAGAACTATTCGGTCCTCAACAGCTCAGGTCCATTTACCTTCGGTAACCAAACAGGAAGAAGCCACAATTAGATGGTACATTGTGTGATGTTTCAGTCAATATATATATGTTGATGTTTCTTGTGTTGATTTAATGTTGTAGCAGGAATTTGATGGCGTTTCATATTTTCTGTTTTCGATTCTTGCCGATCTCTTCTAATGTTTCAACAGTTAAAACTCAATGTTTTGGTTGTAAGAGCAAAATGTTTTGATTGTGATTCCATGGTGTTTTATCATTTTAATAGTTTGGAACATTTTTAACCTAGTTGTGAAACAACGAAAAAAAAATCAAACATCCGATTTGTAATCGTGTAAAAAACTGGTGATTAAATTAATTTTGTCTCCTTTGCTAGCTAGATTGTGGAGTATATCTCCTTATTAAGGACATTATTACTCATATACATACCTAGAAAGTAGTCGTAATTAACATCCATAACCCAAAAACGATTTTAGCCTCAACTCATTTAGTTGGTCCACACCTGTAACTCCCTTGCATTTTTCTACGTTCTCGTTTTACACAAAAAGTTTAAACCAGAATTAATATATAGTAACCGGGCTCTCCTTATAAATTGCTCACTTTCTTCTTGCTAGACAAGGTGGTACTAAAGCTAGCTATAGGCTTGCTTGCTGCTGCTCCTTTGCATGCTCGCTAGCTACCGCTGCTGCGTGCAAACTGCTAGCAAGCTACCTTTCTTGGGCCAAGATACGGAGAGTGAAAATAGTCACGAAAATTCCTGATTGATCAAGCGCCGTTTTCATATAAGAGGTACCGTTTCGGACCGTTATCGTTTTTGGCTATATAAAATTTGTTTTTTCTAATTCCATTTTGCATCGTATTGATGTCGACACTGTATTCACACCGATTCGTATTCGCTCTGTTTTGTATTCGATAATATTAGCTTCTGTTTTCATATCCGGGATTTTTATTAAAAAAATAGAAACAAAAACAGTAGAGGTGGTTTTCATCCATTTCTGATCCGTTTTCATCCCTAGTAGTTAGGGGTGTTTTTGGTTGGATGTCACTCTAACCAACCAATCCATGAGTTCCTTACACCTTACTCTCTCTGTTTTATATTATAAGATGTTTTGACGTTCTTAAATCAAACTTAAATATTTTTTTTAAATCAAACTTTTTTAAGTTTGACTAATTTTATAAAAATATATAGTAATATTTTCAACATCAAACAAATATACTATCAAAACATATTTAATGTAACTAATTTGATGTTATAGAAGATGCTATATTTATTTATAAATTTAATTAAATTTATAAAAATTAATTAAGAAAAAAATCAAAGCGAATTCTAATATAAATATAAAACGGAGAAAACGGAGGAAGTACTGTTTAGAGTAGAAAATTAAAGCAGCCCACTTTGTTTGTGCCCAATCCATAGCAGAAAACTCGATACAGGCTTACAGCCCCTATGCTTTTACTACTAACTACTGTTACAGCCCAGTATGCACAGCGTAGCAGGCTGGCAAGCACAATCCACAGGCGGATTGGATACAACTACTATCTTATTATTCTACATACTTTATCGATATTCTTCCTTTCCTTTTTTATAATGAAATTCGTTCCGGCATTTGTTTTGAGAAAGCTACGTGCAGCCAAATATAGTTTATATATGCGATCATAGATCAGCTTTGCTATACCACTCCCAAGTTAGTAATATATGACTGACAAAACGGTACCCCATCGTTTTATATCATAAGTCGTTATCAAGTTTATAAAAAAATATAATAACATTTCCAACACAAAATATACATATTATCAAAATATATTCAATGTTACATTCTGACGGAGCGTGAAACTCCTCACCGAGAGACCGCGCAGGTCCCCCTTTGCCGGTTCGGCTGGGGGCGCAAGGTGAACTTCTTCGCCCCTGATCTGTGGGATCTCAGCGACAAAAACGCATGGAAGCAGGCGATTTAGACAGGTTCGGGCCGCTAGGGAGCGTAATACCCTACTCCTGTGTTCTGGTAGATCTGAGAGTATGATGGGATTCAGAGAGAGTCCAGCCCCCAGACAGAGTCAGCCAGAGTCCCCCTCTTTCCTAGGCCTGGGCCTCCTTTTATATGGCAAGGGGCTACCACATGGGCCACGAGCTACCTAAGAAAGAAAACATTCTTTTACATTTAGGGTTGTCCTATCGTCGGAAGCAGCCTCAGACAGACGCCGCAGCACGCCTCTGCTCGGCCAGTCGACCCATCCGGGGGACGCCCATTTCAACTTTCATTAAATGACGGGCGACTTCTGCGTCTCGCTTGCGTTGGAATCGGGAAAGCATCTGACCGGGGCTGACATACCAACTCCGGGAATTGGCACGCCAACTCCGGCTGAGAGACGAGAGACAGAGGGCTCTCATCATTCCGACGGGATAGGGTGAGGCATGCAGCAGGCCGCCTGGCGCCACCTAACCCGCGATCTGATCGGTCTGCGACCGGTCATTCGCTGTGACCGGTCACGGACCGGATATGCACGCGCCACGCCGCATTAAATGCGGCGTAGTGCGCCCGTCTGAACCGCTATAAATGCGGTTAGGTGAGTTCTGCCGTGCTCACCTAACCTGCGCACGTGGCACCAAAACCACAGGGGGTCGGGGAGTCCCAGGCCTCGGGGTAGAGACGGGAGCGACCAGATCCCGGGGGGGAACCGGGAGGGCAGCCGCCACGTCACCCTCGGGCCCGACCCCTGCGGGGGAACGGGCCACGTGGATCCCTGTGGCCGCCCTTCGCTTTGGTCTCGACACCCCCGGTCCCATGTCACCGACAGTAGCCCCCGGCGTCACGCCTGGGTAGCCACACCCGGGGGGGCACCCAGGGTTGACACCACCCCTCGGGCCTGATGACAGGTGGGACCGGCCCCCAAAGGCGAACAGGACTCCTACGGTCGTGAGCCGCGCACATCGGTGAAGAATGTCAGTCGACATTAATGAGCGGTCTCCTTGTAACCGCAACATTACTCGAGGCAGCGCGCGGATCGGGACACATCGATCCGTTTCGCCTGGGGACGTAATGATGGCGCTTTTTGCGATAACCGAGCGCGATTAATGCGCACACCATCTGCCCCTCCTCGACCGCCACGGTCGCACGACTGACGCGTGCGCCGTAAGCGGGCGAGTGGGGTTAGTGGAGGCGTGGGCGCGAGAAACGAGAGGGCAAGGAGATGGGCATGGAAAACGAGGAGCCGAGCGCGGCGGAGGCAAGGGCATAAAGGGCGCCGAGGAAGGGATTCGTTTCCTTCCTCTCGCCACTTTTTCCTTGCATTTGCCATCTGTGCTCTAGCTCTCTCGTTTCTCTCGCCTTACTCTCGCCACGCGCTCTCGTCCTCAAGCTCCCCCTTCGCCGGTGCCATAACGCGGAGCTCTGTCACGCCCCAAACTAGCCTCGAACGGAGGCCAGTATAAGACGATCCAAATTAACCTGTATGCCTGTACCAGTCCTAGGAAATAGCGCTGGTACAACAGAAAGACAGAATATCACAACAACAGCGGTCTCTTTATTTAAGAGTAGGATTACAACCAAGATTGGAACTGCGGACAGAACCCGAGTTCGCAACAGCATTACAAAAAGGCGGAAACGGAAAGCGGAGACTAGCCCTAAGCCACAAGCAAAGCTTTGGGGGAAGGCCGAAACCATACTACTGCTCGAAGTCTGCTTGCTCCAGGAAGAACTCTTCATCAGCAGGTTCCACCTCTTCATCTTCGAGAACTGGGGGGGTTTAATTATATAGAGCAAGGGTGAGTACGGAAGTACTCAGCAAGTCAGGGGAATTAAGTGTTTAATGCAAGTTTCAAAGGAAGGCCAGTTGTTCTTTTTCACAATTGACTTTAGTTCAGGACTTTCAGAAACATCTAAGTGAGTGCTTCTCAACGGCACGGACGAGAAAGTGCGTCTCATCCGACCGGAGCAGTGAAATTGTATCAATTGATTCTTGTCGGCGTGAGAGGCTCCCTGCCAATCGTTCACCGACCCCGGCTGCTCCAACAGCCACAACTCACACTCGCCGGTACGAGAGGCTCCCTGCCAATCGTCACCGACTCCGGCTGCTCCAACAGCCACAAGTCAACACATCGGTACGAGAGGCTCCCTGCCAATCGTCACCGACTCCGGCTGCTTCAACAGCCTTAAACCAAGCATAGAAGGGGAAACCTCACACCAACAGCAGTTCACAAGGTGTTCAATAAAAACTACGCTAAGGAATCACCTCACATCCGCCCATGACCGTGGGCACGGCTGTTCGAACAGTTATTAACCTCTGCAGAGGGGGTACACTTTACCCACACGACGTTACTAACCTCGAATCACCCAGCCCGCGACTCTCAGTCACGTCTGGCGACCTTGAGGCTTTCACGACAAGGCATTTCGAAAGCCGACTCAGAGTCATCTTATGTCAACGGGAGGGGTCCCACGGACCAACACCAGGTTAGGTCCCAGACCATGCTGTGCCAGGAAGCCCAGGGGTCCTCCCCGACACCACCCCGGCGAATCCACTTGTCCCTTGGCATCAAGATTTCCCAGGCCTCGCTAATTACTCAGCCAGGGGCGTCCCATATCACCCATGTGGTCGTACTTGACATATGCTCGGATGTAATTCCCAAGGAATCGGTCCTTAGAGCGAGAACGGGCAGACCGTACCTCCAGTACGTCTCCCGCACCGCGAGTTTTAGAAACTCACTTTAATTTCAAGACACCGACCCAAGTGTCGGGTTTTCCAAGCATTTTGTAAACTCAAGTTTTACCCAGGTGATCAATTTTAAAGTTTGAGGGGAGTCTCGATATTCGTACGTAAGGTACGGATACCGAGGCATCACCTGAGGGGTGACAAGGGTGTTAGGGTATTCAATAATCAAGGAAGGTGAATGCAGCAAAAGGGTAGGGCCTGCCGGTTGTATTGCAAACCGAGGCCACGTGCCAAGTGTAACCTAAGCATGCATAGTTTGCGGAATCAAAATACTTAATTTAAATTATGGGTTCAATTGATCAAAGGTGACTTGCCTTGCTCGAGATCTTGAGCTTCTTCCTCGAAATCCGCGCACTGCGGGTCCTCGGGCTCTGAGACTACACGCGAAACGAGACAACTCAACAAAGCGACAAAAGAAGCCCATTAAAGACCACTAAGCGTGCCATTAGGTAGATCTCGATTTTTGAGGAATTTTGGAAGTGGAACAGAGTTAATCGGACGAACGGTTGAAAAGATATGAATTTCCGAAGATTAAAGGATTTTCTGGAATAAGAAAAGGAATTATTAATTCCCTGGAAAAAGAAACGAAGGAGGGATGAAATCTAGACTTTATTTTGGGCGGCTAAGGGCAGCCCAAAAGATTTGAATGGGCGCGGCCGAATTAATGGGCCAGCGGCCCGAAGGGATCGGCCCATGGCCGATCGGCGCGCGAGAGGGAATAGGCCGATGGGCCTAGCGGCCGATGGGCCGGGGGCCGATGGCCGAGTGGACCAAGCGGGAAAGAGGCCGAGTGGCCGGGGAGGCCGATCGGGGAGAGAGACCGGTGGGCCGAGGTTGAAAGAAGGGCCGAGCCCACGAGCGACGAGAGGGAAGGCGGCTGATGGGGCGTCGACTTGACTCGGTCAAGTCCACGTGGACCGCCACGTCAGCTAGATGGGTGAGAGGAGGCCGGACGGAGATAGAACGACGGCGGCGCGGGGAGCGTTCCAGCGAACGATGGCGAGTCGGAGGGGACGGCGGGCATCGGCGGTTAGAGGAAGAGGAGGGGAGTCGATTCCATGGCTCGGATTGGAGAGAGGATGTACGACGGCGGCCGGCGGTGAAGCGCAACCCTGTGCAGCGGCGGTGAAAGGGGCGGCATGACAAGAGAGCAAGGAAAGGCGGAGATGGCGGCCACGGCGGTGCTCCGGGGTTTGATGGGACGCTCGCCGACGGAAGGAGGCGGCGTCCGAAGATGGCGGAGCTGGCTATTGCCGGGAGAGGAGAAGAGAGGCCGGCGGCCACGGAGAGGCGCACGGTTGTGTGCGCCCGTGCGGTAGGAGGGAGAAAGAGGCATGGAGCTCACCGACAACAAGATGGAGCGTTGGCGGCGGTTTGGGGATGGCAGTCCGGTCCGGTGCGCCGGGAACGCGGCAGCGGGGTGGACACTGGGCGCGGAAAGAGGCGCCGGCACGGCCGAAGTCGTGGCGGGGCAGTTGCGTCTGGTNGCGGAGCGGCACGGTGCCGAGGGGATCGCGTGGCGGCGGGCAGCCGACAGCGAGGAAGGGGCGACTGGGCCTCGCCTCCTTGGGCACGAAGCTAGAGGAGGAGAAGGACGTCCCAGGGCCAGATTTTAAAGAGGAGGGGGAGAGAGTTTAGGTCGGTTTGGAGCGGGGCGAGCTGGCGCGGTCGCGCGACTCGACGTCCAAGATTTGGCCGCAAGCGGCGGGGGCCATGGGTGACGATGGCGTTTTCGGCCAAAGGCGGTGGGCTTGGTTTGGCGGCATGTGAGGACATGGCGGTCGCCGCGGCAGAGCTGGGTGACGGCACCGTCCTTGCCGGTCGGCCATGCCGCGGTGCGCACGCGGGAACGGGCGAGCCACCGGTGAATTTTTGGATCGGCGTCGGCGCGGAGAGGAAAAAAGAGAGAGAAGGAGAGAAGGAGCGGCGTCGCTGGGAGAAAGGCGACGCACGTGACCGGGGAGGGGTGCGGGGCGGCGCGGACTGGGCCGGGACAGCGCGGCCCAAGAAGGAGGAAGGGGGGCGCGAGGCCGAGGGGAGACCGGGCCGGGGCAGAGGAGAGGGAGGACTGGGGCGGCAGCGGCCCAGGAGGGAAAGGGAGAAGGAAACAGGCCGGGAAGGGAAATCGGCCCGGGACAAAGGGACGTAAAACAGACTTTACCAGAAAAGGAGAGAGAAGGAGTTTTAGGGCTCGGATTCGAAATCCGATTTCGCGGTTTTCTCCGGGATTGAACTGAGAGGGGAGACACGAGACCTTGGCACACGACAAGACTCAACCGAAGAGCAAACTTTCGCAAATAGAGTTTTTAGCAAATTAGTTTTCCCGCTAACGCCGCGACAAAACGGGCGTTACAAACGAACCCCCCTAACAGGAATCTTGTCCCCGAGATTCAGCACCTAAGGGAGTAGCTCTGGGAACTGGGCACGGAGAAGATCTTCGCGCTCCCAAGTCGCTTCATCCTCTGAGTGGTTGCTCCACTGCACCTTGTAGAACTTAACGGTCTTTCTTCGAGTCTGACGTTCAGCCTCTTCAAGAATTCTGATGGGTCTCTCTTTATAGGTTAGGTTCTTCTCCAGTTCTATGCTTCCCAAGGGGACTTGTTCCTCTGGAACATGGAGACATTTCTTTAGTTGGGACACGTGGAACACATTGTGCACATCTGTCAGTCCTTCTGGTAGCTCAAGCTGGTTGGCAACTTCGCCGCGTCTGGCGGTGATGAGGTAGGGACCGATATAGCAAGGGGCTAACTTGCCGGACATTCCAAACCTCTTTAGACCATGGAGTGGAGATACTCACAGGTACACGTGATCTCCCACTGCAAACTCGAGATCACGTCTCTGATTATCTGCATAGCTTTTCTGTCGGGTCTGAGCTGTCTTTAGGCGGTCTCGAATCAGCTTGACTTGCTGTTCAGCTTCCTTCAGCACGTCAGGTCCAAACACTTGCGCTTCGCCTACCTCGTTCCAACACAACGGGGTGCGACACTTTCGTCCAAACAGGGCTTCATTTGGGGACATCCGGATACTGGACTGGTAACTGTTGTTGTACGAGAACTCGGCGTAAGGGAGACAACGATCCCATGTGCCTTCAAAGTCCAAGGCACACGCTCGAAGCATGTCCTCCAGGATCTGGTTAACTCGTTCTGTCTGCCCATCTGTCTGTGGGTGATAGGCGGTACTGAAGTTTAAATTGGTACCCATTGCCTCGTGTAACTATTGCCAGAATCTTGAGGTAAACTGAGTGCCTCGATCCGACACTATCTTCTTTGGGCAACTGTATCGGCAAACCACATGGGTCATGTACAGGTCTGCCAGCTTTTTCCCATCGTAGGTGGTTTTCACTGGTAGAAAGTGAGCTGCCTTGGTTAGGCGGTCCACGATTACCCAGATGGAGTCATACCCGCTAGGGGTCCTTGGTAAACCGATAATGAAATCCATACCGATCTCTTCCCATTTCCACTCGGGAATTCGGAGGGGTTGTAACAAACCGGCGGGTTTCTGATGTTCGGCCTTTACTCTTTGGCAGATGTCGCATAAGGCTACATACTCTGTAACATCTCGCTTCATTCCAGCCCACCAGAAGTATTCCTTGATATCTTGGTACATCTTGGTACTTCCGGGATGGATGGAGTAGGCAGACTCATGAGCTTCTCTCAGAATGAGGTCCTTTAATTCCTTTCTGGCTGGCACGCAGATGCGGGATCCGAACCAAGCAGTATCCTGGTCGTCGATGGTGAAACCTTTGAGTCTTTTCTTATGGATCTTATCCTTTATTTCTTTCATACCCTCGTCTTCTCGTTGCGCTTCTCGAATTTGAGTTTCTAGGGTAGGTTGCACTGTAAGACTGGCAAGGTTTCCGGTGGGAACCATGGTCAATTTCAACTTCTCGATTTCTCGACACAGGTCATCCTGGGTCGGCCAAACTAGGGCGGTAGCACAGTAGGTCTTGCGACTTAACGCGTCGGCGACCACATTTGCTTTTCCAGGGTGGTAGTGTATTCCGAGATTATAATCCTTGATTAATTCCAACCATCTTCTCTGTCTCATGTTCAATTCACTCTGGGTAAAGATGTACTTGAGGCTTTTGTGATCGGTGTAAATCTCACATCTGTTTCCAATCAGGTAGTGACGCCAAATTTTCAGGGCATGAACCACAGCTGCCAATTCCAGGTCATGCGTAGGGTAGTTGACCTCATGGGGCCTGAGTTGTCTGGAAGTGTAGGCCACCACCTTTCGGTCTTGCGTTAAGACACATCCCAGACCTTGTCTCGATGCATCACAGAAGATCTCGAAATCCTTTCGGATGTCAGGCAGGGTGAGGACGGGAGCAGTCGTCAATCTTTTCTTGAGTTCTTGAAAACTGCGTTCACATGATTCCGACCATTCAAACTTCTTTTCCTTCTTTAGTACTTCCGTCATTGGTCGGGCCAGTTTGGAAAATCCTTCGATGAACCTCCGGTAGTAACCTGCTAAACCGAGGAAACTACGGATCTCAGACACCGTCTTGGGTGCGTTCCAGGCGAGGACGGTCTCAACCTTACTGGGGTCTACTTCAACACCTTTGGTGGAAATGACATGGCCAAGGAAGGCTACTTTATCCAACCAGAACTCACACTTCGAGTACTTGGCGAAGAGCTGGTGTTCACGCAACCTTTCCATTACTTTTCGTAGATGGTTGGCGTGATCCTGTTCATTTCTGGAGTAAATCAGAATGTCGTCGATGAAGACCACAACAAACTTATCCAAGTAGTCCATGAAAACTTTATTCATCAGGTTCATGAAGAAGGCCGGAGCGTTGGTGAGTCCGAAGGACATCACGGTGAACTCATACAGGCCATACTGCGTTGAGAAAGCGGTCTTGGGGATATCTTCTGATCTGATTTTGAGTTGGTGGTACCCAGATCGTAGGTCGATCTTGGAGAATACTCTGGCTCCTTCTAATTGGTCGAATAGATCATCAATCCGTGGTAGAGGATACTTATTCTTTATGGTTACTTCATTCAAGGCTCTATAGTCTATCACCATTCTCTCAGAGCCATCTTTCTTCTTTACTAAGAGCACAGGGGCTCCCCAAGGGGACGAGCTGGGTCGCACGTAACCCTTGTTCTGTAGTTCTTCGATCTGTTTCTTAATTTCTGCTAGTTCGTTGGCTGCCATCCTGTAGGGTCTCTTGGCAATGGGGGCGGTGCCTGGGGCAAGCTCTATGGAGAACTCAATTTCTCGATCTGGTGGCATTCCGGGTAGTTCTTCTGGGAACACATCGGGATACTCGTTGACTATGGGCACCATTTCCAAAGGAGTGGCTTGCAAACTGTTTAGGGTTGACCGGTTTCCGATTCTGGTTCCTCCCTGCGGGTTTCATAACCTAAACGAGCTGGAGCACGAGCTACACGACGGGGATGGGTAGCCATCTAATTTCCCAGAAAAGGGCGGGGTAAGAAGACAGAACAGAACTTAAAAAGGAGAGGAGGAAAGTAAACGAGCAAAGAAAGCACACACTAGTCATAAAGCTTTTCTCAACTCGGAAAGCACCTAAGACAACGGGTGTGGACAAGTCACAGAGCTGCGCCGAGCTTGACTGTACGCACACCACCTCAGAGATCCAGACTACCAGACAACACACATAACAACACACTCACACACTACCTCGCCACGACTCCGAAAGAGTTGGCGGCGGTACAAAAGGTCTAGCACTCGAACTCCACCTGCAGTAGACGAACTCTACTGCTCTCCTGCCTGGCTGGCTCCGGTGGTCGGCTCGTCTGAAGAGGACACGTCGATCGGCGCACGCGAAGGGACCGGCGGAACCTGTCGAGGGCCGGCAGCAGGGCGGCCTGCTGGCGGGGTAGGAGCTGGGTGGTCGAAACGGAACACGGTGGAGGAGCCCACAACGCGCTTCCGCGCGGTGCGGATCAGTCGGAGCCCACGGCGGCTGACGACTGGGGTGTGACCTGGGTGTAGGAGGGGCTGGCACGGTGGGGGTAGGGGGAGTAGACTGGCGAGTACGGCACACGCGGGCTGGGGGAGCGTGGGCCGCTGGGGGTGCGAGCAGAGCCACGTGAACTATAGAAGGACAGGTGGCTGGAGTGGCAGAGGCGGCCAGAGTCCCAGGAGGTAGTGTCCACGGAGGTGACACCCTCCTCAGCAAGGCGGGCCTCCAGTGCGGCGTAGCGGCGAGCCAAGGAGCGGTAAGCCTCAAGGAGACGGTCGTGCTGAGTGGCCTGAGCGCCAGAAAGCTCCACCATGCGCGTCAGCGCAGGGTGCGACTCGCGGTAAGGGCAAGGGTAGCGGCTGTCGGCACGGCCAGGAGGGAGCTGCGGGATCAGCCGGAAGGCCGAACCTGCAAGGCGACGACGGTAGTCGTAGGCCAAGCGACGCAGAGCGGTCTAGGAGAAGTCCTGGTACGCGAGCTGGAGCGTGGGGCGAGCCAAGTTGAAGTGGTGAGGGCGAAGGCCAGCGCTGTGTGTACCTCCGCGGGGGTAAAGGTACATGGACAGCTCACAGCGGGGAGGGAAGCGGTCCACGGAGTACCCAGCGTACTCGGGACAAGAGAAGCCAAGGAAGCCAGCGAGGTCTCTTAGCTAATCGACGTGGTGACCCTCACCAACGCCGTGGGAACTGTGGGTGGCGTTGACTGCCATCTACAAATTTTTAAAAAGAGAAAAGAAGTCAGTAACCAATTTTGTAAACAGAGTAAGAGAAGGAAAGAACCGAGCTTTTCGCAAATAGCGTTTTAGAACTTAGCATCCTTACGGTCACCTAACGTCGGGTTTCGTCCTAGGGCAAAAGCTGTGCTCTGATACCATCTTCTGTCACGCCCCAAACTAGCCCCGAACGGAGGCCAGTATAAGGCGATCCAAATTAACCTGTATGCCTGTACCAGTCCCAGGAAATAGCGCTGGTACAACAGGAAGACAGAATATCACAACAACAGCGGTCTCTTTATTTAAGAGTAGGATTACAACCAAGGTTGGAACAGCGGACAGAACCCGAGTTCGCAACAGCATTACAAAAAGGCGGAAGCGGAAAGCGGAGACTAGCCCTAAGCCACAAGCAAAGCCTTGGGGGAAGGCCGAAACCCTACTACTGCTCGAAGTTTGCTTGCTCCAGGAAGAACTCTTCATCAGCAGGTTCCACCTCTTCATCTTCGAGAACTGGGGGGGTTTAATTATATAGAGCAAGGGTGAGTACGGAAGTACTCAGCAAGTCAGGGGAATTAAGTGTTTAATGCAAGTTTCAAAGGAAGGCCAGTTGTTCTTTTTCACAATTGATTTTAGTTCAGGTCTTTCAAAAACATCTAAGTGAGTGCTTCTCAACGGCACGGACGAGAAAGTGCGTCTCATCCGGCTGGAGCAGTGAAATTGTATCAATTGATTCTTGTCGGCGCGAGAGGCTCCCTGCCAATCGTTCACCGACCCCGGCTGCTCCAACAGCCACAACTCACACTCGCCGGTACGAGAGGCTCCCTACCAATCGTCACCGACTCCGGCTGCTCCAACAGCCACAAGTCAACACATTGGTACGAGAGGCTCCCTGCCGATCGTCACCGACTCCGGCTGCTTCAACAGCCTTAAACCAAGCACAGAAGGGGAAACCTCACACCAACAGCAGTTCACAAGGTGTTCAATAAAAACTACGCTAAGGAATCACCTCACATCCGCCCATGACCGTGGGCACGGCTGTTCGAACAGTTATTAACCTCTGCAGAGGGGGTACACTTTACCCACACGACGTTACTAACCTCGAATCACCCAGCCCGCGACTCTCAGTCACGTCTGGCGACCTTGAGGCTTTCACGACAAGGCATTTCGAAAGCCGACTCAGAGTCATCTTATGCCAACGGGAGGGGTCCCACGGACCAACACCAGGTTAGGTCCCAAACCATGCTGTGCCAGGAAGCCCAGGGGTCCTCCCCGACACCACCCTGGCGAATCCACTTGTCCCTTGGCATCAAGATTTCCCAGGCCTCGCTAATTACTCAGCCAGGGGCGTCCCATATCACCCATGTGGTCGTACTTGACATATGCTCGGATGTAATTCCCAAGGAATCAGTCCTTAGAGCGAGAACGGGCAGACCGTACCTCCAGTACGTCTCCCGCACCGCGAGTTTTAGAAACTCACTTTAATTTCAAGACACCGACCCAAGTGTCGGGTTTTCCAAGCATTTTGTAAACTCAAGTTTTACCCAGGTGATTATTTTAAATTCTGGAGGGGAGTCTTGATATTCGTACGTAAGGTACGGATACCGAGGCATCACCTGAGGGGTGACAAGGGTGTTAGGGTATTCAATAATCAAGGAAGGTGAATGCAGCAAAAGGGTAGGGCCTGCCGGTTGTATTGCAAACCGAGGCCACGTGCCAAGTGTAACCTAAGCATGCATAGTTTGCGGAATCAAAATACTTAATTCAAATTATGGGTTCAATTGATCAAAGGTGACTTGCCTTGCTCGAGATCTTGAGCTTCTTCCTCGAAATCCGCGCACTGCGGGTCTTCGGGCTCCGAGACTACACGCGAAACGAGACGACTCAACAAAGTGACAAAAGAAGCCCTATTAAAGACCACTAAGCGTGCCATTAGGTAGATCTCGATTTTTGAGGAATTTTGGAAGTGGAACGGAGTTAATCGGACGAACGGTTGAAAAGATATGAATTTCCGAAGATTAAAGGATTTTATGGAATCAGAAAAGGAATTATTAATTCCCTGGAAAAAGAAACGAAGGAGGGATGAAATCTAGACTTTATTTTGGGCGGCTAAGGGCAGCCCAAAAGATTTGAATGGGCACGGCCGAATTAATGGTCCAGCGGCCCGAAGGGATCGGCCCATGGCCGATCGGCGCGCGAGAGGGAATAGGCCGATGGGCCTAGCGGCCGATGGGCCGGGGGCCGATGGCCGAGTGGACCAAGCGGGAAAGAGGCCGAGTGGCCGGGGAGGCCGATCGGGGAGAGAGACCGGTGGGCCGAGGTTGAAAGAAGGGCCGAGCCCACGAGCGACGAGAGGGAGGCGGCTGATGGGGCGTCGACTTGACTCGGTCAAGTCCACGTGGACCGCCACGTCAGCTAGATGGGTGAGAGGAGGCCGGACGGAGATAGAACGACGGCGGCGCGCGGAGCGTTCCAGCGAACGACAACGAGCCGGAGGGGACGGCGGGCATCGGCGGTTAGAGGAAGAGGAGGGGAGTCGATTCCATGGCTCGGATTGGAGAGAGGATGTACGACGGCGGCCGGCGGTGAAGCGCAACCCTGTGCAGCGGCGGTGAAATGGGCGGCACGACATGAGAGCAAGGAAAGGCGGAGATGGCGGCCACGGCGGTGCTCCGGGGTTTGATGGGATGCTCGCCGACGGAAGGAGGCGGCGTCCGAAGATGGCGGAGCTGGCTATTGCCGGGAGAGGAGAAGAGAGGCCGGCGGCCACGGAGAGGCGCACGGCTGTGTGCGCCCGTGCGGTAGGAGGGAGAAAGAGGCATGGAGCTCACCGACAACAAGATGGAGCGTTGGCGGCGGTTTGGGGATGGCAGTCCGGTCCGGTGCGCCGGGAACGCGGCAGCGGGGTGGACGCTGGGCGCGGAAAGAGGCGCCGGCACGGCCGAAGTCGTGGCGGGGCAGTTGCGTCCGGCGGAGCGGCACGGTGCCGAGGGGATCGCGTGGCGGCGGGCAGCTGACAGCGAGGAAGGGGCGACTGGGCCTCGCCTCCTTGGGCACGAAGCTAGAGGAGGAGAAGGAGGTCCCAGCGCCAGATTTTAAAGAGGAGGGGGAGGGAGTTTTGGTCGGTTTGGAGCGGGGCGAGCTGGCGCGGTCGCGCGACTCGACGTCCAAGATTTGGCCGCAAGCGGCGGAGGCCATGGGTGACGATGGCGTTGTCGGCCAAAGGCGGTGGGCTTGGTTTGGCGGCATGTGAGGACATGGCGGTCGCCGCGGCAGAGCTGGGTGACGGCACCGTCCTTGCCGGTCGGCCATGCCGCGGTGCGCACGCGGGAACGGGCGAGCCACCGGTGAATTTTTGGATCGGCGTCGGCGCGGAGAGGAAAAAAGAGAGAGAAGGAGAGAAGGAGCGGCGTCGCTGGGAGAAAGGGGACGCGCCTCTCCTTCGGCACGTGCGACGCACGTGACCGGGGAGGGGTGCGGGGCGGCGCGGACCGGGCCGGGATAGCGTGGCCCAAGAAGGAGGAAGGGGGGCGCGAGGCCGAGGGGAGAGGGAGGACTGGGCCGGCAGCGGCCCAGGAGGGAAAGGGAGAAGGAAACAGGCCGGGAAGGGAAATCGGCCCGGGACAAAGGGACGTAAAACAGACTTTACCAGAAAAGGAGAGAGAAGGAGTTTTAGGGCTCGGATTCAAAATCCGATTTCGCGGTTTTCTTCGGGATTGAACTGAGAGGGGAGACACGAGACCTTGGCACACGACAAGACTCAACCGAAGAGCAAACTTTCGCAAATAGAGTTTTTAGCAAATTAGTTTTCCCGCTAACGCCGCGACAAAACGACCGTTACAAGATCCGCGCCGCTTGACGGCAACGTGCTGCCGCCTTCCCGCATCACCAGCGAGAGGTAGGCCGGGCTACCGCGCCGGTTCATGCTGGAATCTGCCACCCGGGAGGTGGTCACGCTGGGCGAGGGACGCCCGGCGCCGCACTACCCGGAGCGGTCCGTCTTCTTCCTCTCCTTCGCCATGGCGGGCTTGATCTCGCCATTCTCCACATTCTTGATGGACGTTCTGGAGTTCTACGGCCTCCAGATGGCGCACCTCACCCCCAACGTAGTGATGACGCTGGCCATTTTCGCACACCTGTGCATGATGTTCATTGGGGTGCACCCATCCCTTCGGCTGTTTCGGTGGTTCTTCACCGTGCAGCCGGTATCACCGCCGACGGTGGTCTGTGGCTGCTACTTCCAGCCTCGGGGCAGGTGTTGAACCGCTACATCCCGTGTGTCCTTCGCAAGAAGTGGGATGATTGGAAGAGCGACTGGTTCTACACCCCCCTCCCCGACGAAGCGCGCCTCCGACTCTCGAGCCAGCCCCCAGCGCAGGCGCCTAGCTGGCGGGCGATGGTGGACCTGGGAGACGGCTACGACGCCGTCCTAGACAGCCTGGCGGGCTTGCGAACCCAAGGGCTCACGGGGGCCATGTTGTTCGGCGATTACCTCCGCCGCCGAATCGCGCCGCTCCGGCGACGCGCCCGTGGCGCCTGGGAGTACACCGGGACCGAGGACCTCCTGAGGACCCACGAGGGGCGTAAGTGGGATTGGGACCCCGAGGACTTCAGGATGGTGGTCCAACGGGTGCTAAACCTTAGCTCCGTGGAGTCATCCCTCATCCGTCGGGGGATCCTCCCCCTCTACAGCGACCCGGACCACGCCGACATTCTGGCCATCATGCAGACGGTCGGGGCGTCGGGGGATCGGGCCCCCCGAGGCCATGATGGCGCGAGCGGCAGCCGTAGAGGGGACCAATCTACCCCCGGAGGGGGCCATGCTTCTGGGCCCCGCGGTGGGGGTGTGAGGGGCAGCCGCCCTACCGACGCCAAGGGAAAGAGGAAGCTGGAGGCGACCCCTCCTTCATCTCCTTCCCGAGGGGGCGGGGCGGTGCACGTCAGCGGCAGGCGCCCGGAGGACGCCGCACCGACTCCCCAGCCCGAGGGGGAGCGAAAGAAGAAGCGGCTCCGCAAGTTGGGGGAGACCGAGCCGTGCAGGGGGAGCCTCATCACGCCCCCAAAGTGGTCGTTCAGCCGGCCACCCCGCAGGTTCGATCTCTTACCCACAGCAGCCACAGTCTCATTCCCAAACCCCTAGGGCTTACCTTTATTTACTTCTTTCTGTTTCATATTTTTCGTCTGCCTCAGCGAGATCCCGTCCCGCCCCACGCGTCACTCCAAGGCCGGTCGGTCCGCGGGCAACAAGGCCGGGGAGGCGGCGACCGCAGAGGCTCAAAGGCGGGTGGCCGACCTGCAGAAAGCCGCAGGCCGCCTACAGGTAGCTCAAGAGGCTGCTCGGGAGGCGGCCAGAATCCGCCAGGCCGAGGAGGCTGCTTGGGAGGTGGCCAGAATCCGCCAGGCCGAGGAGGCTGCCCGGGAGGCAGTGGCGGCCCGTGCGCACGAGGCGCCGGCGGCCGAGGCTGCCACCCAGGCCCCCGATCCGACTGCGCTGGAGGCGGAGGCCGCCACCGAGGCGGCCCGGGAAGATATCGAGGGGGCGCACCCGGGGCGCGACGCCCCAGGCGGCGCTACGGATGAGCTGGCTTTGGGAAAGTCCCCCGAGGCCAACACACCGATTGGCAAGCCGAGCCGGGCCTCACCACCACAGAGGTGGCCTTTCCCCCTTTCTTCCGCCGCCCCGCTAAGCGCGGAGCCCCTCCTGCAAGCCTTGGCTACGGCCAACAGCACGGTGCTGGACAGGCTAAGCACCCAAATGCTGGCCCTGCAGGCAGAGCGGGTAGAAATCGACGTGGCGTGGGCGCGCGTCGAGGAGGGACGGCGCTCTGTGGAGGCCATGGTGGAGGCCGGCCGTAAGGCGCACAGCCTGCACACCTCGCAGCTCGAGGCTCGCCGCAGGACCCTGGCAGAAATTGTCCGATAGGTGGAGGAGGAGTGGGAGACAGCCCTCATCGTCACCGCCGTGCTCGACGGGGCGCGGGACGACTTCCGTCTCAAATACGAGAGCCGGGTGGCGGAGCTGGAAGAGAAGCTCAACGCTGCTCGTGGAGTTCTCGACGCCGCCGCTGCCCGGGAGCGGCGGGCAGCGGAGATCGATGCGGCGACCCGCCAGCGCGAGGAGGCCCTAGAGGCCCGAACTATGGCGCTGGAGGAGCGCCTCGCCATGCTCGGGGGGCGGGCCTCGCGCTTGCTCGTGCAAGAGGCCGCCGTGCGACGGCGGGCCGAGGCCCTTGACCTCCGCACCCGGGAGCTGGAGCGCTGGAGGAGCGCGCCCGCGCCCTGGACGTGAAGGAGGCAGCGCTGGCGGCACGCGAGACCGCCGCCGCTACACGGGAGGCGACGCTGGCGGCGCACGAGGCTGCCTCCGCCGAGCAGGAGTCCGCACTCCACCTCCGTAAAGACGCGCTCGCCGAGCGGGGACGAGCCCTCGAGGAGGCCGTGGCTGCGGTGCAGCGGCTAGCGGACAGTCTGCTCCTCCGCGAGACGGCACGGGAGGAGCAGGCGCGCCGTAATCTGGGGAGCGCCCGCGCCGAGAGGGACGCGCTGAACCAGCGGGCCTCTGAACTCGAGGCGCGGGCAAGGGAGCTGGACGCGCAAGGGCGCAGCGGTGGGGCGGCCGCAGGCCACGGCGATCTGGCCGCCCGCCTCACAGCCGCCGAGGACACCATCGCCGAGCTGCAGGGCGCCCTGAACTCGTCCACCGGGGAGGTTGAGGCCCTCCGGCTGTCGAACGAGGTGGGGCCCGGCATGCTTCGGGACGCCGTCTCCCGCCTCGACCGCGCCAGGCGTCAGGCGGGTATTTGGAGCGGGCGGTACGCAAAGTACGCCGCCAACCGGGGGGGCTTCGCCCAGCGCCTCTCGAAGATGGCCGGGGACCTTGAAAGGCTCCTCGAGGAGATCGAGGAGACGGTTAAGCCTTCCTCAAGGGACCTCGCTTGGGGGGCGGTGGAGCTCGTGCTGGCGAGCTACCAAGCCCGGGACCCCGACTTCTCCCCGTGGACGGCGCTGGAAGAATTCCCTCCCGAAACCGAGGACAACGCGCGCGCCCAAGTCCGGGATGCCGCCGATCAAATCATCCATGGCTTCGAGGGGACGGCCCCTCGGCTCGTCTTCGCCCTCGACTCCGACGAGGAGGAGGACGGCGACAATGGTGCCGACGACGACAGTGACGGCGAGGCCGGCGATCCGGGCGCGTCGGAGTGAGCCCCCGGGCCCCCGCGTATCTTAATTTTTTATTCCTTCATCTTCTGAGGCCTTTGAGCCAATGCTTGTATATCTGACTTCATTTTATCTGCAATCAAACAAGATTTTAATTTCTATGTTAGTTATGCTTGCTATATGCGCGTGATAAGGATGGTCTGTGTCGCGATCCTTTTGCATCTTGGCTTGAGCGAGGGCTCGTGCTCGGGCCCCAGCCTCAAGCGGCGCGGATCGGAGCTAGTGCCTGGGGAGATCGGCATGTCGAGACTGGCCAGGCCGGGAGCGCGGTGACCGAGGGTTATGGAGGACCCGATTGTGGGCCTTTGCCGATTCCCCCCCGGAGTTCACCGCGCCCCGGGGCACGGCTCGGTTCTGGGCCCCGTTTGGCAGTTTAGACGACCCGGGCTGCCGAGGACAAGGACGAGCAGAAGCAGACTGACTCAAGTCAAGATTTTTCAAAAGAAAACGATAACACAGGCGCAATCCTTAGGGAATTGAAAATGCTTGTTATTGAAATGCTAGGAAAAAATTAAACAGGTATATGCATGTGGGAGCCCCTAGCCAACCCTGCGTGCCCGAGGGGGACGCGGGGTTGGCCTGAGCCCGAGGTACAACACCCGACCCCCTTATGGGTAGAAGCGGCGAAGATGCTCGATGTTCCATGGGTTAGGCAGCTCTGTGCCGTCTCCCGTGGCCAATCGAACCGAGCCCGGCCGGAGAACGCCGATCACTCGATACGAACCCTCCCACATTGGTGAGAGTTAGCTCAGTCCAGCACGCGTTTGGACGCGGTGTAGGACGAGATCGTCGACGCAGAGTGATCGAGCCCGGACATGGCGCTGATGGTAGCGCCGCGGCTCGGAGGGCCGCGCGCCGCCTTCGCTCTTCCAGGTAGTTGAGGTCGTCTCGGCGAAGCTGATCTTGATCAGCCTCGCAATACATGGTGGCCCGAGGGGACCTTAGGGTGAGCTCGGATGGGAGGACCGCCTCCACGCCGTAGACGAGGAAGAAAGGCATTTCCCCTGTCGCTTGGCTTGGGGTGGTTCGGTTCGCCCAGAGCACCATTGGCAGGTCCTCGATCCACAAGTCGCCATGCTTCTTGAGGATGTTGAAGGTCTTGGTCTTGAAACTCTTGAGGATTTCCGTGCTGGCGCGCTTCACCTGGCCGTTGCTTCTGGGGTGGGCAGGTGAGGCGAAACAGAGCTTGATGCCCATGTCTTCACAGTAGTCGCCGAAAAGCTCACTGGTGAACTAGGTGCCGTTGTCCATAATGATACGGTTAGGCACCCCGAACCGAGCAGTGATGCCCTTTATGAATTTTAGTGCCGAGTGGTTGTCGATCTTGATGACCGGATAAGCCTCGGGCTACTTGGTGAACTTGTCGATTGCGACATATAGGTACTCGAACCCGCCCGGGGCCTTCCTGAAGGGACCCAGGATGTCCAGCCCCCAGACGGCAAACGGCCATGAAAGAGGTATGGTCTGTAGGGCCTGAGCCGGCTGATGCGTTTGCTTGGCGTGAAACTGGCACGCCCTGCATCGTCGGACCAGGTCAGCTGCGTCGTGGAGCGCCGTCGGCCAATAGAAACCCTGGCGAAAGGCCTTGCCGACCAAGGTGCGCGAGGCGGAGTGGGCTCCGCACTCGCCTTCATGGACATCGACAAGAACCTCGACGCCCTGCTCCCGAGGAATGCACTTCAGGAGGACTCCGTTGGCCCTGCGTCGGTAGAGGGCCCCTTCCACCAGCACGTAGTGCTTGGAGATGCGACTCACGCGTTCACTCCCTTCGCGGTCCTCGGGTAAAGTCTGATCTTTGAGGAACGCCTGGATCTCAGCTATCCAGGCGATCAATCTTGGGGGGCCGGGCTCGGCCCCCCGGGTCCCGAGGCCTGGACTCCGACGGGCCTCGGGGGCCGCGCAGGCGCGTCCGTCTCCCCTAGGGGGTCGGGTCGTGCCGACAGCTGGGCCAGCCTTTCTTCAAAGGCGCCCAGTGGGGTCGGGGCTCGCGATGAAGCGAGCCTCGAGAGTTCATCGGCGACCGCGTTATCCCGTCTGGGCACGTGCCGAAGTTCTAGCCCGTCGAAATGGTGCTCCATACGCCGCACCTCGCGGATGTAGGCGTCCATCTGCGAGTCGGAGCACCGGTACTCCGTGAAGACCTGGTTAACGACCAACTGGGAGTCGCCTAAAACTAGGAGGCGGCGGATCCCCATTCCGGCCGCCACTCTGAGTCCCGCAAGGAGTCCCTCGTACTTCGCCATATTGTTGGTTGCCCGGAAATCTAGGCGAACCAAATATCTGAGGACGTCACCGCTTGGCAAGGTCAAGGTGACCCCCGCGCCGGCGCCCTGAAGGGCCAGGGAGCCATCGAACTGCATCACCCAGTAGGTGGCGTGAGGCAGCTGCGAGGGGCTCATGTTGGCCTCGGGGGCGGAGAGACCGAGATCGGGCTCAGGAGCCAGGGTTCATTCCGCCACGAAGTCGGCGAGGGCCTAGCTCTTAATCGCGTGGCTTGGCTCAAAGCGCAAGTCGAATTCGGAGAGTTCGATTGCCCATTTTACCACCCGTCCAGTACCCTCTTGGTTGCGTAGGATTTGGCCGAGGGGGTAGGACGTGACCACCGTGACCCGATGCGCTTGGAAATAATGGCGCAGCTTCCTCGAGGCCATCAGAATTGCATAGAGCATCTTCTGGGCCTGAGGGTATCGGGTCTTGCCGTCCCGCAGTGCCTCACTAACGAAGTAGACGGGCCGCTGCACCTTTTGGCGGGGCCTGTCCTCTCCGTTGAGGGCACTATTCCCGGGGCGCTCGTCATCCGAGGGGCCTTGGTGGGCCCACTCGGCTTCTGTGCCGACGACCTCGGGGTCGGAGGGCATCGGGCGCGGCCTTCCCACACTGGCCCCGGGGCCTTCCTAGGGGTCGGGGGCGTCCGGCGCCGTCGGATGAGCGGGCAGAGGGCCACATCTGGTCGTCAGGGGCCTTAGGCCGCCGTCCGGCTCCGGGGCCTCTCCTCCCTTCTCTGTCCCGGGTCGGGTCAACACAGGGTGGGAGCGCGCGGGCCGAGGGCTGTCCTCGTCGCGCTCCACAACCAACGCCGCGTTGACGACGTGCGGGGTTGCCGCCAAGTAGAGTAGCAGCGGCTCATCGGGCTCCGGGGCGACCAGGATCGGGGAGGGGAGCTGAGGTATGCCTTCAACTGGGTGAGGGCCCGCTCAGCCTCCTCTGTCCAGGTAAATGGCCTAGAGCGCTTAAGGAGCTTAAATAGGGGCAGCGCCTTCTCTCCCAGCTTCGATATGAATCGGCTTAAGGCGGTCATGCATCCGGTGACGCATTGCACGTCCTTAAGCTTGCTGGGGAGGCGCATCGCTCTATAGCTTGTATCTTCTCGGGGTTGGCCTCAATGCCTCGGGCAGAGATCAAGAACCCGAGAAGCTTGCCCGCAGGCACACCGAACACACACTTTTCGAGGTTCAGTTTTATGCGGGCGGAGCGGAGACTTGCGAAAGTCTCCGCTAAATCCGAGAGCAAGGTCTCTTGGTTGCGTGTTTTTACAACCAAGTCATCGACGTAGGCCTCAACATTGCGTCCTATCTGACTACCCAAAGAAATACGAGTAGTACGCTGAAAAGTAGAAACTGCATTCTTTCACCCGAAGGGCATGGTTGTATAACAATAAGTTCCTACAGGGGTAATGAATGCAGTTTTTTCCTCATCCTCCCTAGCCATGCGAATCTGATGATATCCTGAGTATGCATCTAGAAAACACAAAAGGTCGCACCCCGCGGTGGAGTCGACAATTTGATCTATGCGTCGCAAGGGATAAGGGTCCTTAGGACATGCCTTGTTGAGGTCGGTGTAGTCGATGCACATCCGGAGCTTGCCGTTCGCCTTGGGGACGACAACCGGGTTCACGAGCCACTCCGGATGGATGACCTCACGGATGAATCCGGCCTCCAGAAGCCGCGCCACCTCCTCGCGGATGAAGGATTGGAGTTCCGGGGCCTGCCGCCGCACCTTCTGCCGGGCGGGCCTTGCGTCTGGCTGCACGGCGAGACGATGCTCGTTCACCTCCCTGGGGACCCCAGGCATGTCCGCTGGTCTCCACGCGAAGACGTCGGCGTTTGCCCGCAGGAAGGAGACGAGCGCGTCTTCCTATTTGTCGTCCAAGAGACCACCAATCCGGGCGGTCTTGGACGGGCCGTCGCCCAGGGCGACCTCCTTCACCGGGACCTCGTCGCCTGAGGCCATCCGCTGCCTCGGGTCGGGCGAGGTGGAGGCGCCGGGCCTCTCGTTGCCGCCCGCGGGCTTGGACACCGCGGCGAGGCGGTCCGTGCGCTGCTCCATACAAGCAAGCACGACTTTGAGGTCGCCGTGGACGGTGATGGGGCCACCTGGGCCTGGCATCTTCATCTGGAGGTAGGCATAGTGGGTGGCCGCAATGAACTTCACCAACACGGGCCTTCCCAGGAACGCGTTGTAGGGCAGATTGAGGTCCGCCACATCGAAGTCCACCCGCTCGGTGCGGAAGTTAGCGGGGCCACCGAAGGTGACCGGGAGGTCGATGTGACCTAGCGGCTAGGTGTGCCCCGGCGTTACGCCGATGATTGGCTGGGACAGCCAGAGCTCCATCCCTGGGGCCTTGATGGCACCAAAGGCCGCGGGGGAGAGGATGTTGAGAGCTGCGCCACCGTCTATCAGGACGCGCCCCAACTTCACGTTGCAGACGGTGGGGGAGACCACCATCGCGATCTGTCCTCCCCGGGCAACGCATGGCGGGTGGTCGGTCCGGCCAAAGGTGAGGGTGACCTCCGACCAACACGCCCACCGCGTCGGCTCATGGGTAGGGACTGCGGCCAAAAGCTCTCGCTTCATGGCCTTGAGGCTTCGGCGAGAAGCGTGAGCGCATGCTCCCCCGTCAACGGTGACGACGGTGGCCTCGGGCTCCTGAAAGCCCAGGTCATCGTCGCCATCGTCGACGTCCTCAGCGGGGGCCTTCTGCTTGGCCTCACTTCGCCGGTTGCCGATGGAAGTCGTCAGGGCCTTGCCCTCACGGCGTTCCTACCTCTTCTCCTCCTCCCACTTTCTCGTCCGCTCGGCCAAGTTTTTGACCGCGCGGCAGTCGGCGAGGTCGTGGAGGGAGGTGTTGTGCACAGTGCACCATCTGCCGGTCGGGCGCTCCCTTCCGGGAGCGCCGGCCTCCTTCTTTTTGTCGCCCACGGGCCTTCCCGTTCGGGGGTCCCGTGAAGCGCCCTCGGCGGCGAGGACGTGACCCTCGTCGTCGGAACGGGCCGGCCTTTTCTTCCTCCTCCTGTCCCGTCGCCCTGAACGAGCGACGGACTCGGGGGCAGCCAGAGCCGCCGCTCCAGAGCCAGAGGAGTTCCAGG
The DNA here is from genome assembly GCA_008326285.1 of Oryza officinalis. NCBI lineage: Eukaryota > Viridiplantae > Streptophyta > Magnoliopsida > Poales > Poaceae > Oryza > Oryza officinalis. The sequence continues at coordinate 1,409,175 of BDMV01000006.1, read as the reverse complement.
TCTGGGCCTCCTCCTTGCGAGCCACACAGTCCGCGAGCTCAAAAAGCTGCGCGGTGGTCTGGGGCTCCTTGGAGGCGATCTTTTCGAGCATGCGGTTGTGCCGCACGCCCCCCCTGAATGCGTAGATGACCACATGTGCAGGGATGCAAGGTATGGTGTTGCGGACTTGACAGAATCACTGGATGTACGAGCGGAGAGACTCATCGTCCCTCCGCTGCACCGCATGCTAGTCCGCCTCTTCGCCTGGGTGTGGATATGTGCCTTGGAAGTTCATGGTGAACTGCTGGCACAAGTCCTCCCAGGAGTGGATCGACGCGGGTGGCAGGTTCATTAGCCAACCCCGCGCCTGGCCCTTCAGGGCCATGGGAAAGAAGTTCGCCATGACCCTTCAGGGCCGCCGCGGCCGAGTCCACCTCCGACACGGCCGGCCGCTGCGCCCGCGCCGCCGCAAATCCCGGCGGGATCCCCGCCGCGCCGCCCCTATTTATTTCCCCCACCCCCGAGGCCGCCGCCCCTCGTTTTCCCCCGCGCCGCCGCCGCCCTAACCCTAACCCTAGCGCCACCGTTTTCCACCGCCGTCTTCGCCGCCGGTAAGCGCCGCCGCCTTTTCCTTCTCCCCTCTTCCGGCCGCGCCGCCCGCTGCCGTGCGCGCCTCCCGCGCCACCGTCGCCCGTGCGCTCCCGCACCGCCCCGCGCGCCGCCGCCTCCCCGCGCCGAAACCCTAGCGCCGCCGCGCGCCACGGCCGGCTCGGTCGAGCCCAAGCCCGGCCGCTCGGCCGTCCGCGCGCCTCAGCCGCCCGATCGGCCGCCCGGGCCGATCTGGGCCTCCGCGCTCGCCCGCGTGGCCGCCGCGTCACCCGCGCCGCCCCCGCGTGGCCGCCGCGTCGGCGCCACGTGTGCGCCACGTGGTGTGCAGCCGCCGCCGCCGCGGCTGACGTCAGCCCTAGCCGCTGACGTCAGCCCTAGCCGCTGACGTCAGCCCTAAGGGTTTATTGCGCAATAATTAATTAAGGATTTTTCTGTTTTAGTAAAAACACAGATAACTTCAAAAATTCATAACTAATTCATCCGGACTCCGTTTTAGTCCGTTCAAGTCTCAGAAAATTCATAAAAATGTCTAGAATCATTAAAAATAGTTTTGTTCTTTGTTTCAGTAGACTTATAGCATGTATTGTTGTTTGCTTTGTTTGTCGTGTAGATTCCGGTAATTCCGACTCTCCGGTTTACTTCGAAGTCGTTGCCGAAGTCGACCCAGCGCAAGAGCAAGGCAAGTCATACTTATTCATTTGATCATGTTGTACCTAAATTGCGAAACAGTCTTATTTTTCTCTAAATACTGCATTGTTTTATAATGTCATCTATGGGATAGTTTACCTATTGTACTCAGCCTTATATTGCAATTACCTTATTCCTTTGATAGCTTGGGAAATAATTTGAATAGTTGCTACAATAGAACTTGCTTAGCCCTGCTTAGAAACATTAGCTCACAATTGGGTTGTTTAAAGCTTCATTAATACTTAATGATGGTTATTTCATGTTGGCTCGCGATGGTTAATCGTGGGTGATTTAATTAAATGTTTCAACTAAAATATTGATTAATGGTGGGTTGTGAGCACATGGTTTTGATGGTCGTGCTCATGACAATTAAGGACCGGTTCGCGGGAAACCCTGGAAGAATTACCGTACTTTCCACAAGCCAGCGTGGGTAATGGCTGGATTTGGAGTATAGCTTTTTCCTAGCCGACGTTCCCCGGAAAGGGTGGGCGTGATGGAGTTGAGTCGGCCGGGGATATACCGGTTGCTTGGCTGCCGGATTCACCAAGGCACGAGAGGGGGCTGCCCGTTGCCGGGAAGCGGAGCGGGGGCGAAACCTGAGGTGTGGTGCGATTGGTTAGGAAGGGTTATGCGAAGGGTCCTGTCACAGCTCCTTTTCCGGTTACCGTGGTGGTATGTTGGCGCACAGTAATGTGTTGTAGGACTGTGTCTTGTGGGTACAGTTGTACACCTCTGATCAGAGTAAAACTATTCGAATAGCCGTGCCCGCGGTTATGGGCGATCAACCAGATTCACCGTGATTAGTTGAACTCTTTAATAATTTGACTTAATGGAAATGGTTTAGTTCAGGTGGATGGTTGGGCCTGTTGCAACGTGGTGTAGCGTTGGCCAGTGATGGTTTAATTATGACTAATTAATTCAACTGTTTTACTGCTTACAACTATTGTTTTTAAATGCGTATTTTATGCAAAATAACCATTGCAGCTCTCCTTTGTTATTACTTGCATCATTATTTTCCTTTCCGGTATGACTTGTTGAGTACAGTGGGTAGTACTCAGTCTTGCTTTATTTTTCCCCACACCAGAGTTGGAGTATGTGTCAGAGGAAGACTTTTCAGAAGAGTAGGCTTGTTGCTACCGTTGAGGAATGCCTGTGGAGTGGAGTCGCTACGTTGCGAGTGTTTAGTTTATTAGATTAGTTGTTTCCTTTTTCCGTTGCAGTTTTGTAAGAGATTTTTATTGTTTTGTAAGACGTGGATCTGTATGGCAACTTTGTCATTTGTGTACCCTGGCTGGTCCTGGACAGGGATTTTAATACACAATTTGCTTTGGAAATTCTGGTAGTGAATTTCTAGGCGTGACAAGTTGGTATCAGAGCCGACCTCGACCGTAGGACAAACCAACTGGAAACCTTAAGAGCCCTCTAAAATTTTTCATGTGCATTTCCCCTTGAATTTTAAATTGTTTTGGGAAAAATCCGGGAATGGTGGTCTTTGGGGTTTTTGAAGAAAAAGGGGTTCCTTGCATCAAAATTTTCTTTTTGAGCATATGTTGAGTCCCGTTCCTTTGCCCTCTGTAGATGGCAGGTCATCCCCTGACGCACCGTGGTCAGAATATGGAAGGCTTCGTGGCAGAGCTTGCCCGTATAACTTTGGTTGTAGGGTACCTTGAAGCGCCAGGAGGACTCAGAATTCGTACTACGCCAAGGAAGAGGACCACTGCTCCTGTACGTATCCAGCTTGCGCCAAGGAATTCACCACCCGCTCCAACGCCAGTTCCGCCGCCGCCACCAGGGTTCGCCATCACCTTCGCCTCAACGTCTGCGTACCAGGGTCCAGCCGGTGGTAGCGGAGGTTGGTTGCACGCCACACCCAGTGGAAGCAACGGCAGTGGTTCAAGTTCAGAGCCAACAAGTGGAGACACTGCCATGGCGGATTCCGGAAACCGTTCCGAGCATTAGGCCCATTACCCTTAGTTTTCCGTTTTTCTTAGTTTGATTGCTTGTTAGTTGCTGTGTGTTAGGTTTGTTGCTTGGGGTTTAGCCGGTGGTCGATACCATGTGCCTATGGTATGGCTATCTTATTAAGGATTTTTGCGTGCTGTTTTGGAAGTGTTTTAAGTTAGATCACAACAATTACAGTTAAATTAATAATATATTAAAGCTTAATTCTGAGCAATCTGTTTTCTTTCTTGTCCATTTCTTTCTGCTGGTTCTTCTCCTTCAGATGGTCAACACCAGGACAAGTGGTAACAACAACGGACAGGAGGGATCCCAGACTAATGGAACAAACACCAACTCTCCTTCTCCACTACCGGATAAGCCCACTATTGCCCCTCTGTGGAAATAGAAATCCAGGGTTCTAAATTTCTAGCCAATCTTATCCTTCTTGAATCCAAGGACCTAGATGTCATTCTTGGGAAGGATTGGTTAACAAGGCACAAGGGAGTTATCGATTGCGCTAGTCGCACTATCACTCTGGTTAATGAGAAAGGAGAAGTCGTGAAATTCCAGTCGCCGACACCCCAGAAACAGAGAGTGTGCTTGGACCAAGTCGATGGGATGAAACAGATCGCAGAAGAAGGGAAAGATATTAAGAAGTTGGAGGATATTCCTGTTGTTAGAGAATACCCTGAAGTCTTTCCGGATGACATAACCACAATGCCACCGAAGAGAGAAATTGAGTTTCGAATTGATTTAGTACCGGGAACTGCCCCGATACACAAGAGACCCTATAGGATGGGAGCCAATGAACTGGCGAAAGTCAAGAAGCAAGTTGATGAGCAGTTGCAGAAAGGATATATTCGCCCGAGTACATCACCTTGGAGTGCTCCGGTGATCTTTGTGGAGAAGAAAGATAAGACCAAGAGGATATGCGTCGACTATCGCACCCTCAATGAGGTGACTGTCAAGAACAAATACCCGTTACCTCGGATTGATGATTTGTTTGATCAGCTAAAGGGAGCAACATGGTTCTCTAAGATAGACCTGCGATCAGGCTACCACCAATTGAGGATTAGAGAGGAGGACATTCCGAAGACGGCATTCACTACTCGTTATGGGTTGTTTGAGTGCACAGTCATGTCTTTTGGACTTACCAATGCACCGGCCTTTTTCATGAACTTGATGAATAAGGTGTTCATGGAATTTTTGGATAAGTTCGTCGTGGTTTTTATCGATGATATACTTGTTTATTCTAAGTCCAAGGAGGAGCACGAACAACATCTTCGCCTGGTACTTGAGAAATTAAAGGAACACCAGTTGTATGCCAAGTTTAGCAAGTGCGACTTTTGGCTCGAGGAGGTACAGTTCCTAGGCCACATCATCATGGCTCAAGGAGTGGCAGTAGACCCGTCGAATGTGGAGTCGGTTACCAAGTGGAAGCCTCCGCGCACGGTTTCGCAGATTAGGAGTTTTCTTGGACTTGCGGGTTACTACCGTCGATTCATTGAGAATTTCTCCAAGATTGCCAAGCCAATGACACAGTTGCTGAAAAAGGATGAGAAGTTCAAGTGGTCAGCAGAATGCGATAGAAGTTTTGAGGAACTTAAGAAGAAGTTGTTAACGGCACCAGTCTTAATTCTGCCAGATCAGACTAAAGATTTGCAGGTTTATTGCGATGCGTCTCGCCAAGGGCTAGGATGTGTATTGATGCAAGAAGGCAGAGTGGTTGCATACGCTTCGCGTCAACTGCACCCACATGAGAATAATTACCCCACTCATGATTTGGAATTAGCAGCAGTGGTACATGCCCTAAAGATCTGGAGACATTACCTTATTGGGAACCGTTGTGAGGTGTATACGGATCACAAGAGTTTGAAGTATATCTTCACCCAACCGGACTTAAATCTCCGTCAGCGAAGGTGGTTGGAATTGATTAAAGACTATGATCTGGAAATCCACTACCATCCCGGTAAAGCTAATGTAGTAGCAGATGCTTTAAGCCGGAAGAGCTACTGCAGTTCCACCTGTATGGAAGAGATGAGCAACCAGTTGCAGCGAGACTTCGAACGGTTGAACCTCGGTATTGTCGAACATGGGTTCGTGTCCGCTCTAGAAGCACGACCAACGCTCGTGGAGCAGGTCCGAGCAGCTCAAGCTAAAGATCCAGAGATAGCAGAGCTCAAGAAAAACATGAGGGTCGGAAAGGCCCGAGATTTTTCCGGATGGGAGAAAGACTGTGCGTCCCAGAAGACAAAGAGTTAAAGGAGTTAATACTCACGGAAGCCCATCAAACTCAGTATTCAATTCACCCTGGCAGTACCAAGATGTACCAAGACCTTAGAGAAAAGTTTTGGTGGGTTAGCATGAGAAGAGAAATAGCTGAATTCGTCGCACTCTGTGACGTGTGCCAGCGAGTCAAGGCAGAGCATCAAAGGCCTGCAGGACTGTTACAGCCTCTCCAAATTCCGGAATGGAAATGGGAAGAAATTGGGATGGATTTCATCACAGGTTTGCCGAGAACGTCGTCTGGACATGATTCTATCTGGGTCATCGTGGATCGACTCACGAAGGTGGCTCATTTCATTCCTGTGCATACTACCTACTCTGGAAAGAAGCTAGCAGAACTCTACCTCGCAAGAATCATGTGTTTACACGGAGTGCCTAAGAAGATCGTATCGGATCGAGGAAGCCAGTTCACCTCAAAGTTCTGGCAGAAATTACAAGAAGAATTGGGAACCCGTTTGAACTTTAGCACGGCTTACCATCCGCAAACTGATGGCCAGACTGAGCGAGTGAACCAGATACTTGAGGATATGCTCAGAGCCTGTGCGCTTGATTTTGGAGGAGCATGGGACAAGAGTTTGCCATATGCTGAGTTCTCCTACAACAACAGTTATCAAGCTAGCTTGCAGATGGCACCATTTGAGGCGTTATATGGCAGGAAGTGCCGTACCCCACTCTTTTGGGTTCAAACCGGAGAACGACAGCTGTTTGGGACTGAAGTCTTGAGCGATGCAGAGGAAAAGGTCAGAACCGTCAGAGAAAGGTTGAGAATTGCGCAGTCTCGGCAGAAAAGCTATGCCGACAACCGTCGAAGGGAGTTGGTTTTCGAAGCAGGGGACTATGTGTACCTTCGTGTCACACCGCTTCGAGGAGTACACCGTTTTCAAACTAAAGGCAAATTGGCACCACGTTTTGTGGGACCGTACAAGATCTGTGAGCGTCGAGGAGAAGTTGCCTACCAGCCTGAGCTTCCACCCAACCTGGCCGGTATTCACGATGTGTTTCACGTCTCGCAATTGAAGAAATGCTTGAGAGTACCGGAAGAACAGGCCAGTCCCGATCAAATTGAGATTCAAGAGGACTTGACTTATGTGGAGAAGCCGATTCGTATTCTCGAAACCAGCGAGAGGAGGACCAGAAACAAGGTTACCAAGTTCTGCAGAGTTCAGTGGAGCCATCATTCCGAGGAAGAAGCTACATGGGAAAGAGAGGATGAATTGAAGGCTGCCCATCCACACCTCTTCGCCAGCACCTCCGAATCTCGGGGTCGAGATTCCGTTTAAGGGGGATAGGTTTGTCACAGGATTTTTAGTGGAATTTTCAGAGCCCCAGAAATAATTTTAACCAATTAAAAACCCTCCAGCGCAATAAATAAATCCCTGGGAAAAATTCCTTTTCTTTTTTCTTTTCTTTTTCTTTTTCCTCTTCTCGGGCCGTCGGCCCATCTTCCCCTCCCCCCGGCCCAAGCCGCCGTCGCGCGCGCCTCCTTCCCTCCGGACCGGCCCAGCCGGCCCAAGCCGCCGCCTCCCCGCGCCCCTCCTCCTTCCCGGGCCGGCCCAAGGCCACGGCCCGAGCCGCCCGGAAAGTCTGCGCCGCCTCCCCCGCGCCGCGCTCGCTGACGCGCGGGCCCGCCGCGGCCGAGTCCGCCTCCGACACGGCCGGCCGCCGCGCCCGCGCCGCCGCATCCCGGCGGGATCCCCGCCGCGCCGCCCTATTTATTTCCCCCCCCCGAGGCCGCCGCCCCTCGTTTTCCCCGCGCCGCCGCCGCCCTAACCCTAGCGCCGCCGTTTTCCACCGCCGTCTTCGCCGCCGGTAAGCGCCGCCGCCTTTTCCTTCTTCCCCCTTCCGGCCGCGCCGCCCGCTGCCGTGCGCGCCTCCTGCGCCGCCGTCGCCCGTGCGCTCCCGCGCCGCCGTCGCCCGTGCGCTCCCGCACCGCCCCGCTGCCGCTCGTGCGCCGCCGCCCGCGCGCCGCCGCCTCCCGCGCCGAAACCCTAGCGCCGCCGCGCGCCATGGTTGGCTCGGTCGAGCCCGAGCCCGGCCGCTCGGCCGTCTGCGCGCCTCAGCCGCCCGATCGGCCGCCCGGGCCGATCTGGGCCGTCCGCGCTCGCCCGCGTGGCCGCCGCGTCACCCGCGCCGCCCCGCCGCGTGGCCGCCGCGTGGCTGCCGCGTCGGCGCCATGTGTGCGCCACGTGGAGCGTAGCCGCCGCCGCCGCCGCTGACGTCAGCCCTAGCCCGCTGCCGCCAGCCGTGACGTCAGCAGTGACGTCAGCCCTAAGGGTTTATTGCGCAATAATTAATTAAGGATTTTTCTGTTTTAGTAAAAACACAGATAACTTCAAAAATTCATAACTAATTCATCCGGACTCCGTTTTAGTCCGTTCAAGTCTCAGAAAATTCATAAAAATGTCTAGAATCAATTAAAAATAGTTTTGTTCTTTGTTTCAGTAGACTTATAGCATGTATTGTTGTTTGCTTTGTTTGTCGTATAGATTCCGGTAATTCTGACTCTCCGGTTTATTTCGAAGTCGTTGCCGAGGTCGACCCAGCGCAAGAGCAAGGCAAGTCATACTTATTCATTTGATCATGTTGTACCTAAATTGCGAAACAGTCTTATTTCTCCCTAAATATTGCATTGTTTTATAATGTCATCTATGGGATAGTTTACCTATTGTACTCATCACGTTCCCCGGAAAGGGTGGGCGTGATGGAGTTGAGTCGGCCGGGGATATACCGGTTGCTTGGCTGCCGGATTCACCAAGGCACGAGAGGGGGCTGCCCGTTACCGGGAAGCGGAGCGGGGGGCGAAACCTGAGGTGTGGTGCGATTGGTTAGGAAGGGTTATGCGAAGGGTCCTGTCACAGCTCCTTTTCCGGTGTACCGTGGTGGTATGTCGGCGCACGGTAACATGTTGTAGGACTGTGTCTTGTGGGTACAGTTGTACACCTCTGATCAGAGTAAAACTATTCGAATAGCTGTGCCCGCGGTTATGGGCGATCAACCAGATTCACCGTGATTAGTTGAACTCTTTAATAATTTGACTTAATGGAAATGGTTTAGTTCAGGTGGATGGTTGGGCCTGTCGCAACATGGTGTAGCGTTGGACGGTGATGGTTTAATTATGACTAATTAATTCAACTGTTTTACTGCTTTCAACTATTGTTTTTAAATGCGTATTTTATGCAAAATAACCATTGCAGCTCTCCTTTGTTATTACTTGCATCATTATTTTCCTTTCCGGTATGACTTGTTGAGTACAGTGGGTAGTACTCAGTCTTGCTTTATTTTTCCCCACATCAGAGTTGGAGTATGTGTCAGAGGAAGACTTTTCAGAAGAGTAGGTTTGTTGCTACCGTTGAGGAATGCCTGTGGAGTGGAGTCGCTACGTTGCGAGTGTTTAGTTTATTAGATTAGTTGTTTCCTTTTTCCGCTGTAGTTTTGTAAGAGATTTTATTTGTTTTGTAAGACGTGGATCTGTATGGCAACTTTGTCATTTGTGTACCCTGGCTGGTCCTGGACAGGGATTTTAATACACAATTTGCTTTGGAAATTCTGGTAGTGAATTTCTGGGCGTGACATTCTACCCCAGCCTTCTCTCGGAACTCATGGACAGTTCTCGTTGGCGAGCTCCTTGCGTTATGTAACACCCTAAAATTTTTGAATTTAAAATACGGAAACAAAATTTAGAATAATCAAAAATCTTTTCAAAATTCCTTCATGCTGGTATCTATTGGATTTTCTTTTCTTTTTCTTGTGATGCCAGTGCCAAATTAAATCAAAGAAGGTTATTGATTTGAAATTCTAAATGATATTTATAAAAGAACCATGACTATGAAGTAATATAAATTAGAAGATATTTGCAAATGAAAGCAAATACTAATCATTTTCCTAAACACCTCTTTTTAGGGATTAATTTTCCTTTAATGAATCACTTTACAAAAGAAAGGAAACTAATATTTTATTTTCTAAAAACCTATTTGGGAATTCCTTAAGAAATTAATTTAAAAGCTTTTTTTAAAAAGTCTGGTTTTTGTCCCTGAAGGGCCTAGCCCAGGCCATCTGAACCCAAACCCCAATTCTTCTTCTTTCATGAAAAAGTCTGATTCGGCTCCCTCAGCTTCCCCCTTCTCCTTTTTCTTTCCCTTTTTCTCCTAGCCCAAGCCCACCAGCCCGGCCTGACCCGGTAGCTCACACGGCCGAGCCGCCCTGGCAAGCCGTCGAGCCGAGCCGGAGTGTCACGCCCCAAACTAGCCCCGAACGGAGGCCAGTATAAGGCGATCCAAATTAACCTGTATGCCTGTACCAGTCCTAGGAAACAGTGCTGGTACAACAGGAAGATAGAATATCACAACAACAGCAGTCTCTTTATTAAGAGTAGGATTACAACCAAGGTTGGAACTGCGGACAGAACCCGAGTTCGCAACAGCAATACAAAAAGGCGGAAGCGGAAAGCGGAGACTAGCCCTAAGCCACAAGCAAAGCCATGGGGAAAGGCCGAAACCCTACTACTGCTCGAAGTCTGCTTGCTCCTGGAAGAACTCTTCATCAGCAGGGTCCACCTCTTCGTCTTCGGGAACTGGGGGGGTTAATTATATAGAGCAAGGGTGAGTACGGGAGTACTCAGCAAGTCAGGGGAATTAAGTGTTTAATGCAAGCTTCAAAGGAAGGCCAGTTGTTTTTCACAATTGATTTTAGCTGAAGACTTTCAGAAACATCTAAGTGAGTGCTTCTCGACGGCACGGACGAGAAAGTGCGTCTCATCCGGCCGGAGCAGTGAAAATGTATCGATTGATTCTTGTCGGCACGAGAGGCTCCCAGCCAATCGTTCACTGACCCCGGCTGCTCCAACAGCCACAACTCACACATGCCGGTACGAGAGGCTCCCTGCCAATCGTCACCGACTCCGGCTGCTCCAACAGCCACACACAAGCACATCGGTACGAGAGGCTCCCTGCCAATCGTCACCGACTCCGGCTGCTTCAACAGCCTTAAACCAAGCACAGAAGGGAAAACCTAACACCAACAGCAGTTCACAAGGTGTTCATTAAAACTACGCTAAGGAATCACCTCACATCCGCCCATGACCGTGGGCACAGCTGTTCGAACAGTTATTAACCTCTGCAGAGGGGGTACACTTTACCCACACGACGTTACTAACCTCGAGTCACCCAGCCCGCGACTCTCGGTCACGTCTGGCGACCTTGAGGCTTTCACGACAAGGCATTTCGAAAGTCGACTCAGGGTCATCTTATGCCAACGGGAGGGGTCCCACGGACCAACACCAGGTTAGGTCCCAGACCATACTGTGCCAGGAAGCCCAGGGGTCCTCCCCGACACCACCCCGGCGAATCCACTTGTCCCTTGGCATCAAGATTTCCCTGGCCTAGCTAATTACTCAGCCAGGGGCGTCCCATATCACCCATGTGGTCGTACTTGACATATGCTTGGATGTAATTCCCAAGGAATCGGTCCTTAGAGCGAGAACGGGCAGACCGTACCTCCAGTACGTCTCCCGTACCGCGAGTTTTAGAAACTCACCTTATTTTCAAGGCACCGACCCAAGTGTCGGGTTTTCCAAGCATTTTGTAAACTCAAGTTTTACCCAGGTGGTCATTTTAAATTTGGAGGGGAGTCTCGATATTCGTACACGAAGTGCGAATATCGGGGCCTCACCCGAGGGGTGACAAGGGTGTCAGGGTATTCAACACTCAAGGAGGGTAAATGCAGCAAGTGGGTAGGGCCTAACGGTTATATTGCAAACCGAGGCCAAGTGCCAAGTGTGACCTTATTAATGCATAGTTTGCGGAATCAAAATACTTAATTTAAATTATGGGTTCAATTGATCAAAGGTGACTTGCCTTGCTCGAGATCTTGAGCTTCTTCCTCGAAATCCGCGCACTGCGGGTCTTCGGGCTCCGAGACTACACGCGAAACGAGACGACTCAACAAGGTGATAAAAAGAAGCCCTAGTAATGACCACTAAGCGTGCCATTGGATAGATCTTGATTTTTGAGGAATTGTGGAAGTGGAACGGAGTCAATCGGACGAACGGTTGAGAAGATATGAATTTCCGAAGTTTACGGATTTTCTGGAATAAAGAAAAAGAAATTATTAATTCCCTGAAAAAAAGGAAAAGAAGGAGGGATGCAATCTAGACTTCATTTTGGGCAGCTAAGGGCAGCCCAAAAGAATAGAATGGGCGCGGCCGAAATAATGGGCCGACGGCCCGAAGGGGTCGGCCCATGGCCGATCGGCGCGCGAGAGGGGATAGGCCGATGGGCCTAGCGGCCGTTGCGGGCGCGGAGGCCGACTGGGCCGAGCGGGGAGAGAGGGGGCCGATGGGCCAAGGGGGAGCGAGGCCGATGGGCCGGGGCAGGCCGCGACCTACGCGGGCGGCCGGTCCGGTGGACCGTGTCCACCGCGCGGGCGCTAGGGCGGGGCCCGCCCGGCAGCGGCGCGGTCTATGCGGTCCGAGCGCACAAGAGAGGAGGAGGCCGTCGGCGCTCACATGGCGCCTACGCGGCTGCCACGGAGGCCGGCAGGACGAGGGAGCGCGCCGGCTGGCGCTCGCGTGGCGCCTACGTGGCTGCCACGGAGGCCAGCCGGGCGAAAGAGGGGAGGAGGCGCCGGGCGACGGCGGCGATGGCGGAGGGGCTCGGGCGGCGCGGTGCGAGGCCGGAGAGGGGAGGGGAACGCACCGGGATGAAGAGGAGAGATAGAGGGAGTGAGCCGTCGGCTCGGTTTCGCCGGGAGGAGGCCGACGGTGGCTACGGCGGCGCGAAGAGGGGGCGGAGGAGAGGGCGACGGCCACGGCGGCACCCAGGAGAGAGTTCTACGTGCTACCGGCAACCTTAACCCGAGAAGAAAGAGGGAGACGGGTGGGAGGAGGCGGTTACCGCGGCGGGATGGCAAGCCGGAGAAGACGGCGATGGCGCGGGCGCGGCGCGGCTCCGGCCGAGGGAGAGGGCGGGCGAGACGGCGCTCGGAGCTCCTTCGGGAGCCCTCGGCGGCAGCGGCGGCGGACGGCAAGGGTGGCGGCGGCAGCGGTGAGGAGAGTGGAGCTCGGTAGGGCGGCAATGGCGGCCGGGCGGAGGGGAAAGAATGTGGCCGAGCGACGGAGAGGATTTTATAGGGGGGCGCTAGGTCGGTTCGGCCGGGGGGGAAGGCGGTGCGGCCGAGAGACGGAGCGGGGACCGGCGCAAGCAGACAAGGCGGCGCGGCAGGGTGACGTCGGCCGGCGGTCGGAAAAAGAGAAAAGGGGCAAGGAAAAAAAGGGGGTTTGCCCCCTTGCCGAAACGGGCAAGGCGCGCGAAGGAGAGAGAGAGGGAGGCGCGCGCGCTCGGCCTCTTGGCGGCACGCGCGCAGAGGCGGGGCCGGGAGCGGCGGTCGGTGGCGATGGAACGGGGCGCCGGCAGGGGAGAACTCCGGGAGGGAGAGAGAGAAGAACGGGGAGCGGGGAGAGAGAGGGCTGGCTCTCTCGGCTCGACGCGTGCGGGGCACGTGCGCGGCGTGCGCGGGCCAAGCGGCCTGGCACGGCCCAGCGGGGAGGGAGCGAGGCTGAAGGCTGGGGGATTGGGCTGGCGGCGGCCCAGGAGGGAAAGGGAGAAGGAAACAGGCCGAGGAGGAAAGTCGGCCCGGGAAGGGGGAGAGAGAGAAAAAGAAGGCCGAAGGGGGAAAATCGGCCCGAGGGCAGAGGGAGGTAAGGTGGACTTTACCTGAGAAGCAAGGAGAGGGAGTTTTAGGGCTCGGATTTGAAATCCGATTTCGCGGTTTTCTCCGGGATTGGGACGAGAGGGGAAACACGAGACCTTGGCACACGACAAAACTCAACCGAAGAGCGAACTTTCGCAAATAGAGTTTTTAACAATTAGGTTTTCCCGCTAACGCCGCGACAAAACGGGCGTTACACGGAGCCTACCTCGGCTCGTTCCCATCTCCTCCTCAACCGCGCCCGGCCACCGCCGTCCTCCCGACGTCGCCATTCACCAGAGTCCGAGCAGCCAAGCTCGACGGCAAGCTTGCCGCCGAAGTCCACCCCACTCGTGGTGTCCCGCCATCATCGGAGGACACCGCGCCGTAGCCAGATCTAGGTGTCCAACACCTCCTTCCTCTTCGCGTCGCCCTGCCAATGCCATGGCTGTCGGCAATGATGGTTGGCTCCACCATCTCTTCTCCATGTCACCTTTCCGATACAGCTGCCCTGGTCGCCGATGATGATGACTAGCTCCGCCTCATGTGTTTCCTACCATTGAAGAAAAGGTGAGAAGAAGATAAGAGGATAAGGATTTGGAATGGATGGGTTGAATACTTAAATCAATAGTGGCTCCTACACGCCGTCTAAGTTTCGTCTTGTATCGAACATTCGGAGTAAGCATTTCTGTTGTTTTCGTCATATGCTACTACCTCTTTTCTAAATATAAGAATTTTTAAGATTATACATACTCCCTCCATTTTAGATTATAAGTCATTTTGACTTTGATCAAAATCAAACTGTCCAAGTTTGACTAAATTTATAAAAAAACAGTGACATATTCAACACAAGATAAATATAATATAACAATATATTCAATTATTAATTTAATGGAACTAATTTCGTGTTATAGATATTAGTATATTTGTCTATAAATTTAGTCAAACTTTAGAGTAGTTTGACTTTGACTAAAATCAAAACGACTTATAATCTAAAACAGATGTGATAGTTATTAAGAAAATAGATAGATTAAATGTAGAAAGATTGTGAATTGGTAGAGAGTAGCAAGTTTGTCTTGCTTATCTACCATGCCATGCATGCCATTTAATTTGAGCTATGCCATCGTAGACACTACCTGTAATGTGTTGATTGGGGCTGCCCTTGAATTAATGACCACCCTCTTTGTCTAAGTGTTTGTATATATTGATATTTACATTGCTTATAGAGAGAATCATTAACTGTTAGTTTTTTTTAACTTGTAATTTTTTATTTGTTTGAAATTAAACCCTGCAATGTAAGGTTGGGCAGTCGACCTATCTATCATTTACACACTCATATCAGATAGATATATGGATCATCACTCAACAATAATTTGTAATTTGTTTGGCATGCCCCATCGTCGGGATCCCCTAAGAATTAAATTAAGCTATACCAGATAGAGATAGAACATCACGTCGATGCCATTGGCAAGTAGGCCACATGTTTTGGAAGCTGTATTGCTTAACTAACTAATCGCCTGAACTAATCCAAATTTACTACTGAAGGCCGCTACCTAATGATCACATGACGATCGATCGGTGCAATGCAGTGCTAATGCAACAGTCTCATTTGTGACTTGTCACCGTTTCTGTTCTCAGAATCTCACTTCATATGTCTGTTAAATAAAGAGTGAAGTGCACGAGCCGTCTTCAAATTTACACGGTGTGTTATCTATGTCTATGAACGCTTAAAATATATTTTCGGGTCTCTAAACGTATTTTGGGTGTTATATAGATTCAAACGGGTTTCAACCTGCTCCATGTGCTGACATGACATGCTATGGTGACATCTACATGTTAGTCTGACCCACATGACAACCACATAAAAAAATAAAATTTTTAAAAAATATTTTTTCTCTCTATCTAAGAATTATTTTTTTAAAATTTTATCTTTTTTTCTCTCTACCTAAGAGGAGAAAAATATGTTTTAAAAATTTATTTTATATATATGACTAACATATGGGTCCTACTAAAAATGTAGGTGTTATCGTGACATGCCACGTCAGTAATTAGAACCCGTTTGGATCTATATAATACTCAATACAAATTTCAGAAATAAAACATACTTTGTGAATTCAAGAACTTATACGTCACACCTACATAAATGTAAAGGGCCACGTACACTTCACTCAATATGATATGAAGTTTGTACTATCTCTTGCTAGTCATTAGCTAACTACTCTCTATACACTATATAGTATACACATGTACCATGTAATTAATGTGCTAGCTTCCGGCCACTTCCTCCCAACCTGGAGCCAGTTCACTCCTGTTGATTTAAAATAGAGAGAATATCTCTAGCGTCACTCCATATTAAGATTCGTGGGTGGGAACTGTTTTTTCCCCTTGAGGTATCAATCAAATCAAATAGTTAGAAAAAAAATCTTAAAACGTTGGCAATATATTATGATACATTAGTCATCTATCATCCTTCAAAAATTTCAATTTGAAAATCGATCCACAGATATGAGATAAAAACAAATTATACATAATTATATATTTGTTATTTTTTAATTTGTATAGATTGAATTTAAACTTACATGCGGTGCGGGTGAAGTAGTGTATCTTGTAGTAATATCTATATTGTCATTTATTTTCAAAAAAAATTCATAGCTATTACATAACTCATAAAGAATGAGTTTATATCCCCTTAAGCGATAAAATGACTTTTAAGTTTTTTATGGTGGCACCGAGTATAACTTAACTGGTTAGGTTACTTGTGCTGAAACTAGTCGACCTGAGTTCTAGTTATAGAATTAACACGAGTACTCGTATTTATGTTTATAATTATTCTTTCAGTGGTAAACGACATATCCGTTGATAGCGAGACATTCGTGGTGATTTTGTCAATATCAAAATATATCGGCCCAGTGTTTTGGATATGCTCATATGATTATAATGTTCATATGTGTTCAAGATATGTGACTTTTACTTCTTGGATGTATTGCTTTATCCATTAAAGTTTAAATCCTATGCCTTCATGATGTCCTTTTAAAATTTTAATAGGATTTTAGTACCATCAACGAATTTGTTAAGTTGCTCGTCTCCTTGAGCCTATATTAAAGAAATTGGGAAAATAAGTAAGCGCACTCATGGGTGTGTCGTTATGATGAATGTACATAGTGGGTCAGTTCGCGTGGTATGCATGCGCAGTAGTGTATATAGTTGTGCACCTTCGATGTAATTGAAAAAAAAATGTTTTGAACTTTTCCTGTTGTGGAACTTCATAAAAAATTCCTATACCATATCAAATCAAGGAAGTTAACTAAATTAGCTTGGTAAATTAACTGTACCATCAAATTTTAACCCTAGCTTAGCATCTTTCCTCCTCCTCCAGTTATCCTCTTCAACCCCCCTGCCGGTTTTGCTGACGAGGAAGAGGCCGACGTGCTCCGCGACGAGCCACAGGACGGTGGTGAGCTCGCCGCCCTGGCTCAGCTGCTTGGCGTGCGACTCCTTGCTGCACCGGTAGCTCGCGTAGAAGAGCATGTCCACCCACACCTCCAGGATCACCTGCACCATGTCCGCCTTGCCCTTCTTCTCCAGGTTGAGCAGCTTCATGGCGAGCTCGACGCCGCGAGACAGATACTTGTTTAGTGCAACGCCGCCGCCGGAGTCGTCTCGCCTGCGCCATTGATCGATGAGCATCTTGGCTAGCTCCTCCTCCTCCCAGCTCACGTGGCTCGGTCTTGGAGAAACTCGCCATCGGTTGTGCAGCCTCGGCACGGCGGCGACACCAACGTCGGCGGCTGGTGCCTGATGTTTGGACCAAATCCGTGCCAGATCCTCGCAGGTGAGCTCGAACAGCTTGCGGGTGACAAGTCCCGGCAGCATGTCGGGGCGGACGGCGAGGAGGTACATCATGTAGTCGGACAACGTCCTGATCGTCCTCACCCGCCGTGCTAGGACGGCGTCGTCTTCCACGGCGGCGGCGGCGGTTCTCCCGGACAACAAGAGGTAGATTTCGGTGGCGACGTGCCAAGTGAGGATGCCAAGCTGGAGCTCGTCGCCGAGGCTCCACCGGAGTTCAGCGAGAAGGTTGCGGCTCTGCAGCGCGAGCTGACCCCTCTTCGTCCTCAGGTTGGCCGCCATCTTCCTCAGGTCCATGTCCGCCGCCCCTGTCTCCGCCGCCTCCCTGTACATCCTCGCCCTCAGGTCGAGCAGCTGCCCCCTCACTCGCCGGAAAACCACCTCCTTGACGTCTGGCGGGATCACCATCGTCTTCTTCTCCGAGTATCGCTCACATTCCTTGTCCCATGACCGATGATCTTGACGACGCTCTCTGTCGCCGCCGCCGGTGATGAGATGCAGCACGCTGAGCTGGCCCATCTTGCCGCACCATCTCCGGTGAGCTTGCGCGTTGACGAGCCGGCCAATGGAGGCCATCGCGCGATGGAACCGAAGCCACCGGCTCGCGCACAGGGCTTCATGGCGAATCCAACCTTGTCGGAGCCCGCGGTGCAGCAAGAAGCCGGTCCATGACGAGCCGACGGCCCTGAGCAGCGACGCTGTCTCGAGGATGAAGGTGGCCACCAGCAGGATGCGGGTGATGATGACGTCGGATCGCCGGTGGTGGCCGGTGACGTTGCTGAGCTCGACGAGGACCAGCGACACGACGGTGAACACCGGCGACACGGCGCGGATGGCGTAGCCGTGCCAGGTGTGGATGACGGCGGCCTTGGTGTAGAGGAAGTCGTACATGAGGGAGAGCTCCATCTCCATCACCCTGAACAGCTGCGGCCACTCGAGCTCGAAGAGGGTCTCCTTGGTGTCTGCAGCCGCCGCGTCGTAGGTGTTCGACGCCGTCTCCACCGACGAGTCCACCATGGAGTTCTTGCAGATGTGGAACAGCGCGTGAGCCTTCATCACCAGGTCGCCGTCGTCGTCGTGCCCCGCAAACGCGAGCTTCGGGGCAGGGCGGGTGTCATCTTCCGTGCGGTGGTGCCGGCGGCGGCGCTGCCTCTCCACGGAGCTCCGGACGTTCGCCAGGTTGGCGCGGCGGAGCGCCATCGTCTTCTCCGCGTACTTGGCCACGCCCACGAAGAGCATCAGCACGGACGCCGTGACCAAGACCCAGCTGCCATAGATGGACTTGTAGACGATGTACACTGCTCCGGCGACCCGGAGGAAGAGCTCGAGCACGTATCGCGCGGACAGCTGGTTGTCCTCGAGCTGGTAGGCAGTGATGCTGTCGGGCCCGCCGAGGTGGAGCAGGAAGAAGGGCGCCCAGAACGCGATGAGGCGGCGTTTGCCGGACGTGCCGCTGACGGAGAGGTGTCCCAGCGCGGTTGTCGCCACGAAGTCGGCGCCGACGTAGAAGAGCCAGATGACGCGGCGCAGTGCGGCGGAGGCGCTGCGCCACCGGAACCCGGCGGTGACGGTGAGCACCAGCTGCGCCACGAAGCTGATGCCGAGCAGGATCTCCATCGACCAGCTGCTCCAGATGTCACCCACGGCGTCACCGCCGAGCAACAGCGTGTGCCAGATGATGTCCATCACCCATCCGCCGTCTCCTCCCGCCATTGTTGGCTAGCGAGCTAGCTAGCTGCTCGATCCGGTCGAGACAAAGTGGCAGATATAGCTACAAATATACAATTAGCAAGCACTGCTAGCTAGATCGATGCCCAGATCTATAGTTGGCCAAAAGGCCTGGCCCCAACGGCCCGGCCCGTGTCACGAGCCAGCCCAGGCACGGCACGACCTGATTGTTGTTGGGCCCATGTTGGGGCCTATACCTCGGCACGATGGGCTGGTCCGGTATGGCCCGATCCAATGATCAGGGGGTTAAATAGATAAAGGACGCAAAAAAGACATATTCCAGTCATATAAGACAGGCCCAAAGAGATGAGAGATGCAAAATAGACTTAATCCAGCCATATAAGGCACAACCCAAAGGGATGAGGGGGGCGAAATAGACTTATTTCAAGAAGAAGCACGATGGGTTTGTTGTGCCTTCGGCTGGCCCAACATGGCTCGAATCCTATTGGACCATGTCTGAGCTGTTGGTGCAGCCCGTGGACGACTCGGTGTGTCGGTGAGGCCATGCCAGGCTGACCGATCTTGGGCCATGCCTGGCCGGGCCCAAGCCATGCCGGATTGGGCCGTCCATTTGGCCATCTATACCTTGATCGAGATCGAATCACACATCCCATCCAGGAACCAAGCACAATTGTTTATCGATCACAAATTCCATTATCCTTTAACTAGTTTGTTTTCAGTACAAGTATAATAAATAGAGCGATGAACATGCTGATAATTGCATTAACACAGAGCGAAACTCTTTTGATTCCACTAAGACATCACCTCATTTAGTCAAAATACTATGCGAAATAGTCGCTACTACATAACCCTTCTAATAGGGACACCATCATACCTACGCGAGCAAATGGACCTTTATGTAGTAAGGGACTATCTGTAAAACTGTCACAAGTTTTTTTTAGGAAAAAACTTTCAGATCTAACTATAATAGTTATAATATAATTTCATTATAACTATATTATAACTATAATATACTAATATATAAATATATCAAAAAATATTTGTAACTTTATACCTAAATTATATAAAGATTACATTGTAGTTATAGTGCAATTACACTAAGTTACATTGACTTACATTATAGTTATATACAATGTAACTCAATGTAACTATAGTATAATTGAAGTGTAATTACATTATAAGTGAACTGTAATTACAATATAACTTATACGTAACTCATATAAATTAAACAAAAAGCAAGCATGGCCAGTTGGTTAGCACCATGTGGGTATGTGCAGGAGGTCACATGTTTGATCCTTGCGCTCAGCAACAATTTTTTTTCATGATGTTTGCACGAATCTCAAAACTCATTTGAGGGTCTACAAAGTGAAAGTTTTTGGGAAGAAAAACTATCAACACTTTTATAGCAATTCTGATGTACTAATTAACCCTGATGTTTGCACGAATCTCAACACTCATATGAGGGTCTACAAAGTGAAAGTTTTTAGGAAGAAAAACTGTCGACAGTTTTATAGCAATTCCGATGTACTAATTAACCCTGATGTTTGCACGAATCTCAACACTCATCTGAGGGTCTGCAAAGTAAAAGTTTATGGGAAGAAAAACTGTTGACAGTACACACTACAAGAAATTTGGGTTTACGTGACGTCTTAATTTTGTCACGGACAAGCGAAAATGCGTCACGATTAACTATCGGTGACGGTCCAGTGAAATGTCACCTATCCCGCGTCATACATTTTTTGGACCAAAATAGAACGTCACAGGTTGGTTTTTTGGGTCGTCATGGATAAACCGGAGGGCAACTATAGGAAGAGGCTATGGTGATGAACTTAGCCGTCATGGTTTTGTTGCCAAGTCAGCTGTCACCATGTCATTTGAAGATGTTGGATCTGACGTGGCTGCCACCTTGCCACATCATCAGTAGGCTTTCTATGGCTCATTTTCTTCAATTAGGCCCATGTCTTGTGTATTTTTTTAGATTTAGTTAGGCCCATATTTTAGTAGGCACTATTAGGCTAGCCCAATTGCATAGTAGAATTAGCACATTGTGGCCCATAACATATCAGCAAACATTTAAATTTAAATTACAACAAATTCAAATTTAAATGGACACCAATTTCACATTTAAATTGACAGCACATTCAAATTTAAATTCACATGCTTCATATCATCACAAATGACCACATAATATCACAGATACATCTAAATATAGTTACATATGAAGTTTGGCACAACAAAAGCATGCATCAGGTCAAAGACCATGCTGCAGTTCACAGAACATCAACAGTTCGCACATACATCTAAATATAGTTCACAGAACATGCATCCATCACCAAAAGCCATGCATGCACAGGTCAAAGACCATGCTGCAGTTCACATGCACATAAGTTCATAGCCATACACCAGTTCAACCAAAAGACGCAGCCAGCTGTTCACATCGCAGCATCCATCACCAAAATAAGCAACCAACAGCAAAGTGCACCACCCAATAACCCAAGACAACCTTACTGTGTTGCTTGGGATCCTGGAACCATGGACATCAAAGTCTTGATCAGCGCATCAATCTCAGCTTGCCTTTTCTTCGACTCCTCTTCTTGCTTAGCCCTCTCCTCTTCTTGCTTAGCCCTAGCTGCTTCTGCCTCCTGGAAATTCTTCATCATTTCTTCCATTTGCTGTTGTTGAGCCTTGACAACCTCCCTAAGATCACTTGATGTTTGTTTCTCCACCACCAGTTCCTCTTCTAGGTCGCGCTCAGCACTAACACGTGTGGCATTGCTTTGGAGCCCGACATTTACAAGAAACCTGTTCTTCTTAGTTTTCTCAGCAAGAGCCTCAGAGACCACATCAGTCACATTCTTTGGTTGAAGACCATCATCTACAGGTTCATTCAGCTTCTCCTCTATTTCAGCCTAGCAATGGAGAAGACATAGATAGCTCAATGATCATGACATATGAACCTAATGTATCATCTGGTTGTGAATGATTTTACTTACAACAAGAGATTGAACTGTAGGAGCAAATCCTTTCTTTTTGCTGTAGTGCGTCTCTTTCAGTAGTTCCAGTGCATTTGGTGGTTCGTTTTTGTACTTGTCCGCCTGAAAAATAATAGAAAAGGACACTTTAAAAATTTGCTGCTGATTACATGGATTATTAACACAGATAAAAGGCAGTAAACAAAATAATTTACAACATTTTGTAGTGTCAGTGGCTTAGCTAATTTTGCAGCCCCAAGTTTAGTATGCAATGATATAATTGTGAAAACCAAGCAACCAGCAGCTGATTTTTGTCAACTATTACTAATCTTTGTGCGATAGCTAGATACAAAGCTCTTTTAAATATGCAGAGAAGAAAAGACCTCACAAATAGCATGTTCTAGTGAAAAGACATCACATACAGCATGTTCTAGTTCTAGTGAAAAGAGCTCACAATCAGCAGCAGATTTTTTTATCAATTTTTACTAATCTAGGTACATACAAGGCTCTTTTAAATATGCAGAGAAGAAAAGACGTCACAAACATGTCCATATATAGTATCTTACAATTGAAGCTCCAACAACATGTTCTAGTGGAAAGTGCCAATGAGTTGTACTCACCAAATGTACAATATGCATTTCATAGCTGCGAGAACCAGTGGTCTGATGGAACTGCACTTTGCTTCTATTCACTTTGTTCTTCTCACAAGTCACCTACAGCAACACAATTCTGCTTCTAAGCACACAAGACATCAAACATAATGAGATTAGAACAGTTTGATGTTCTTACCATTTTTTGCTCATTTTTCCAGTGTTCCACAAGTTTATCCCATTGCTTATCAGTCATTGTGTCCTCAGGAGATTTTTTGGGCACCTGATGTAGTGGCAAAGCATTGAAATACCTCATTTTGAGCTTGTAGCGCTGCTGGCGAACAGTTTTCTTCATCATAGCCACACATGCTTTTTTCATAGGTACTGATTTTTCATCCGTATGAAACTTTGTCTGGTAACAATAAACAACATTGACAATTGTTATTGAATACACAATGTTATTGTTGCAAATAAACAATGGAAAGAGGCAAGTTTGAACACTTACAACAACTCTATTTATGTACGCGTTGATCAGCTTAGGATACTTCTTGTATTCCTTCCAGTTTGGAAATATTGGAACAATACTCCTTACTGCAATGTTGCACTCAGTTGCAAATTTTGCAGCAATCATCACTGAGTTTGGTCTTCTCTTCCCTGGCTCAATAACCAAAGGAAGTCTTTTCTTCCTCGAGCGAGTCATCTGAACAAGTTCTCTCCCAATACTAGGTCCCCTCGTCCTATCCTCCTCATCAAATAGGTCATCTACAAAGGATTTGTGTTAGTATACTGCTGTCCTATGTTGGGCGTGGAAAAGGTTTACAATGTGCAAGACTTAGAAATACACACCTTCAGCAACGTTGCCAACCTGTGTTTGTGCATTTTCATTGACATCATTCATTGTGGCATCATTTGGAGTGTGTCCATCTAGGTTCAGCTCAGTGCGTACGTGCTCATCTCCAGCTAGGCAGCCATTTTGCTCGCCTGCATCAGCTACAATGCAATATAGAATTAGTAATAGTACTTTGGAATGCTGTCTCTAAATTTGAGTTTGATTTGTTATTGGAATGTAGTCAATTAACCTTCCTCTGTAGCCTGATTAGGGATTTCAGCTTGATTATTCATTGCATTAACATGAGCTGGACGTTTCTTCATTCCCCTTGTGACAACACTAGATTGCATTCCAGGTTGTTCCTTCTCAGCACCTCTCTTCCTCTTCTTTGTTGTTGTCTTCTTCTACAAAGAACCAATCAAACATACAGATTGAGAGATAAACATTAGATGCAATTAGCAAGCAAACCACATATTAAGATTTGACACTATGGAATAACTAGCACCTTAGATGATAAAGTAGCAGGTTCCTGGTCATCATCACTTTGATGGGCATCACTGTTAGCCTCATCTTCGCCATTGTACTCCGAACCAGAGTCTTCTCTGTTCTGCTGCTGCCGCTTTTCTGGGGAAATAGTAGTGTTTGCACACAGTTGAGCTAGCACAGGAAGTCCTAGTTTCTGCATGTATGCGTTGTTGCGCATACACTTTCTCATCCGTAGGAGTAAATAAGGATTGATCAGAGCTTCTGCAATGAGAAGGAACAAAGAGTGCAGATGTCGGCATGTTATAGTGAAAAGACCTCACTTGTAAACTAATTTATATTGTGAGGAGCACAAGCATACAATCTCTACGAATTGATCTCACTCATTTTAAATTTGCATTTAAAAGGGAAACCTTCAGATACTGTTCTACAGAATTCTAAATTTAGTTTTAATAATGTAAAGAAATTGGAAAGTAATAACTAATGTCTGAAAACAACATTTATTTACTGAGCATGCAGATTATCTTTCCTGCCAGGACCCTCCATTACTAATCCCACACATACAAATACCTTAAGCTGACAATGACTATTTTTAATTAAAGGAGAACGCAGAACGGTAAACAGTTGTGATTCCCAGAAATAGAGATCACCCAAAATAGAAGCTGCATGAGAGACACTTTACCTTCAATCGGTTTTCCCTGCTGTGGCCTTTTGGAATTCACAGCAGCAGGACCTATGACAAATTAACAATTCAGGTTAAAGAACCCCACAGATGTTATTGCTCTGAGAAGGCACTGCTAGTAGTAGCAGTAGAAATTTATAAGGATCTTGTGGCAATTTAGTCAGGGCATCAATCCCAAGCTTTTAAAGCACATCCAAGAGGAGAAAATACTAGTGAGGTAACCCAGCAAATATCCCTCCCCTGATTTCCCCCAATTTTCACTAATGTATAGAAAGAGTTTAGCCAGTGGTGTATGGTGACTCGAAAATCACAATAGAGAATTATGGGTTAAGCCAACAAAGAAAAGGAAAACAAATGCCTACACAAGATGTTATCACAAAATGCATACACAAGATGCTATCACAAGATGGGTACCCAAGATGACTATACAAGCAGCATTGCCGGACAAAATAGATGTAGACCAAACTAGCACTCTTTTCCCAGGCACACTAGAGAGGTGGTGAACCATTTCCTATATGTCCATCACCTGCCCCACTAGCACACTGACTCTATAGCAATGTACGTCACCGAAAGACGGAGAAGAGGAGGGACAGCTCCATCTCATGGGGCACATGCGACCACATCCCCCTCCGCCAAAATTAGATCGCCCAAAATAGAAGGTGCAGGAGAGACATTCACCTTCAACATGCTCTCCTCGCCGTGGCCCTTTCGCAGGTTTCCTGCCCCTCTTCTTCGGCGACATCGGTGGTGCCTGCGGGACGGTGGCGGTCACGCTCGACACGCTCATCACCTTCACCATCGAGGCCGCGCTTGTAGGCTGCTAGACGGCGGAGCAGGACGGCGAAGCGGCCGTGGAGGAATCGGTGGATCTGGAGGCTGCAGGATGTTGGAGCAGGACGGCGGAGCTGTGCGATGGTGGAGGCTGCGGGATGGATTGGGGGGATGGTGGCGGCGTTGGCTGGGCGAATCGGATGATTGGGGATTTGGGGGTGATTTGGTGGCGCCGTTGCCTGCGAGACGGTGGAGCCAGATTATATATGGCGCTGCAATATTACCAAAATGTCCCCATCATTTCATTTGCGGGATGCACGGATGTCGGGGCATAATGGTAAATTAGTAGCCAAATATTGGTGGCGGGAAGGGCGCTCCCCGCGAAATTTTCAGGGCATGCGCTAGTGTGTTCAGAATGCCTGCCGAAGGCCGAAATTTTTCCAAGGCGCACGCCTCTGTTCAGGGTGCCTTTTTTTCTTCTGTTATTTTTTCTTAGCTATCGAAATAATAAAATAGTGCCAGATAAGAACCAAATTTTTTAATACTGTGGGTTCATCCGCCACGAGCCCGGCGCCGCCGCCGCCGACCTCGCCGCCGGTTGCCGCGGCCCTGCAGAAGCTTCGGCGAGACCACGTCAGCGCCAACGCGTCCTTCGCCAGGACGGGCAACCTCGCCGCATTATCCA
>BDMV01000006.1:1282414-1362421 GCA_008326285.1 Oryza officinalis | reverse complement strand
TCCCTCCCCGCTGTGAGCTGTCCGTGTACCTTTACCCCCGCGGAGGTACACACAGCGCTGGCCTTCGCCCTCACCACTTCAACTTGGCTCGCCCCACGCTCCAGCTCGCGTACCAGGACCTCTCCTGGACCGCTCTGCGTCGCTTGGCCTACGACTACCGTCGTCGCCTTGCAGGTTCGGCCTTCCGGCTGATCCCGCAGCTCCCTCCTGGCCGTGCAGACAGCCGCTACCCTTGCCCTTACCGTGAGTCGCACCCTGCGCTGACGCGCATGGTGGAGCTTTCTGGCGCTCAGGCCACTCAGCACGACCTTCTCCTTGAGGCTTACCGCTCCTTGGCTCGCCGCTACGCCGCACTGGAGGCCCGCCTTGCTGAGGAGGGTGTCACCTCCGTGGACACTACCTCCTGGGACTCTGGCCGCCTTTGCCACTCCAGCCACCTGTCCTTCTACAGTTCACGTGGCTCTGCTCGCACTCCCAGCGGCCCACGCTCCCCCAGCCCGCGTGTGCCGTACTCGCCAGTTTACTCTCCCTACCCCCACCGTGCCAGCCCCTCCTACACCCCAGGCCACACCCCAGTCGTCAGCCGCCGTGGGCTCCGACTGATCCGCACCGCGCGGAAGCGCGTTGTGGGCTCCTCCACGTGTTTCGTTTCGACCACCCAGCTCCTACCCCGCCCAGCAGGCCGCCCTGCTGCCGGCCCTCGACAGGTTCCGCCGGTCCCTTCGCGTGCGCCGATCGACGTGTCCTCTTCAGACGAGCCGACCACCGGAGCCAGCCAGGCAGGAGAGCAGTAGAGTTC
Source organism: Oryza officinalis (assembly GCA_008326285.1). Taxonomy (NCBI): domain Eukaryota; kingdom Viridiplantae; phylum Streptophyta; class Magnoliopsida; order Poales; family Poaceae; genus Oryza; species Oryza officinalis. The sequence goes on along the minus strand of BDMV01000006.1, from coordinate 1,361,622 downwards.
GTCTGCTGCAGGTGGAGTTCGTGTGCCAGACCTTTTGTACCGCCGCCAACTCTTTTGGAGTCGTGGCGAGGTAGTGTGTGAGTGTGTTGTTGTGGGTGTTGTCTGGTAGTCTGGATCTCTGAGGTGGTGTGCGCACAGTCAAGCTCGGCGCAGCTCTGTGACTTGTCCACACCCGTTGTGTTAGGTGCTTTCCGAGTTGAGAAAAGCTTTATGACTAGTGTGTGCTTTCTGAGCTCGTTTACTTTACTTCTTCTCCTTTTAAGTGCTGTTCTGTAAGATGATCCTAACCAGATTTGACAACAAGCTCAATATATTTTACCAAGTTAATATCTCGATATAAAGGGCAGATTTAATATATCAAGATAACAAGATAATTAAATCAGGTAAGATCGGTTGAAACCCCGACACTATCTCTATTAGCAATCATAGACTGGCTAGAAACTGTGGTTCTAAACATGATTTAGTAGGTCAAACCTAACTAATGCAGCACCAAACATGTAGAGAAACACAACGTCTAGATGATCAAGTCGATGAAAACCTTTTTGAGATGGTAGATATATTATATAATCTAGATCAACAGCGATATATAACCCTATCGGTTGCTTTTCTGTGAGACAGACATCAACCGATCTAAGTTATATATTGATATCAATTCAGATTATACAATATATATGATAACTCGACGATTCACACAAACAGGATCAGAGTGTCATGAAGATGGAAGCACTAATCCCGAGAGCGCAAGCCGCCATAACAAGTTTTACCTCTTGTCGAAGATCGAAGCCGATGCAGCCCAACTCGAAAGCAAGAACTCGTCGAAAACAATGAAAGAGGAAAGGTGGCGATGCGCCAAAGTTGTTGTATTGATCTGTTGTCTTTTTTTTACACGAACCTGGGTTTAATTTATACCCAGAATTACACAATACGTCCTTCTCGGACACGACTCTTATCTCTATTACAACTCATATTAAAGACAATTCCCTAATACAAACTCTAACCGACAGTATCTATTAGGAAACTAACATTATATCCTAAGTAATAGATACAATTCCCTTGTTCGGACCCAATCCGTATGTGGGAATCCTTATGAAGCTCACCAACCGAACCCGACAAAGACTCTGTTATCCTCTCATCGGAATCGGCTACATCGGCTATCCTTGTCCGACTCTGTTTCAGCCGATGGTCACGATAGCCGACCCGGCCACCAGCCGATACACACCGTAGCCGATTCGGTCACCAACCGATTCTTGCTCTGTTTTGGTAACCGCCAGCTTCCTCCAAATCCGCTTCGATTCTATCTTCAAATCCAATACTTGATTTACCAAATTTGGTCGTTAACAGGACCCCTAGTGGGTACGACTCCATCTGGGTAATCATGGACCGCCTAACTAAAGCAGCTCACTTTGTACCAGTGAAAACCACCTACGATGGGAAGAAGCTGGCAGACCTGTACATGACCCATGTGGTTTGCCGATACGGTTGCCCGAAGAAGATAGTGTCGGATCGAGGCACCCAGTTTACCTCAAGGTTCTGGCAACAGTTGCACGAGGCAATGGGTACCAACTTAAACTTCAGTACCGCCTATCACCCGCAGACAGATGGGCAGACAGAACGAGTTAACCAGATCTTGGAGGACATGCTACGGGCGTGTGCCCTGGACTTTGAAGGCACGTGGGATCGCTGTCTCCCTTACGCCGAGTTCTCATACAACAACAGTTATCAATCCAGTATTCAGATGTCCCCTAATGAAGCCCTATTTGGACGAAAGTGTCGCACCCCGTTGTGTTGGAACGAGGTAGGCGAAGCGCAAGTGTTTGGACCTGACGTGCTGAAGGAAGCTGAACAGCAAGTCAAGCTGATTCGAGACCGTTTGAAGATAGCTCAGGACCGTCAGAAAAGCTATGCAGATAATCGGAGACGTGATCTCGAGTTTGCAGTGGGAGATCACGCGTACCTGTGAGTATCTTCACTCCGTGGTCTAAAGAGGTTTGGAATGTCCAGTAAGTTAGCTCCTCGCTATATCGGCCCTTACCTCATCACTGCCAGACGCGGCGAAGTTGCCTACCAGCTCGACCTGCCAGAAGGACTGACAGATGTGCACAATGTGTTCCATGTGTCCCAGCTAAAGAAATGTCTTCGTGTTCCAGAGGAACAAGTTCCCTTGGGAAGCATAGAACTGGAGAAGAACCTGACTTATAAAGAGAGACCCATCAGAGTTCTTGAAGAGGCTGAACGTCAGACACGAAAAAAGACTGTTAAGTTCTACAAGGTGCAGTGGAGCAACCACTCAGAGGATGAAGCAACTTGGGAACGTGAAGATCTTCTCCGTGCCCAGTTCCCGGAGCTGCTCCCTTAGGTGCCGAATCTCGGGGACGAGATTCTTGTTAGGGGGTTGGTTTCTAACGCCCGTTTTGTCGCGGCGATAGCGGGAAAACCTAATTACTAAAAATTCTAATTGCGAAGTTGCTCTTCGGTTGAGTCTTGTCGTGTGCCAAGGTCTCGTGTTTCCCCTCTCAGTTCAATCCTGGAGAAAACCGCGAAATCGGATTTCAAATCCGAGCCCTCAAACTCCTCCTTTCTTTTTCCTCTGGAAAAGTCTACCTTACCTCCCCTGCCCTCGGGCCGTTTCTCTCCCGGCCCGCTTTCCCTTCCCTCCCGGTCCGCTCTCCCCTTTCTTCCCCGGGCCACCCGCTCGGCCTGCTCCCCCCCCCTTTTTCACTGGGCCGCGCTGTTCCCGGCCCAGTCCGCACGGCCTGCCGCGCCACGCGCGTGCGTCGCACGTGCGGCGAGAGAGAGGGCTCCTCTCTCTCTTCCTCCCGAGCCCTCTCGGTCTCTCTCTCACTTTCCCCTCTCTCTCTCCCGGAGGCCTCCCACCGGCACCCCCGTTCCGTCCCGCCACCGCCGCTGGTCCCCTCGGCCCCGCCGCCTGCGCACATGCCGCCAAGGCGCCGAGCGCGCGCTCCCCCTCTCTCTCTCCCCCGCACGCGTCCTTGCCCAAAACGGCATGGGGACAACATCCCTTTTCCCTCTCCCCATCTTCTTTTTCCCCGGTCGCCGACCGCCGGCCGACGTCACCGTAGCCGTTGCTTGGCCGCTAGCGCGAACGCCGGTCCCCTTCCCGCACCCGCGAACCGACCTTTCCCCCCCTAAAACCGACCTAGCGTCCCTATAAAATTTTTCCCCTCGCTCCCGGCCGCCATCACCGCCTCCCCGAGCTCGACCCCTTCCCGTTGCCACCGCCGCCGAGCTCCACCCCTCTTGCTGCCCGCCGCCGCGAGGAGAGGAACCCGGCGCCCTCTTCTTCCCCGGCCCGGGACCGCGCCACACCGCCGCCCCGCGCCGTCACCCCCATCTCCGGCTTGCCGCCCCGCCGCGGTAACCGCCTCCTCCCACCAGTCTCCCTCTTTCTCCTCGGGTTAAGCTTGTCGGTAGCACGTAGAACTCTCTCCCGGGCGCCGCCGTGGTCGTCGCCCTCTCCTCCGCCCCCTCTTTCGCGCCGCCGTAGCCGCCACCGTCGCGCGTCGTCGCCAGCCGCCGTCGGCTTCCTCCCAGCGAAACCGAGCCGACGGCTCACTCCATCTATTTCTCCTCTCCATCCCGGTGCGTTCCCCCCCTCTCCGGCTTTGCACCTCGTCGTCCGATCCCCTCCGCCATCGCCGCCGTCGCCCGGCGCCTTCTCCCCTCATTCGCCCGGCCGGCCTACGTGGCCGCCACGCAGGCGCCACGCGAGCGCCAGCCGGCGCACTCCCTCTTTTCCCTCCGAGCGCTCGGTCCGCGTAGACCGCGCCGCTGCCGGGCGGGCCCCGCCCTAGCGCCCGCGCGGTGGTCACAGTCCACCGGACCGGCCGCCCGCGTAGGTCGCGGCCTGCTCCGGCCCATCGGGCGCTAGGCCCATCGGCCTATTCCTCTCTCGCGCGCCGATCGGCCATGGGCCGATCCCTTCGGGCCGTCGGCCCAATTATTTCGGCCACGCCCATTCTATTCTTTTGAGCTGCCCTTAGCCGCCCAAAATAAAGTCTAAATGGCATCCCTCCTTCTTTCTTTTCCAGGGAATTAATAATTCCTTTTCTTATTCCAGAAAATCCTTTAATCTTCGGAAATTCATATCTTCTCAACCGTTCGTCCGATTAACCCCGTTCCACTTCCAAAATTTCTCAAAAATCGAGATCTATCCAATGGCACGCTTAGTGGTCTTTAATAGGACTTCTTTTTATCGTTTGGTTGAGTCGTCTCGTTTCACGTGTAGTCTCAGAGCCCGAAGACCCGCAGTGCGCGGATTTCGAGGAAGAAGCTCAAGATCTCGAGCAAGGCAAGTCACCTTTGATCAATTGAACCTATAAATTTAAATTAAGTATTTTGATTTCCGCAAACTATGCATTAATTAGGTTACACTTGGCACTTGGCCTCGGTTTGCAGTACAACTGGCAAGCCCTACCCTTTTGCTGCATTCACCTTCCTTGTTATTTGAATACCCTAACACCCTTGTCACCCCTCAGGTGAAGCCGCGGTATCCGTACCTCGCGTACGAATATCGAGACTCCCCTCAAACTTTAAAATTGATCACCTGGGTAAAACTTGAGTTTACAAAATGCTTGGAAAAACCCGACACTTGGGTTGGTGCCTTGAAAATAAAGTGAGTTTCTAAAACTCGCGGTACGGGAGACGTACTGGAGGTACGGTCTGCCCGTTCTCGCTCTAAGGACCGATTCCTTAGGAATTACATCCGAGCATATGTCAAGTACGACCACATGGGTGATATGGGACACCCCTGGCTGAGTAATTAGCCAGGCCAGGGAAATCTTGATGCCAAGGGACAAGTGGATTCGCTGGGGTGGTGTCGGGGAGGACCCCTGGGCTTCCTGGCACAGTATGGTCTGGGACCTAACCTGGTGTTGGTCCGTGGGACCCCTCCCGTTGGCATAAGATGACCCTGAGTCGGCTTTCGAAATGCCTTGTCGTGAAAGCCTCAAGGTCGCCAGACGTGACCGAGAGTCGCGGGCTGGGTGATTCGGGGTTAGTAACGTCGTGTGGGTAAAGTGTACCCCCCTCTGCAGAGGTTAATAACTGTTCGAACAGCCGTGTCCACGGTCATGGGCGGATGTGAGGTGATTCCTTAGCGTAGTTTTAATGAACACTTTGTAAACTGCTGTTGGTGTGTGAGAATTTTCCTTCCTGTGCTTGAGTTGGGCTGTTGAAGCAGCCGGTGTCGGTGAACGATTGGCAGGGAGCCTCTCGTTCCGACGTGCTTGATTTGTGGCTGTTGGTGCAGCCGGTGTTGGTGAGCGATTGGCAGGGAGCCTCTCGCGTGTGGCTGTTGGAGCAGCCGGGTCGGTAAACGATTGGCAGGGAGCCTCTCGTGCCGACAAGAAATCAATCGATACATTTTTACTGCTCCGGCCGGATGGGACGCACTTTCTCGTCCACGCCGTTGAGAAGCACTTACTTAGATGTTTCTGAAAGTCTTAAACTAAAATCAATTATGAAAAACAACTGGCTTTCCCTTGAAGCTTGCATTAAACACTAAATTTCCCCTGACTTGCTGAGTACTCCCGTACTCACCCTTGCTCTATATAATTAAACCCCCCCAGTTCTCGAAGTCGAAGAGGTGGACCCTGCTAATGAAGAGTTCTTCCAGGAGCAAGCAGACTTCGAGCAGTAGTAGGGTTTCGGCCTTCCCCCAAGGCCTTGCTTGTGGCTTAGGGCTAGTCTCCGCTTTTCGCTTCCGCCTTTTTGTAATGCTGTTGTGAACTCGGGTTCTGTCCGCAGTTCCAACCTTGGTTGTAATCCTACTCTTAATAAAGAGACCGCTGTTGTTGTGATATTCTGTCTTCCTGTTGTACCAGCACTTTTTCCTGGGACTGGTACAGGCATACAGGTTAATTTGGATCGCCTTATACTGGTCTCCGCTCGGGGCTAGTTTGGGGCGTGACACCAGTTCTCCAGTCGCCCCAGTCAAAAATAGTTGTATAGCTTTATTTTTCCTTTCGCAAACCATGTCATCGATGTCATGGCAATGTGGCGCTCATGTCTCCACATGCCGCATCTCAACCACCTTCCCAAAGGTAGTTGCCCGAGTATAAAGCTTTTTGATAAATATGAATATGCATGATTCTAAAGTAGCATGGCTAAGCATTGTCAAATATTGACTAAAAACATACGATATTGTGGATGACAAAGATTTGCATGCATAATCGATATCAAGGATATGGCATATAGCAAGGTAGGGCATTCACATATATTCATATAGCATGCAAACTTTATTTTAAATTCAAAATAAATTTGCAACCGGTTCAACATGCTCAAGGTTTAGTGATGACTTGCCTTGCTCGTAGTCCTGCGGATCTCGATCCTCGCTCGGAATCGCAACTCCCTCGGGGTCTAGAATTACGTGCGAAAGAATTGATTTGAATTCAATTATAATTCAAATAAAATCCAATTAAATCCAATTAAAAAGCGAGTACGAGCGTCAAATTTTATCAATTCTATTATTTGTGAAATAGCACTATTCCAATTTTAATCCATTTTGTCCTAAAGTATTGGCGTTAGTCGATTAAAGTATTTTACCCACTTTAATTTACGCGATTCCGAATAAATCCGCTCTATAATAATTTATCCACAATTTCTAACACCCTTCTATCCTTCTCAAAATACATAAATAATTAAATAAATAATTATGGGGAAGCGGCCTCCGTGTATCTAGGCGTAGATCAATCGGCCGATGACATGGCTACATGGTTCATTCGTTTCTTCACTGGCCCTCCATCAGCCAGGATGGACATGTTTGTCTATATATCGAACCGAGATTTTGAACTCCCTGACGACCTCCAGCTGAGCTTGATAAATGATGACATGGAGTCACGGGAATTATTCATGATCGGCCTAACTCCGTGCCTGCTCCCAGTAGGCATATTTCAGGGAAGAAGCACCAGCCTATCCTATGAGTTTTACAACCCAATGATAGCTGCTAGGCAATGCGGGCTCGGGCAACTCCCCATCAGTCTGTACCTTCATAAGCTCCTAGAGAGCAGAGGCACGGTTCCATCGGCGCTGGTCATGAGCAAAGCGCTGGAAATCGAGCTCCCAAATCTTGGCGACTGCGACCGATTGCATTTGAATGCCTTCGTCCATATCAACTTCCAAACATGGTGGCAAGAATGGGCCGCTCACATCTTCCATCAATCGGCCAGATATTATGTGACGGAGCTTATCCAAGGTATCAGCCCTCAAGTCTTAGATGAGCCGATTCCATCTGTGAGCAACAGTGGGCAGAAAATCTTTTATGCTCAAGCCATAGCTCCGTCAGGGTCAACTATCCTGGAATCCATCATCGGCCTTACTGCTGTCACACCCCAATTTTCGATCGGGATTAAAAATTACCTAATAATACATTTTCCAGAAATTAAATAAAAATCAAAAGCAATTTAAACAAGTGAAATTAGCAAGGAAATCAAAATTTTCCTTTAAAAATCATGGCCGGAAATATTTTTGTAATATTCTCTATGCCCTAAAGTACTCTCCAAAATTTTTCGTGAATTTTTGGAGCTAAAGAAATAATTTTAAAGTCACAAAGTTCATTTAACTGATTAAATTAAAGGAAAAACAATTTAATAGGGGCTCTTTTGTTTTAGGCCGTTTTCGGCCCAAAATCCTCCCCCCTCTTCCGCGGCCCACACTGTCGCCCCCCCTCTCTCCATCCCGCGCGGCCCACGGGCCCCGTCCCTTCCTCCCCTCTCCGGCCCAGCCACCCGAGCCGCCGCGCCTCTTAACTCCTCGGCCCAAGGCGGCCCAAGCCGTCCCGCCTCCGCATCCCTCCTCCTCTCGGGCCGGCCCGAGGCCGTGGCCCAAGGCCGCCCGAGAGCCGCTGCTGCCTCCCTTCGCCCCGGGCCACCGACAGGTGGGGCCCCGGCCGCCCGTCGCCGCCGCCGCACGCCCGGCTGCCGCGCCCGCTCCGCCGATTTCTCCGGCAAGAAATCCGCCCGCACCGGCCAAACCCTAGCCGGCCCCCTTAAATTTTCCCCGCCCGAGGCCGCTGCCCCTCGTTTTTCCCGCCGCCGGCCCCCAAACCCTAACCCTAGCGCCGTCGCCGCCGTCGTTTTCGTCGCGCCGGTGAGCTCCGCCGCCTCCTTCGTCACCGCCGGTGAGCACCGCCGCCGCCCCTCCTTTCCCCTCTCCCGGCCGCCGCTGTGCCGCGCCGCCCGCGCCGCCGCCGCGACCGCTCCGTGCCGTCGCTGGCCGTGCGCCCGTGCGCACGCCGCTGCCGCCGGTGGCAGCACGCCGCCGCACTGCCGCCGCCGTGCCCTCACCGGGTCGGCTAGGGTTTCGGCCGAACCCTAGCCGCCCGCCTCGGCCTAGAGGCCGGCTCTTTCCTTCCGGGCCGGCCCACCGCTCCCTCCGACCCAGCGGCCGTCGGGCCGATTGGCCCATCTCCCCGCAAAAGTCTATTTTGCGTCCCCCTCCCTTTTTCTCAGGCCGGCCCATCACCCCGCTCGGCCCGATTGGCCCATCTTCTCGCGAAAAGTCCACTTCACGTCCCTCGGTCCTTTTAACTTTTTCCCGAGAAAATCCAGCTCATCTCCTCAAGTCCAGTTTACCTCCCTTTCAGCCTAATTTTTCCCCTTTCCCCTGCAAAGTCCATTTCCACCTCCTTTTTCTCTCCTGTTCGCCGACACTTGTGTCGCCAACACGTGGGCCCCCTTTGTTTACTCCGGTCCACACCCAGACCACGTGGCCGCCCGCGGCTTCGCCACGTTGGCGTCCACGTCGGCGCTACCTTCTCCCTTTCGTCCGCCGTGTGCATCACGTCAGTGCCACGTGGTGTGTCCGTACCCGTGCATGCGTGGACCGTCCGCCCCTTGACCCGTTGACACGTGGGACCCGTTGTTCCGGCGCCGATTCCCTTTGATGATGTCAGCGTAGTCCTTTCCTTTGTAAATTTATTTAATAATTGCGCAATAAATCATTTTAATTTCCAGAAAATCATTTAAATGGCTCAAAACTTCTAAAATTCATATCTAATTCATACGAACTCCAAATTGAGCCATTCAACTTGCAAAATTCATCTAAAATTGAGCTCTACATGTTTGTTTACTTTTTATGTACTGTTTACTTGGTTTTTATTAGAGTTTTTCCTCGTTTTGCGTGCCAGCGTGTAGATTCCGCCGTTTTGGAAGTTCGCGTTCGCGAGGAAAGAGTCCGGAAGATTGTTTGAAGAAGCAAGGCAAGTCACACATTCCCCTTGAGCATGTTGTACCTATTTTATGAAATGTTTTACGTTTGCAAATAAAGTGCATGTTTTGCTAATTACGTGGGAATAGGGTTTACCTATCCGTCTGCTTGTGCCATGTTTACTTGTTAACCGTCCTTTGTTAACCTCGGGTGATAATCTGACTAGCGTGAGTCACTTATGTTGGCTTAGCTAGAATTATTTATCCTTAGCCATGCTTAATTACCACTAGCTCATTTAATGGGATAATTACACCTTTATTTTTAGCTTCTAGTTGAGCTGTGAGCTCGAAACATCTGACCATGTTTCATTGGTCGTAATTATCCAACTAAAATATGACCTAATGGTGGGCTGTGGGTGCATGGTTTTGCTGGTCGCACCCATGGCAATTAAGGACCGGTTCATGGGAAACCCTGGAAGAATAACAGTGCTTACCACAAGCAAGAATGGGCAACTGCTGGACTTGTAGTGTAATTTTCCTCTAGCTGACGTACATTGGTTAGGGTGAGCGTGATGGAGTTTGGATGGGCCCTACGACGGTCTATGCGGCTACCGGCTTCACCAAGGCTCGAGGGGGGCTGCCCACTGCCTTTTGAGGGGTGGGGGCGAAACCCGAGGTGGTACGATTGGTTAGAGGGGGTTATGCGAAAGGTCTTGTCACGATTTCCCCCTTTGCAGTATCGTGGTGATATTTCGGGGCATGGTAACATGTGTGGAATCATGTCTTGTGGGTACAGTTGCGCACCTCTGATCAGAGTAAAACTATTCGAATAGTCGTGCCCGCGGTTATGGGCGATCGACCAGATTCACCGTGATTAGTCCCACATGTTTAATTAATTTGACTTAATGAACTGGTGTAGTTTAGGTGGAATGGTTGGGCCTGTTCAACGTGGTTGTAGCGTTGTTCAGTGGAGATTTAATATTGCTTTAATTAAACAACTGTTTTACTGTTTTAAAATGTAAAGGTTTTCGACCGTTTTTCTGCAAATAGCCATAAGCCTCCCTTTGTCTCCTGTGCACGTTTGCATCATTGGTGTGGCTTGTTGAGTACGGTGGTTGTACTCAATCTTGCTATTTTTCCCCTTTTTCAGAAGTTTAATACTTCTGAGTTGAAGATGAAGTTAGAGGACCAAGGCTCAGACCCCAGTTGAGTTTGCCTGTGGAGTGGAGCTGAAGCCCCGCTAGGATCGTCTCTTTCCGCTGCTGTTTTCTTTTTGGTGTGAGGACTAAGTGCCTCTGTTGTAAGTATTTATTGCTTTATTTATGTTTGGATCTGTTTATTGATTTGTCGTTTTGTGTACCCTGGTTGATGCCTGGACAGGGACTTAATACACAAAATGGTCTGGAAATTTGGGAAAATTTCCGGGCGTGACAACTGCCCCGAAGATATCATCATTGCTCCAGGGGCCGATGATGAGAGAAAACCCTAAGAGGAAAGCGCCAACCAAGGGCAAAGCCCAAAAATCCAGCAAGAAGATTAAAGTCGATGACCAGGCTGATCTTGAGGAGTTGGATCCCTCCATAGAAGAATTCCTCGAAGAACAAGTGATGGAAGAGGAAGTCGATGCAGCGGCCGCCGATGCATACGAAGAAGAAATCACATCGGCTGAAACCACCAAGGAGCCATCGGCCGAAACCACTGAGATCCCACCGGCCGATGACCAAGGCGATGCCTCCCAACCAAAAAGGACCAAACATTCAGTTCGTAAGGTCAGTACAACCTCTTCTCCGCATTTACATAATCCCTTTCTACTGCTATGCTTTAATTTGATATCCCTTTCAGGCTGTGGCGTCATCTGTACTGAAGGAAAGAGCACAATCGGCCCCTTTGCCAAGGACCAAAAAGGCAACCTTACAACGGCGCGAACGAGCCAAGGCACGATTGAGGACTCCTTCTCCTTCTCCACCACCCTCTCCGATTGTTTCGGTAAGGGCTGATTCTTGCATTATCTTACTAATCACATAACCCTATTTACCAATTTCCTGCTTTCTCAGCCTAGGGTTGCGTCACCTTCACCACATCGGCCAACCCCCTCGCCCACTGCATCAACACAGCAAAGGGAGGCCGATGCAAGCACCACCGACGTTCCAACACAGGTAACTAGGAATACTCTGATCCCCTTTCTGCCGGCTCCTGTTTAACAAGGCTAACCTTGACCCATGTTGATATTTGCAGAACCTAGCCGATATGTTCTCCTTTGATATCGGCCAGTTTCTTGACGATGAGGACAAGGAGCTACCCAGCATCGCCAAGGCACCAATCTCTGACGATCTGAAGAGCCGGCTGACCGACATCGCTAATCGGCTGGAGTCCTCGTTGGAATGTTTGGTGGAAGATTGCACCTCCATCAGAGCCAGGGTACAAGAAATCCAAGACGAACTGCCCGAAGACCTGATGGAGATTCTAACACCGGCCATCTTCTTGGAGCAATACCGATTCAAGCTCAACAAGGCAAAAGAAAGACTCGCAGAGCGACGAGAGCGTGAGCAACTGGAATCGGCCCTGTCCGCTAGCAAAGCTCAAGTTAACGCCGATAAGACCAAGTTGGACGAGCTAGCGGTGGAGCCGATTGTCTTGAAACACAGGCTTGAAGAACTCCGTCGCCTCGAGGCAGAGCTACAATCGAAGTTGGAAGCCACACGTCGAGAAATCCAAGAAGTCGAAGCCGGGATAGCTGCATCACCTAAGGCCATAGAAGACCAAATGGCAAAGCTCAAGGCATCGGCCAAGTACCTTGCAACCCTGAGCAAATCACTGAAGCCGATCCCAGGGTCGACGGCCGATGACGCCCAGGCTATAGAAGACATTGAGCAGATTCGCCGTAAAGCCGTTGCAGCTATTGCAGATTTCATAGGGTGATGTAGCGTATTTTGTCTTTATACTTGTGTAAATACAAACTTCATCGGCCAAGCAACCGAATTTGATTTGAAAACTCCAGTCTGAATACTGTTTTTGAAATCATCTTTGCAAACAAGTATCCCTTTACTGTAATCAATCTTGTCGGCCGAAAAGCCGGATTCGACCTTACTCTGAAGAAGTCTAACTTGAAATCCATCCTGCACACAGATATTCCTTTACTATAAATAACCACATCGGCCAGAAAGCCGAAGTCGATTTCAAGCTGAAAAATTCCTTGAAAAATTCCATGAAAAATTCCGCGCTTGTATATACATATGCCCCCCAAATTTTAGAAGATGAGGGCTCATGTTGTAAAATTTTAGCTAAGGGCGATAGTATGTATCGGCCATCTGAAGACGATGCATAACACATCGGCTATAATCATAAATCGGCTGGGTGGCCGATCATGAGTCGATCCAGACGCTAGGATAATATTTCTTTAAATACTTGCCATTAAGAGCTCGTCCATAAATCTCACCATCTAATCCCCTGAGCAAATAGGCATTGTGGAGAACACATCGATGAATTTGAAAAGGACCTTCCCAATTAGGTGACCACTTGCCGAATTTATTATCTCTAGAACAAATTAGCATTATTAATTTCCATACAAGATCCCCTTCCTCAAATAACTTGGCAACAACCTTTTTGTTATAATGACGAGCCACTCTATCTTTATCACGTTTGATCTTCTCTAAGGCCCGTAGTTGAACATGCGCCAAATCATCCAACTCATCAACATAAGATTATGGTACTCATCGGCTGTCAAGTCGTCTTGCAAAACAACCCTCCTTGAGCCGATGTTGGTTTCCCACGGCAGTACAGCTTCATGTCCATAAACCAACTGATACGGGGGCACTTGAATTGCACCATGGCAAGCCATCCGATACGCCCAAAGGGAATCGGCCAGCGTTGTATGCCATTGCCTCGGCTGTTCGTCGATTTTCCTCTTGATTAGCTTGATCAAAGATTTATTAGAAGCCTCTGCCTGCCCATTAGCTTGCGCGTAGTAAGGAGAAGAATTTAGTAATTTAATGCCCATGTTGTCGGCAAACTGGACGAACTCATCGGACACGAAGATTGATCCCTGATCGGTGGTTATTGTCTGAGGTAACCCAAACTGATATATGATGTGCTCCTTGACAAACTGAATAGCGTCTTTGGAATCAACCTTCTTAAGGGGAACGGCCTCAACCCACTTTGTGAAGTAATCTGTAGCCACTAATATATACTTGTGTCCCTTGCTTGATGGCGGGTTAATCTGGCCGATCATATCGATTCCCCATCCACGAAACGGCCACGGCTTTATGATTGGATGCATAGCCGATGCCGGTGCTCTCTGAATTGCTCCAAATTTCTGACAATCCTGACATCCTTTATAATACTTGAAACAATCCTCTAGCATTGTTGGCCAGAAATATCCGACGCGCTTCATCAGCCATCTCATTTTATGGGCCGATTGATGGGTGCCACAAATCCCTTCATGTACTTCACTCATAACAATTTTAGCTTCCTCAGGGCCTAGGCACTTGAGTAGGACACCATCAATCGTCCGATAATACAGGTCATCGTCCAATAGGACGTAGTGTAAAACTTTATACTTCATTCTTCGTGACGCCGATTGAGAAGGATTTCCCACACTCGATGATATTAAACCTCCAGTCATCGGCATGTACGAGAGCAATCTGAATCGGAACATCTTTAGCCATCGGCCTGTATCCCGATACCCCTGAGCTAAATCATTGGCCTCGAAATTCTGCTTCCTGGGTATATGTCTCATCGTCACAATCCTAAAACCTTGTAGCAACTCCTTGCACTCTTCATGGTAGACTTTGAGAATATCATCTCTGCATTCATACTCTCCAGAAAGTTGATTAATTACCAGCTGTGAATCACCAATGATCTCGACGGAATCGGCCTCGACCTCTTGTAATAACTGCAAGCCTTTAAGCACCGCTTCATATTCTACTTGATTGTTGGTATAATAAGGCTTGATAGTAAAGCGAACTCAAAACTTGCCCCCCGAGGGGATATGACAACTAGGCCGATACCGCATCCATGTCTGCAGACGGATCCATCAAAATACAATGTCCATGGCACAATATCTGCATATGCAACTGATTCATCTCTGTGTTGAACAATGAAATCGGCCAAGGCTTGTACTTTGACTGCTTTGGCCGATTCGTATCTGAGATCAAACTCTGTTAAGGCAAAAATCCACTTCCCAATTCTTCCTTTTAACACAGGGGCCGATAACATGTATTTCATCACATCGGCCTTGCTCACCACAATGCACTCGTTGGAAAGCAGATAATGCCTCAATTTAGTACATGAAAAATATAAGCACAAACATAATTTCTCCACCGGCGTGTACCTTGTCTCAGCGTCTAACATCCTCCTTCTGAGATAAAAAATAGCTCTTTCCTTACCGTCAATCTCTTGAACCAAGACTGAGCCGATGGATTTCTCATCGGCCGATAGGTACAGCCTGAACGGAACCCCTTTCTATGGAGGGATTAGAACCGGAGGAGAAGTTAAATACTCTTTGATATCGTCCAGCGCCTTCTGTTGCTTATCACCCCATATGAACTCTTGATCGTCCTTTATCTTCAACAGTGGAGTGAATGGCTCTATTCTGCCTGATAGATTTGATATAAAACGCCGGACGAAGTTGATCTTCCCGAGCAGAGACTGTAACTTGGTCTTGTTTTCTGGAGGCTTGATTTTCTGGATGGCATCGATATTCTTCTGTGTAATTTCAATCCCCCTCTCATGGACCAAGAAACCCAGAAACTGACCGGCCGATACGCCAAAGGCACACTTGTTAGGGTTCATCTTTAAACCATATTTCCTTGCCCGTTCTAGTACCTTGCGTAAATCGGCCAAGTGCATATCATACTCTCTTGACTTCACGACAATATCATCAATATAAACTTCAATCAAAGAGCCGATAAGGTCATGAAAAATATAATTCATAGCCCTCTGATACGTAGCTCCAGCATTCTTTAAACCAAAGGTCATGACAACCCACTCGTACAGGCCGATTGCTCCTGGGCATCTGAAAGCTGTCTTGTGAATGTCTTCCTTGGCCATAAAGATCTGATTGTAGCCCGTGTTTCCATCCATAAAACTGATAATCTTATGCCCAGATGCAGCGTCGACTAGCAAATCGGCCAATGGCATAGGGTATTCGTCCTTTGGCGTTGCCTTATTTAGATCTCCGAAATCGATACATACCCTTAGCTTGCCGTTCTTTTTCAACACTGGAACTATGTTAGAGACCCACTCCGCGTATCGGCAGGGTCTGATAAAGTTGGCATCGTAAAGCCTTGTGATCTCTGCTTTGATAGCTTCGTGCATATCGGCCTTAAATCTCCGAGGAGCTTGTTTAAAAGGCCGATAGCCTGGTTTGATTGGTAGCCGATGTTCTACAATCGATCGGCTTAGTCCCGGCATCTCGTGATATTCCCATGCCAAACAGTCCATGAATTCTTTCAAAAGATTTATTAAATTATTCTTGTATTCCTTTGGCAGGTTAGCACTTACATACGTCGGCCTAGGCCTATCACCTATTCCTATATCAACCTCTTCCAGTTCATCGGCCGACGTAAAACCCTGTCCCAACTTGCCATCTAGCTCGTCCACCGCATCATCTGTGTAGGGACTAGCTTGTTCATCTTCAACGGCGGACGGTGCATCTTTGCTAAAGTAACTGCTTGTCTTCATCTTCAATCGTCTCGATGTCGCAATCAGTTACCTTGAGGAAATCGGCGTCCCAGACTCGCCCGGACAAGCAGTCGATTCCCTCCATCTCCCATACTGCGAGATCGGCATTGGCCACGTGTACTGATCGATCGGCCTGCACGATCTCAACCTGGTCCCCTTGCCATTGCATGAGGCACTGGTGCATTGTTGAAGGGACGCAACAATTTGCGTGGATCCAATCCCGTCCCAACAACAAGCTGTAGGAACCCTTTCCGTCGAAGACGAAGAAGGTGGTGGGTATTGTTTTGCTACCCACGGTGAGTTCCACGTTTAGGACCCCCTTTGCCTCGGATGCGTTGCCACCAAAGTCTTTTAATACCAGATTGGTCTTCATGAGGTCTTCAGGTACTTTTCCAAGCTTCCTGAAGGTTGTGTATGGCATTAAATTGACCGCCGCGCCGCCATCGACCAGCATCTTCGTCATCGGCCGCCCGTTGATGAATCCCTTGATGTATAACGGCCGCAAGTGTCTGTAGTGAGCGTCAACTGGCTTGTCGAAGATGGCTTGATCTGGTGACAACTATAGTCTGGCCGAAAATTGTTCGTCATCGGCCATCGCTTCATCGGCCGCCTGCACGCTGTATTCTGCCGGTAATATAAATACCATGTTAACAGGCGCCGATGCCACTCTTTTACCTTTTGAAGCCGAGGAAGCACGAGCTGTATTGGAAGTGCCCTCATCGGCCTTGACCACCGTGGACTTTATCCTCCACTCCTTCTTGGTTTTGGCTGGCCGATGGGGTATCTCAGCCTGTTGCTCCTGGATTTGCTCCTTCCTCCTTAGCCTCTGAACCCGCCGTTTTTGTGTCTTGGTGAACATGTCGCTTGGGCACCATTGGGGGTTCTGGACCTGCTCCTCGTCTTCGATATGTTGCTCTTGGCGCATCGGCCCTAGCCTTTCATGCACAGATTTCCTTTGCTTGGCCGGCCGATGCGCTTGCTTGCTTGAGCTGCCCTGATAATAATCTTTTGCTCCGTTGCATGCAGGGCACTCTTGAATGGATGGCAACCTCATCCCCTCATTCCAGCAAAACTGGAAAAACTCGCACTCCCAATGTGGGTCGTAAGAGTTGTCCTGATCGACGTGGTCTTGAGCTTGTTCTTCCTTCCTCCGCTGGTATTTTCTGATCAGGCCCTCAGAGGTCTGATAAGGTCACTTGCCGGTCCGATGGCCACCGCCAGCGGCCCTGTCCGCCCGCACCATGTTGACTGGGAACGGGTGTCCTTCGATCTTCATCGGCCGCTTGGCGTCATCGATTTTAATCCTGCCTTGCTCGATAGCCGATTGAATCTGTTGTCGGAAGATCTTGCATTCATTTGTATGGTGTGAATAACAGTTGTGCCACTTGCAATATCTCCTCTTCTTAATCTCTTCGGCCGATGGCAATACGTGACCTACTGGCAGCTGGATCTGCTTTTCCTGCAAAAGTAAGTCAAATATTTGTCGGCCTTGTTGATGTCGAAATCATATTTATCTTCTTTGTCGCCCTTCTTGGCCCATTGGCAAGTTGTCGATTTCCTCATCCGGGCCCACTCGGCCAGGTCGACATCAACATCTTCTTCATCGTCGTCGTCGGAGGCATATTGATAAACTGTGTTAATCTTCTTCGCGAACTTCTTTGCCTCCTGGAATCGTTGTTCGTGGGCCGATACCCATTGTGCTAGCTGAGCTAGGCTGTCAAATTCCTGCGAGGAGAACCTCTCGCGTATCGGCCCTAGCAATCCCTGAAACGCCAAATCGGCCAACTGGGAATCGGTCAAGCTGAGGCTGTAACACCTGTTCCTTATGTCTCTAAACCTTTGGATATATTCCGGGACCGATTCATCCACTCGTTGCCTGATGGCAGTCAAATCGGACAGTTTCATCTCTTGTACGCCGTTGTAGAAATACCTGGGAAACTGTTTCTCCAGATCTATCCATCCTCTGATGGAATTGAAGGGTAAAGAAGAAAATCACGTGAATGCAGACCCTGATAAGGACAGAGGGAAAAACCTCACCCTCAACGCCTCGATAGCCGATGCCTCCCCGCACTGTGCTAGGAATCGGCTGACATGCTCGTATGTCGAGAAGTTGTCCTGCCCCGAAAACTTAGAGAAGTCCGGATCTTGTATCGGCCTGGCAATGGTACTCTGTCAAATTCTTTGGGATACGGGTGCCGATACACTATAGAGTTCTCCTTGGGCTTCAAGCCGAATTGATCTCGCATCACTTCGGCTATCATATCGGCCCAGTATCCTGCAGGCCGATGTGGGAGGTCTTGCTGATATGATTGCTGCAAGCCCTCTGCTTGGTACTGCCTGGGGGAGTACGGCTGGTAATGGTGATCAATATTCTGTGCGCCGTACTGCCCTGCAGTGTGCTGCTGATAGCCTTGTGGCGCGTTGTAAGCAGCCTGTGGTGGAGGATTGTTGAACACCGGGGCTTGTGGCTGTCCGGCCGATGGCCGGTGAACAGGAACTTGCTGCATTGGCTCGACAACTGGTTGCTTCCCCTTGGTCCATTGAGCATATTGCTCCTCCGTGATGTGCTGAGGGCTCCCCCCAGTCTGCCTGGTGAGGACCAATGGCAGTGTCGTTGTTGGCTGCGCCGATGGGGGTGGCATCGGCGCTGTCGGCTGAGCCATGCTCAGATCGTTCCTCAGGGTCCGATAGGCAGGGAACTTATTTTCTAGCAAGAAAATCGGCCCCTGAGGCTTGTACTGGTGAATTGACCCATCTAGGATCGATTTGACCGTATTGGTCAATGTGTTCACCAGAATCCCCGATTGGTTAACTAGCGCAGAATGAACTGCGGAGTCAATCCTGTCTTGCAACGTCAGCACTGCAGTATCTTCAGTCTTGACGGTGTGATCGTGCGCCGCCGCCGACGTGCCAGCTCCATCTCCAGGACTCGGCATAACTATCATGGATTTCTGGATAAAGGTGCCTTGCCGAGTCCTAGAATATGTTTGCAGGTACATATTCTGGAACTGCTCGACCAGCTTCTCCATCTCAGTCTTTTGCTCTGCGCTGAGCTGGTCAGCGGTTACAGGGACGACGTTCTCCTCGGAGATCTCGGCCTGCTTCGACATCTCGAGGTGATCTTGTTGCTTGTTGAAAGGCTTGTGTTCTTGAGGTCCCACCAGGCGTGCCAAAAGCGTGTTGGCACAGAATTTTGACCCGTCCAGCAACCAAACAGGCTCCGCGTTACCACGGTGGCCTGGGAGATCTGCTTAACTCCAGTGCAGGTCCAAATGGCTTGCCTAGTCGTGCGCAGAGCGTGCCAGTTGATTTGATCTACAATCAACAAGAAACAAGTAAACCAAGTCAGAAAACAATGGCCGATCGGCCGACAGACCGATGACACATTGTCATAGCCCAGCCGATAGGGCAAAGTTATATCGGCTCACTCGTAATAAAATATAGGTAAAGCATGAATCTAATCCTATCGGCCCTTATCAACATATAGATGTCAATTAACGGCATCGGCCGATAAGGGTAGCAAAAATAACTACACTAGCTAATACTCTAGTGTAAACTTATACAAGCCAATCAGCTGATATAAATACACCAATCACAGAGAGACCCTGAGAATACCAACATACTTATATTTACTGATCTACATGTATAAGTGGCAAACACAGGCAAAAACATAAAGCAATCACATGCGTTAGGCAAGACCGGCTGAAACCCCGGTGCTATCCTTAATGACAACCGAAAATAGGCTTTGTGTTAAATCTCAAAACAGGACTAAGGTCGATAGCAACTCAGAGTGTGAATTGAGACTTAACGCAAAGAAAATCAAGTCGTCGATTACTTTTGGGGATGGTAGATGCATTGAACAATCTAGCCAAGCATAAGAATTAAACCACCGTCGGCGATAAACCCTAAAACGAGCAAATCGCTGGCGAAGCTTAATTAAAACACCTGTCAAGATTATCCAAGACATGATAAACGACGATCACATCATCGGGGCTTAACGTGTCTAAAGCGACACGCTAGCCCCGACGATGCAAATCGTCGGTAACGAGTTCTTACCTCTGCTCCGAAGAAGCAAGAACTCGTCAAAGAAGACCTCTTGCGAGGGTTGGCGATGCGCCGAAAGTAGATTGAACTGGTTGTTGTATTATGTGTTGAGAGCGAGTCTATGTACAAACTATCGGGATATTTATACCCGAGGTTACAACAGAACCCTTGTAGGTCACGATCTTATCTACAACTAACAAACAAGTCTTTGCGGCAGACTCTAGCCACAGATTAGATCTAAACTACTTAATTTACAAAATACAATTGCCTAAAACTGAGCTTTATCTCTATTTGGCAACTTCCTCAAAGCTTATCTCGAGCCCAGACCAAGCCCACGTCGACGTTGTCAACTCACAACCCGTATCGGCCGATACGCTCTTTATGGCAACGCCTTTCCCAGTCCGATACGACCACCGGGTCTGATACAAAACCTGGTCTGTCTCCAACTCAATCTTACTCCTCTGCTTCGGTTTCCCCTTTCCTTTCCAAGTCGATTACCAAATTTCACCGTTAACACAAGGTCCCCGGTTGCGTAACGGGCCAGTTGGGTGAACCGGTTCAAGTATTCCTGCACCGTTGTATTCCCCTGGCGCAGACTTCTGAACTCGTTCTTCTTCATGAACATCACAGCTGCTGACACGAAGTTATCACGGAAGGCTGTGGTGAACTCTTCCCAGGTAGGTTCTCCAGCATCCTCTTCTCAAGCTTCCTTGTACATATCCCACCAGTCACCCGCTGGTCCTTCCAGTTGGTTTGCCGCGAAGATTACTTTGTTAGCTTCGCGCACCCGAACAAGGGTCAACTTCTTCTCGATGATGCGCAGCCAATCTTCAGCATCCATAGGCTCATCAGCTGTAGCAAAAGTGGGTGGCTTCGTCCTCATGAACTCTTCGAAGCTTGAGCCACCACGACCTCCTTGGTTATTGACAATGGCCTGCAGGAGTTGGGTTTGTGCAGCCATAACTCCAACCAGGGTGGTTAGGTCGGGTTCTGGGGGTTCCTCATTGTTAGTCGATGCCCGACGTCGATTGGCCATCTGTGTAGAACATTTGGGTAAGTATCCCAATACCTAACTAGCTTTGTGGTTTCATCCCGTTTATGGGATTTGGTCTGAGGTGAACTTTGTATGGTAAGCATGGTCGAATAAACTCATTTTCAACACATCAAAAATAATATCATAAAAACATCACAGAGTTTCACAAATAGTACATAAATCATGATGCAATCGACTGCACACGTACACAGTCCAAATAGAGTACAATCCAAAAGCTAACATCGAATTAATGCCATCCTACTCGTCAACTACATAAGAGGGGGGGTGTGCGTCTTGCTATCCAAAAACCTTCCAAGGCAAGATTGAAGCCGTAGTAGACCTCTTGTCTAGTCGTCCAGCCATCCGCAGGAACCTGGTGTGGGAAGTGGGTAGTCACTGGCGGGTGCAAACTTGAGTCCCCACGGCTCTGAAGTAGTAGTCTCCGGGTCTGGCTTGGACTTCTGGCCCAGGGGTCGTGTATGCTTGCGGGCAGTGCTGAGGGTGCGAGGGCCTCCGACGAAGGTGACGCGGTAGGCAAGAGCCTCGTCCTCCAAAGGATCGGTGATGTCTGGCTCTATCTCCTCTGGCTCGGTCTCGTCCTCTGCCCTGGAGTCGACCTAAATCGGGGTCTCCACACTGGAACCTGGCTGAGGTGAAGGAACAGGGATCGGCGGAGTGGGCACAGTCTCTGTAGCCACCGGCTGTGGCTAGGATCCACCAGGTAGGGTCCCGACTCGGTGCCCAGCATATCAACCTCCCTCAGTAGGGCGTGGAACGCTGGCGGGTACGGCGAAGTAAGGAAGAAGTAGCGGTCACGCGCTGCTGCTGTGGAAGTGGAAGCACCGGCAGTAGTGACCGAAGTGGCACGAAGCTGCTCCTTCAGCTGGCTGACCTCCTGCTGACTCTCTATCAGCTGCTCCTCAAGGGTGTCCATCATCCCACGGCGGTCGTTGTACTGATTTGAGAGTTGCTGGAACTGCTCGCCGTGGACCTAAAGCTGAGCCTTCAGCGAGTCTATCTCGCTACCCCAAGCCTGATGCTCCTCCTCAAGCTGTAACTGGTGCACGGTGAGGTTGGTGACCTCGATCTCTAGCTCGGTCATGCGTCTCTGCTGCTCGTCGATCTCTAGTAGTGCCTCCTCGTAGCAGTCGTCTACTGCCTCAGCCCACCGGGACAGTTGAGTCACTGTAGGGTTGTAGCAGCAAGGGGTGTCCTGAACTGTGCAGACAGAGTTACCCTCCTCCTGGTACGGGTGTTGAGCAAACTCGGTACCCGCCAACTCTGCTCGGTGTACAGAGCTGAGTCGAAGGAACGTCTCCCGAGCAACGTCCTGCATCGCGGTCTCAGATGAGTCGCAACGGTAGCGTGTCCTGAAACGGAAGTCTGGCTCCGAAGCGACGCGTGACTCCACCACTGCGCGAGCCTCCCATCCAACTCCTAACCTCTTCACTCGGTAAATGGGAAACCTCGGGTATCTCAGGCATCTCATCATACGGTGCAGCTGTAAGACATATCCGTCTACACAGGGGACCTCAATCTCCCAAGATGCGAACGAACCTGAATCTGTCATCTGTTTTTCAGAACAAAATCAAAATCAGGTAAAAGCAAAACTCATTTTATAGAGAAGGTAGGCAAGAGTAAGGTGAGAAAGATATTTGGTTTTATAAACATAGTGTTTTTATTTTAAAAATATTTCTAACTAGGAATTGTTCCCTTAGCCAACAACAATGGGGTAGGGCGCCATTTGGTCTTTTCGTACTGTCGTATGGCTCTGATACCAACTTTTGTCGACCCCTGTTTCCACAACAGGAATCATTCGTGTAAACTGTACCGTTTCCTTGGATCTAGTAGTCTGGTACACATGAACTCATAGTTGAAATACCAAGTGCACATACACCAGCGTTTAGTACGAATTATTACAATAATAGGCCCGAAGGCATAATCTTAGAACAAGGGACCAAACGGTTTGAAATACAACCAAAGGCAGAAAATAGATCAGGCAGCGATTAAAGGCGGCGGCAACGCCATTACCACAGGCAACGATCGTAATTAAAACCTACTGAGTGCCATCGTCATCAGCAACCTCCTGGTAGTAAGCATATGGGTCCTCCGAAGCGTCATCTCCGACTTCTGGTTGAGTTGTAAATTGCAAGGGTGAGTACCAACAGTACTCAGTAAGCCACCACAACAACAATGCATATGATAGAGGATATTTCAAGGAATGGCTTCAGGTTCTTTTGCGTAAAGCAAGTTTTGAAAAACCTTTTCACAAGACTAAGACCTAACATAGACTGATCAAATTTTAACACCATAGTTCATTGTTCAATGACGGTTCTGTCCATCATCCATTGTGATCCCAAGGATGGCTTACTGCCATTGGGTCATCATGGTTTTCTGGGGTCTACCCCTTCTCGCCTCCCAAGAAGTGGATCCACCAGTATAAAAATCATCATGCAATATCCCATCCCAATCAATTTAAGAATTTAGAGTCTAGCCAAGTGTAATACACGTCCCGGTGCTCAATCACCGCGAGCACGACTATTCGAATAGATTTGATTTACTCACATTGCAGTGGATGTACACTTTACCCGTACTCCGCGACTGCCCAACGCATGAGCCTCGTCCCAACACATGAGACGTGTCGTGGCAAAGCATTTCAATAACCTCACATTGGCAATACCCACTCCATGAACTTGCATCCTCATGCACTCTAGGCATCACAAGTTTCTAGCAGTGAGAGAAGTTCTGGTACTCCTGGGGAGGGAAGACTTACACATGCATTAAGTTATAATTAAGTTTAGGTTTACACATGGCGGTCCTACCGGTGGCGACCCCACCGTAGGCCCCCGCCTCTCATACACATCAAAGAAAACCACTATGCATGGAGACTACCTCTGCTCGGCTATTTACTCCGCTAGGTCTATACCCATTCGAGAAGTACGGTTGTACGGGGGTCGTTTCATGCTTAGCTTCTTAGCTTGGTCCTTAACTGACCAGGGACGGCACTTGCCTTTGCCGGACACCACCCCAGTGCTCCAGCCACCCTAGTCGAAAACAGTTGTATAGTTTTATTTTACCTTTCGCAAACCATGTCATCGATGTCATTGCAATGTGGCGCTCATGTCTTCACATGGCGCATCTCAACCACCTTCCAAAAGGTAGTTGCCCGAGCATAAAGCTTTTTGATAAATATGAATATGCATGATTCTAACGTAGCAAGGCTAAGCATTGTCAGATATTGACTAAAAACATACAATATTGCGGATGACAAAGATTTGCATGCATAATCAATATCAAGGACATGGCATATAGCAAGGTAGGACATTCAAATATATTCATATAGTATGCAAACTTTATTTTAAATCCAAAATAAATTTGCAACCGGTTCAACATGCTCAAGGTTTAGTGATGACTTGCCTTGCTCGTAGTCCTGCGGATCTTGATCCTCGCTCGGAATCGCAACTTCCTCGGGGTCTAGAATTACGTGCGAAAGAATTGATTCGAATTCAATTAGAATTCAAATAAAATCCAATAAAATCCAATTAAAAAGTGAGTGCGAGCGTCGAATTTTATCGATTCAATTATTTGCAAAATAGCACTATTCCGATTTTAATCCATTTCGTCCTAAAGTACTGGCGTTAGTCGATTAAAGTATTTTACCCATTTTAATTTACGCGATTCCGAATAGATCCGCTCTATAATAATTAGTCCACAATTTCTACCACCCTTCTATCCTTCTCAAAATAAATAAATAATTAAATAAATAAATAACTAACTAAATAAATAAATAAAATAAAATAAAACCCCTCACAATCTATAATTCATTAATTCCCTAACCTCAATCTATTTTCTAGGAATTTCCAAAAATACCCTACGATCAATCCCCCTACTATTATTATTGTTATTATTATATTATATTATTATTTTTATTTTTAATTCCCTTTCTTTTTTCCTTTTTTCTTTTTCCCTTTTCTTTTTCCCTTTTTTTCCTTTTCTTTTTCCCTTTTCTTTTTTTCCCTTTTCTTTTTCCCTTTTCTTTTTCCCTCTCTCTGCCTCTCTCTCCTTCTGCCTCTCTCTCTTCTCTTTTCTCTCTGCCTCCCTCTCTTTTCTCTCTTTGCGCAAGCGGCGGCCGACGAAAGGGGGAGGGGGGAAGGCTTACCGGCAGCGAGGCGTCGGCACCGCGGCGCAAGGCGGCGGCTCGGGGCGCGACGGTGGCGGCTTGGGTGGAGAAAGGGGGGAGAGGGAGTGGGGTTTATAGGGGCGGGGGAGGGTGGCCGGTGGCCGGCGCGGGGGCGGATGGGACGACGCGGGGTGTGGCAGCGCTCGCGAGGCGGCGCGGCGACGCGACTGCGCGCTGCGCGCGGGGCTCAAGGCAGCGATAGCGATGGCGCGCGGCGCAAGGCTCGACGCGGCACGGGCAGCGACAGAGACACGATGGGACAGCGCGCGGCGGCAGCGGCGCGGTGCTCGAGGCGACGGCGACGGCGCAGCAGCGCGCGGGGTGGGGCTCGAGGTGGCACGGCGGCTGCGGCGGGCGGCGATGGGATGGCGCGGTAGCGGCGGGCGGGTGTCCGGCGACGGCGACGCGCGCGGGGCGCGAGGCGACAAGGCGCAGCGTGCGGCATAGGGACGGGCAGCGACGGGACGGCTAGGGAACCAAATCGAACACCTAGGGGGCTATGAACAGTGTATTTTCCTATTTTTGCTTATTTTGATTGATTTCCTATTTAAAACTTGCCCCATAAATTCTAATTTTCGCACAAATGAATTTTACTCAATATTTGTGTTATTCTAAATTAAAGATTCACCCGAGATTTAATATAACCCATATTTATCTATGTACATTTATATATATATATATATATATATATATATATATATATATATATATATATATATATATATATATATATATATATATATATATTTCCTATTTTAAGGCATGAATTATCCTAATCCAAAAATTATAAACCGCTAAGCCATCCGTATAGAAATTTTACTGAATTCAACCTTGCCTAAATTTTGTTTTAACTATATTTTAATTATTCATTTTGTCAATTTCTATTTAGGGTTATACCTAATAAATTTTCTTTATACAATGATTAATTAAACTCCGCAAATAAAGATTCAAATAAAAGAGCAACTAAATTCGACATGATGCAACTTTATTTAAAAGTTTTTTTTTAAATCACGCGTTTTAGGTTTTCATTTTCGCTGGTCGAATTAATTTTCAGGGTGTTACTGTGGGTCGTCGTCTGTTTAGCGTGTAGATGAATATTGCTTTTTGGACGGAGGGGTGTAAGATACCTCATGTGTCTTTGCGATATGTGAACATAAAGATAGGATGGAATGGAGTTGGAATAAATACATAAAGAATTAATGCAATGATTAAACTAGTGCGTAGCAGCCACGTTTCCTGGAGAGGAGAATATTACCGCGACCGAGATCAGGTGGCACGATCAGCTAATAAAGAGGACAGGAATAGGATTCCTCTCAATCTTTGGAAAAGACAAGAAAAGAAAAAGAAGATTATTAAAGAATAAAAAAGCTGGTAGTTCTCACGTGATGAACATATATACGAGCGAACAAAACAACTACTCCTTTCAGTTTTTTATATTTGACACTATTGATTTTTACATCTATTTTTAACTATTCATTTTATTAAAAATATATAATTATTATTTATTTTTCTATAATTTTTTTTATTATTGAAGGAACTTTTAATCATGGCTTGTATTTTTTATATTTATAAAAAAATAAATAAGACGAATGATTAGACATATCTAAAAGTCTACCACATCAAACTTTAAAAAAAACCTTTGGGAATATGATGCATATGCATGCGTGCCCAACGTTAGATCGGTTTGTTTTTATTTACGTACTACTATACATCGTTGAAGAGCGTTTAGCGTTCAGTTTACATGCAGCTTAACGGATGAATCGATGAATGTGCACGCTTTCAAGCTTCTATATGGTTTTGTAAAAAACATATTACATAGAAATTTTTTAAATGCCGTTTTAAACAATCCTTATCAATTTTATAATAAGTTAATTCGTTGCTTTGAACACTCAAATAATTATCACTGAGATACCTAGCACTTTTTATTTACATCGAAGCTTTATGTATGTCAAGTTGATCGACGAAGCAAGCTAGCCTGGATATGCACAATGCACGCACGCGTAGTATATACTGTCCGTCTGGTTCGTATTGTAAGGTGTTTGAATTAATTTTTTTCTAATTTAAATTTCTTTGATTTTGACCAAGTTTTATAGAAGACCGTAAATTATGTGTTGTTTATATATTTATTTGCTATATTACAGATGCTAATTAGTCTTTTTTATATCTAGCTTATAAACTCTATCAAAGTTAAATAACTTTGAATTGGGACAAAAAATAAAGAAACTTACAAGATATTGAACGGAGGAAGCTAGTAGATGCTATCCGTGTCCCGTCATATATATATATATATATAGTTATACAATGCATAGTTGAGCTAGGTAGGTAGGAGTGGCAGACCATGCACTAATAGACGACGGAAAGATCGATGAAAAATCACACCGCCGCTGTCGCTTACTACTGCAACTTATCCCCCATTGGAACAAACAGCATCGCCGTCGCCGGCAACTTCACGTATGCCGACGCGAGCAGCGAGGGCAGCATGGTGTCCGCCTCCGTGCTCATGTTCGTCCTGGCGGGATTCTTCTTCAACCTCAACATCATCGGCGGCCTGTCCAACGTGGGCGCCATCCTCGGTCCGCGAGTCCGCCTCCTCTTCACCTCGTCGCTCTCCCTCCTCCTCCCCGTCATGTCCTACCTCTTCTCCGAGGCCAAGAACACGTCCAGGGAGCTCTCTCGGCCGACCGTGGCCATCGACAGCACCCACAAGACGACGGACCTCCCCTTCATGGCCGGGGTCATCCTCACATGGATGCTGCTCGTCGAGCTCATCCGCAAGAAGGTGGACGAGATCTCCATGCGTGGTTACTCGGGCACCATCCAACGGGCCGGCCGTGTCGCCTGGCTCGGCAGCCTCGTCTTCCTCAACATCCACAGCGCCGGCCGGAGGGCGGTGTTCGGCGTCCTCTGGGTTCTTTGCGCCTCCAAGGTGGTGCAACGGATCGCCTTCACCGAGGTCGGCAAACGCTCCTACGCCTGCGGCAAGAACACCCGGATTATCAACTCCTACATGTCCACCACCAAGACGGCGAAGAGACAAGACGACGACGGGGAGGCGATGCTAAAGCGGTGCCCGTACATCGTAGATGGAGAGGAAGACCTGAATATCCAAGCCACCGCCGACGGCTACAAGATCAGAGACCCCGGCCAATCCCTCGTCACCGTCGGCAAAATCTGGCACGAGCTATCTCGCAGCGACGACTTCACCTTCACCGACGCCGACCATCTCAAGAGGCTGTGCCTCTCCTTCGCGCTCTTCAAGCTGCTACGACGAAGGCTGGAGCACCTGCCGGAGATGAGCAGCGCGGAAACCAGCGAGTGCCGCCACATCATCTTCAAGGGCCTGTACAAGAGCGCCGTGGAGGGACTGGGAGGCGACGCGGTGGCGGCGGCGGCGGTGTTCGAGGTGATCAACAGCGAGATCCACTTCCTCAGTGAGTACTACCACTCCGTCGTCCCCGTCGTCCTCGCTAGCCCCTTCTTCTTCGTCGCCAACTACTTCATCCTCCCCATCGTGGTCTTGTGCGTCTGCGTCATGACTATCATCCTCTGCGGCGGCGGCGACGTGCAGTACGCCTTCCGCAGCATCAAGACGGACAACTTCACCCTCTCATCGGGCATACTCAACACGACCATGTGCATCCTCCTGACTGCCCGTGATTCGCCGAGCGCCTTCTTCGCCACCATCAACTTCGCCGTCACCTTCCTCCTCCTGGTCATCTACGTCTATGAGGAGGTGTGGGAGTTCTTCGTCTTCCTGCTCTCCAACTGGTTCGCAGTGTCACTCCTCTGCAGCCACGTGGGCAAGCCCCATTGGCGCAGCAACTACATCCTCGGTGCTTTCGTCCGCTGCGTCCTCTCCGTTCGCCGGTGGACGGGCTTCCACTGCGAGAACAGCTTCAAGCAGTTCTCGGCGCTCAACCTTCGTTGGCCGCCGCTCACCCTCTCCATGCCCACCGCGCTCATGACCTTGCTCGTCCCGACCAAGCCCGTGCCCAGCCAGGTTAAGAACTCCATCCTCAAGTACCTCGTCGTGCATTGTGGTTATGACGCCGCCGCCGCCTCGCCGCCCCGATCACTTCTTAGAAACGGCAGGTCTGCGCTGGAGGCGGCTGGGCGCACCGACGAACTCAAGTGGGCGTGCGAGGGCGACAGCGTCGCGGAGGTCATCCTCACATGGCACATCGCCACCGGCCTCCTGGAGCAGATATGCCTTCCGCCACCTGACATGACGGAGAGCATGAGCGTCAGTGACAGTTTCACTGTGGCGACGACGCTGTCCAGGTATAGCTTTTTTTCTTCTTTTTACATGATAGAGAATTTATTATTGTCTTCGCTTCAAAGAAGCTACAGCCAATTACTTTACTACTCCTACCTTTGTCCAGGTACTGCTCCTACCTAGTGGCCTTCCATCCGGAGCTCCTCCCCGACTACAAGGTGAAGGCGGAGAACGTGTACGACGCCATGAAGGCGGAGCTCAAGGACAGGCTCGGCTGCCGGCAGTACTACTTCTCGCGGCGCCGTGCGCGGGCCGACGCCATCATCAACCCGCCGCTGGACAAGCTCAAGGAGAAGCTGGGAGTCGTGCACAAAGGCGCAATGTTGGCCCTGTCGCTCAAAAGCCCTACCGCCACAGCTACCGCCGGTGGTCCGGCCGTGACCGCCACTGTCACTGCTGCAGCTGCGACTGAGGGAGATACCTATCTGACGACGTTGTGGAAGCTCCTGGCGGAGGTGTGGACGGAGCTGGTCATCTACGTGGCTCCGTCCAACGAGGAGGAGCGTGTGTTAGCGCATGAGGATGTGCTTGGCCAAGGAGGCGAGTTCATCACCGTGCTCTGGGCTTTGACGACTCACACCGGCATTACACGCCAAAAATCATCCATGTCGGATGACATCTCCATCTGCTAGCGAGCTACCGATATACAATGTAGTGTGTTTTACATTTGCTTGATGGCTTTTAATTACGTGCTTATGTGTGTGCTGCAGCCTAATTTATTTCTTTTTTGTTCTTTATTATTCCCTCGCTTTATTAATTGATTTGCTGTAACGATCGATGTATCTACTACTGCCATTGTGTGTGTATTATTTTATATTAATTCCATGCATTCTGATTTGAATATTGTAAGTATGCAACCGGCATGCGTGTGCTCAGTGGATAGCGCGCAGTCTGCTGGTCTCACTCAAAGTGACGCCCTGCCACTATTACAAAATACGGTCATCAGTGCTGGATGGAAAGCCACATACCAGTTTTCCAACCGCACTAAACTTATTAGGGCACTAACGAGGGAGGAGGCTCATCACACTAGTTCCTCTCATCTGTGACGGGCTGTAACATAACTGAATTTTGCGGGCGTCACAAAGAATACATCTCAAACGAGCCTAAAAAGAGGCCGATTGAGATATGGTCGGAGAGACATGTTAAATGTGCATAGAACTGAAGCCCGTCACGGATGACACATATCTATGACGGGCCTAAACTAGGATCCGATTGAGATAACCTTAAATATCTCAATCGGGCCGTAGTTGGAGCCCGTCACAGATGAATCATCTGTGACGGGCTCCAACTTAAGATCCGATTGAGATAACCTTAAATATCTCATCGAGCTATAATTGCAGCCCGTCACAGATGACAATCAACCCCATCTTGATGCCCGTTTGAGATATCTACAAAGCCCATCACAGATGGCACTTCTCTGTGACGGGCATTTTTTTAGGCCCGATAAAGATACCTTATATGCCCGATAGTTACTGCACACTATAAATAGCCGCAACCGCTAGAGTATCTGTATCCCACTATTCACAAATCTGGTGGAAGGTTGGAGGGGGCGAAATTTTATTTTTTTCCCAAAGAAAACAGCAAATTCATAAAGGTAAGTAACAAATAATAATCATTAATTTAGAAAATTCATCAATTCTTATGAATTTAGCGGTATTTATCTTATAAGATTTTTCTCTGATTCTTTTTTCATTTCTGTAGAGATGGATCGAAGTTGGATGTATGTGAAATCTGTGAAACGTCATAGTCAAGAGTATAGAAATGGGGTATTAAATTTTATTAACGTCGCGGAGGAGGATAGGAAAAGAAAAAACAGCGATTACATGTGTTGTCCATGTGCAGATTGCAAGAATGAGAATATGTTTGATAGCCGAATGAACGTACACGCTCATATGATACAACGAGGATTCATGGAGGGCTACACATGTTGGGTTAAGCATGGCGAGCAGGAATCAGGAAGTGGTGTAGCTGCAGACAGTATTGGTGCGCAAAATCAGGAAGATGAAGATGAGCATGACATGTTTGTACCTTCTCCACTAGGCGGTGAAATGGTTGATGTTGATCATGATCTGCTGCAAGACATGTTACGTGACGTTGAGGATCCAGCTTACAACGAGAGAGATTCCGTAAAGTTCAGCAGGTTGGTCAGTGACTCGCAGACGCCTCTGTACGCCGGATGCAAAGCAAAGCAGACCAAATTATCAGCTACCTTGGACCTAATGAAGCTGAAGGCAAGTAGTGGATGGACAGACAAGAGTTTCACAGAGCTTTTGGGAATTTTGAAGGCCATGCTGCCTGATGGGAACACATTGCCCGAGACGACATATGAAGCAAAGCAGGTTTTGTGTCCCCTGGGGTTAGAGGTCCGTAGAATTCACGCTTGTCCAAACGACTGCATATTGTACCACAAGCAATATGCGGAGTTAGATGCTTGTCCTGTATGCAAGGCCTCTCGA
Organism: Oryza officinalis; assembly: GCA_008326285.1. Taxonomy (NCBI): domain Eukaryota; kingdom Viridiplantae; phylum Streptophyta; class Magnoliopsida; order Poales; family Poaceae; genus Oryza; species Oryza officinalis. The sequence goes on along the minus strand of BDMV01000006.1, from coordinate 1,329,788 downwards.
TACAAGCGTAAGAAAAGTCCTGACGAAGGAAAAAAATCAAAGCGGGGTGGTCCCGCGAAGGTTGTGTGGTATCTACCTATCATTGATCGTTTCAAAAGAATATTTGCAAACCCCAAGGAGGCAAATTTAGTACGTTGGCATGCCACGGAGAGAAGGAACGACGGTATGCTAAGACACCCAGCGGATTCGATTCAATGGAGGAATATCGATCGAAAACACAAAGACTTTGCTGCCGACCCCAGAAACATAGAGGCTATGTCTGTGTACAGATGGCATGAATCCTTTTGGAGACATGAGTAGTACTCACAGCACCTGGCCAGTTCTTATTTCAAACTTTAACCTACCGCCATGGTTGTGCTTTAAAAGAAAATATATTATGCTGTGCTTGCTAATCCAAGGACCGAAACAACCGGGCAATGATATCGATGTGTTCTTGGAGCCTGATGCTCTGGAAAGAAGGTGTGGAAACTTGGGATGCATATGGTCAGGAGAATTTCAAGCTACGAGTTCTACTGTTTTGCACCATTAATGACTATCCCACCCTCGGTAATCTTTCTGTAACGCCCGTTTTGTCGCGGCGTTAGCGGGAAAACCTATTTGCCAAAAACCCTAATTGCGAAAATTGTTCTTCGTTTGTGCTTCGTGTGTGTGCCAGGGTCTCGTTTCCCCCCCTCGGCTCCCTGTACGAATCCTGGAGAAAAGAACCACCCCAAAAATTCAAATCCAATTTCCAATCCCTTCCAAACCCAATCCCTCCGCAAAAAGTCTAGTTCGCGTCCCTCGGTTTCCCTTGGGCCGCGCCGGCCCAGTCCGCGCCGGCCTAGTCCGTGCCGGCCGCTCCCGGGCACGTGCGGCGCACGTGCCGCGGTAGAGCCCGGCCACGCACGCGCCTTCTCCTTCCTCTACCTCACGCGCGTGCGCTGCCCCTCCCGTGCTCTCTCTCTCTCTTCCGCAGCACTGCCGCGCCATGGGGCCTCGCGCCCGCGCCGCTCCAAGCCGCTAGCGGCCAAGCCCGGGGCGCGGAGCTCCCTCCTCCGCCCATGCCGCCCCGGAGTGGCAAGTCCGCTCCCCACCTTTCCCTATCCCTTTTTCCTCTCTTTCTCTTCTCGGCCCGGCGATGGTTGCCGCCGCTCGGGCGCCGCGCCGGCGACCGCGAGCCCGCGTGCGTGACCGCACCACGAGCCTTCTCCTCGACGCCAAGTGCCGAGCCGCTTTAAAATCGCTCCTCCCTCCCACTCGGCCATTCTCCCCTCTCCGCCGCCGAGCCCACCGAAAATTCGCCGCCCGTTTCCGCCGCGACCGCCGGAGCTCGAGGACGCGAGACGCGGACTCCGGCTGCCACTCCCTCCCCTTCCTTGGCCCGAGGCCGAGACGATCACGTCTCGCGTCGTCGGCCTCCCTTCACGGCGAACCGCCTCCCCGCGGTAACCTCTCTCTCCCTCTCTATTGTTCCCCCTCCCCTAGTTGCTAGCTAGCTTGCCGCCGCTCCTCCTGTGCGCGTAGACGCGGTAGAACCGCCTTAGCTCCGCTGCGGCCGCCCGGAGCCGAGCTCCCCTTTGCCGCCGCCCAGAGCCGAGCCCCCTTCGTCGCCGTCCGGAGCCGAGCCCCCGCGTCGCTGACGGCCCTCCCCCTACCGATTTCCCTCGCGGGCGCCCCTCCTGGAGTGCCCGCGAGCCTCCCGGAGCACCGCCACGGGCGCCGCCCATCTCCCTCGTTCCCTCGCCGTGCGGCCATGGCCACCGCCCCATAGTGCCGCCGCCGGGCGACGTCGCATCTTCTCCCCTCGATCCGCACCGGTGAACCGACTCCCCATCTCCTTCTCCCGCCGTCGGAGCTTGCCGCCCCTCCAAACCGCCGCCGTACGCCGGAACTCCCCTGTGTGTCGCCAGCCGTCCGATGCGGTCCCCCGCCTCTCCCCCTCTCGGTCCGACGTGGTGTCCGCGTAGGCGCCACGTCCGCCTGCCCCGGCCCCACGGGAGACCGGTCAAAGCCTCCCGGTTCACCGGCCCAGCCTTGCATGCATCTCGCCGCTTGGGCCGCGCCTCGCCAGCCGGGCCGTCCGGCCTTTCCCCCGCGTCGCGTCGTCCGTGGGCCATGCCCCGCTCGGCCTTGGGCCGCCTTCTCGCGCGCCGGCCCGTTTCACTTGGCCGCGCCCGCACCCTCCTTCTGGGCCATGCCTCTCCACCGGCTCAATTGCCCCCGCACGCGCGCCTCACTCGGTCGCGGGCCGACTCCAGTCGTGCGCCGGCCCACGTGGCTCGGTAGCGCCCGTTCTTGCTTTGGGCCGTAGTTAAACTCCCAAAATAAAGTCCAATTCATGCCCTCCTCCTTAACTTTTTCAAGGGATTTATTAATTCTTTTCCCTTAGTCAGAAAATCATTTAACCTTAAGAAATTCATATCTTTTCAACCGTTCGTCCGATTAACCCCGTTCCAATTCCAAAATTTCTCAAAAATCGAGATCTATCCAATGACACGCTTAGTGATCTTTAATAGGGCTTCTTTTTATCATTTTGTTGAGTTGTCTCGTTTCACGTGTAGTCTCGGAGCCCGAAGACCCACAGTGCGCGGATTTCGAGGAAGAAGCTCAAGATCTCGGGCAAGGCAAGTCACCTTTGACCAATTGAACCTATAATTTAAATTAAGTATTTTGATTATGCAAGCTATGCATTAATTAGGTTACACTTGGCACTTGGCCTCGGTTTGCAATACAACCGGCAGGCCCTACCCATTTGCTGCATTCACCTTCCTTGATATTTGAATACCCCAACACCCTTGTCACCCCTCAGGTGAAGCCGCGGTATCCGTACTTCACGTACGAATATCAAGACTACCCTCAAACTTTAAAATTGATCACCTGGGTAAAACTTGAGTTTACAAAATGCTTGGAAAACCCGACACTTGGGTCGGTGCCTCGAAAATAAAGTGAGTTTGTAAAACTCGCGGTACGGAAGACGTACTGGAGGTACGGTCTGTCCGTTCTCGCTCTAAGGACCGATTCCTTGGGAATTACATCCGAGCATATGTCAAGTACGACCACATGGGTGATATGGGACACCCCTGGCTGAGTAATTAGCTAGGCCAGGGAAATCTTGATGCCAAGGGACAAGTGGATTCGCCGGGGTGGTGTCGGGGAGGACCCCTGGGCTTCCTGGCACAGTATGGTCTGGGACCTAACCTGGTGTTGGTCCGTGGGACCCCTCCCATTGGCATAAGATGACCCTGAGTCGGCTTTCGAAACGCCTTGTCGTGAAAGCCTCAAGGTCGCCAGACGTGACCGAGAGTTGCGGGCTGGGTGATTCGGGGTTAGTAACGTCGTGTGGGTAAAGTGTACCCCTCTGCAGAGGTTAACAACTGTTCGAACAGCCGTGCCCACGGTCATGGGCGGATGTGAGGTGATTCCTTAGCGTAATTTTAATTGGGATCCTTGTGAACTGCTGTTGGTGTAAGATTTTCCTACCTGTGTTTAAGTTGGGCTGTTGGAGCAGCCGGTGTCGGTGAACGATTGGCAGGGAGCCTCTCGTTCCGACGTGTTTGATTTGTAGCTGTTGGTGCAGCCGATGTTGGTGAGCGATTGGCAGGGAGCCTCTCGCGTGTGGCTGTTGGAGCAGCCGGGTCGGTGAACGATTGGCAGGGAGCCTCTCGTGCCGACGGAAATCAATCGATACATTTTCACTGCTCCGGCCGGATGAGACGCACTTTCTCGCCCGTGCCGTTGAGAAGCACTCACTTAGATGTTTCTGAAAGTCTTAAACTAAAATCAAATGTGAAAAACAACTGGCTTTCCCTTGAAGCTGGCATTAAACACTTAATTTCCCCTGACTTGCTGAGTACTCCCGTACTCACCCTTGCTCTATATAATTAAACCCCCCCCCAGCTCTCGAAGACGAAGAGGTGGACCCTGCTGATGAAGAGTTCTTCCAAGAGCAGGCAGACTTCGAGCAGTAGTAGGGTTTCGGCCTTTCCCCAAGGCTTTGCTTGTGGCTTAGGGCTAGTCTCCGCTTTCCGCTTCCGCCTTTTTGTAATGCTGTTGTGAACTCGGGTTTTGTCCGCAGTTCCAACCTTAGTTGTAATCCTACTCTTAATAAAGAGACCGCTGTTGTTGTGGTAATCTATCTTCCTGTTGTACCAGCGCTATTTCCTGGGACTGGTACAGGCATACAGGTTAATTTGGACCGCCTTACACTGGCCTCCACTCGGGGCTAGTTTGGGGCGTGACACTTTCTGGCCAAACCGTGAAAGGAAAGAAGGCATGCTCCGACTGCATGGAACATACACGCAGTCGGTGGTTGAAGAAATCACGAAAGATGGTTTATATGGGTCATAGGAGGTGGCTCCCGCTACGTCACGCATTTCGAAGGAAGAAGAATATTTTCAACGGTAAGAGAGAACTTCAGCCTGCTCCCAAGGATTTGTCCGGAGATGAGGTCCACAATTTGGTCAAGGACATAACCAACAAGTTTGGGAAGAAAAGAAAACGTAGTCAGACAAAGGACAAGGGCATGTGGAAGAAAAAGTTCATATTTTGGCGATTACCTTACTGGAAAGATCTTGAGGTCCGTCATTGCATTGATCTCATGCATGTAGAAAAGAATGTGTGTGAGAGTTTGGTTGGCCTACTGCTGAATATTCCTGGCAAAACAAAGGACGGGTTGAACGCGCGCCTTGATTTCAGTGAAATGAACATTCGTAGTGAACTCCAGCCCATAACAGATGCAGAGACAGGTAGAGTGTACCTCCCTCCAGCTTGCCACACACTGTCGAAGGATGAGAAGATTGCAATGTTATCATGCTTGAAAGATATTAAAGTTCCATCGGGCTATTCAGCGAGGATTAGTAAGTACGTCAAATCGGAAGACCTAAAACTGGCTGGAATGAAGTCGCATGATTGCCACGTGCTAATCACACAAATCTTGCCAGTTGCTATCAGAGGCATTCTTCCACCGAAAGTCCGTCATACAATCCAACGTCTGTGCGCCTTTTTCAATGCCATCGGACAGAAAGTTATAGATCCCGAAGATCTAGATGGGTTGCAGACCGATATTGTCAATACCCTCTGCCACATGGAGATGTTTTTTCCACTGTCTTTCTTTGATATCATGGTTCATCTCCCTGTTCATCTTGTGAAGCAAACAAAACTATGTGGCCCGGCTTTTCTAAGAGAAATGTACCCGTTCGAGAGGTACATGGGAGTTCTGAAGGCATACGTTCGGAACAGAGCAAAACCGGAGGGGAGCATCATTGAAGGCTACACGACCGAGGAGGTCATTGAGTTCTGCATGCATTACATGTCCAAGGCCGAGCCTATCGGAGTTCCAGCGTCTCGTCACGAAGGAAGGTTGTCAGGTGCTGGCACAATTGGGAGGAAAAGAATTAGGCCCGATCAAGCTTCCTACGGGCAGGCTCATTTTGCTGTGCTCCAACATATGGCAGAAGTTAGCCCATACTTTGAGGAGCACTTAGCCAAAATCCAGCAGGAGAACACGGGTCGATCTGAGACGTGGATTAACAGAGAACATAACTCTCGGTTCAACGCATGGTTCAAGAATCGTGTCACCATGTCAATGGAAATCCCAAATGAGACTGTACACTTGTTGGGAATGGGACCGTGTTGGACCATAGACACATGGCAAGGATACGATATTAATGGATACACATTTTACACCGTCCAGCAAGATGACAAAAGCACAGTGCAAAACAGCGGAGTCCGTATAGATGCCTTCCAGGATCAAGTGGGGTCGAACACATACTATGGCCGCATTGAGCAGATCTGGGAGCTGAACTACATGAAGTTCAAGGTTCCTTTGTTTCGATGCCGTTGGGTCAATATACGCACTGGTGTTAAAGTCGATAAGGAAGGCTTCACTTTAGTAGATCTATCCAAGGTTGGATACGCCGACGAACCATTCGTAATTGCGAAATAGGTCGAGCAGATTTTCTACATAAAGGACCCCGCAAACAAGAAGATGCACATCGTGAGGGATGGCAAGTGCCGAATTGTTGGTGTTGACAACATTGTCGACGAAGAAGAATACAACCAGAATCTTCATGTACGACCTCAAATCGACCTTGACGATGATCCACAAGAGCCTGTGGCATATACTCGATCAGATCATACGGAAGGCATAACCTTGTGACCCATCCCGTTGTATACATGAAGTATTTTGTATTAGTAAAAAAAGCTTAGGTAAATTGGTGCAACTTGTAATAATTTTTATTGCGAATTTAGTGAATTATTGTACTTCACTTAATTATTTGGGATAATAAGTTAATTATTGTGAGTAATGAAAAATTAGTGAATTTTCATTGTGAAGTATTTTTTTGCAGTAATTTATTTAAAGTTCAGGTCAATGATGAACAGGAGTCAAATCTCATCCGTGACGGGCTCTAGTGTAGGCCCGATAGAGATGACGTCATCTCTATCGGGCCTACACTAGCGCCCGTCACGAATGATAGCATCCGTGACGGGCCATAATTTAATGCTCGATAGAGATGACGTCATCTCTATCGGGCTTTAAATTATGGCCCGTCACGAATGATGTCATCCGTGACGGGCGCTAGTGTAGGCCCGATAGAGATGACGTCATCTCTATTGGGCCTACACTAGAGCCCGTCACGGATGAGTCATCCGTGTCGGGCTTTTGTTTACGCCCGATTGAGATGTCACAGAATACTGCATCTTGATCTAGATCTGGATCGAAAATTTTTCTAAGTCACAGAACCCTAGCAGAGGCCGCCACGCACTGAGAGCACGAAAATTTTTCTAAGTCAGAGAACCCTAGCAGAGGCCTCCTCGTCCGCAAGCGCCGCCGCCGGCCTCCTCGTCCGCAAGCGCCACCGCCGGTCTCCTCGTCCGCCACCACCGCCGCCGGCCTCCTCGTCCGCAAGCGCCGCCGCCGACCTCCTCGTCCGCAAGCGCCGCCACCGGCCTCCTCGTCCGCCACCGCCGCCGCCGGCCTCCTCCGCAAGCGCCGCCGCCGGTTAGCTCATTTAGTGATTTTAGTGATTTTGAATTAATTTAATGAAAATACTTTACTTTTAGGTTATTTTAGTGATTTTAGGGGAAATGTAGGTTATTTTAGTTAAGTTTAGTGATTTTAGTGAAATGTAGGTTATTTTATCCGTATTTAGTGAAATTCGTATTTATATATGATGGCACTTAGTTATTTTAGTGATTTTGAATTAATTTAATGAAAATACTTTACTTTTAGGCTCTATTTTTAGGGTGACTTAGGTTATTTTAGTGATTTTAGGGGAAATGTAGGTTATTTTAGTTAAGTTTAGTGATTTTAGTGAAATGTAGGTTATTTTATCCGTATTTAGTGAAATTCGTATTTAGATATGATGGTACTTAGTTATTTTAGTGATTTTGAATTAATTTAATGAAAATACTTTACTTTTAGGCTCTATTTTTAGGTTATTTTATCCGTATTTAGTGAAATTTGTATTTAGATATGATGGCACTTAGTTATTTTAGTGATTTTAGGGTGAGTTAGGTTATACTTTACTTTTATTTAAGTTATCAAATCATCATAGAATCCGGGGTGCCTAGGGTCTGAAGCTCGAGGTCGAGCCAGGAATCAAGTAAAGTAGAGTAGTTCAGTGCCAAGGATCTATAATATCAAAGTTAGTACGTACAAACAAATTTGTTTATAAAATTAATTAACTTTGTTATTTTATAAGTTATTTAGACGATGTCTCAACAAGGTGAACCAATGTCGACGACAACTAGTGGGTCCTCAAGGGCACGGAGTCGTAGGACAGGGAACAAAATCCCTAAGGAACGGTACACCATAGCAGAAGTGAACCAGGTTGGACTGCCGACGCGTCCTCGGACTGTCCTGGCCAAGTTTAGGTCGACGTGCAGTGTCCTAGCGAGGGAAAACTTCACAATCCTTGTTGATGACATCAAGCATGTGCCCGAAGTGGAGAAGAACGCAGCTTGGCTCAAATTCAAGGAACGCTTCGAGTATCCTGCAGCCGACAAGGACCGTCTCAAGCGGGTTACTTTCAAGACTATGGGCAATGCTTGGAAGAACTTCAAGAGCAGGCTGGTCATGGAGTTTGTTTTAAATCCGACGACCCCTGATCCAACAGAGCAATGGCCCTTCATCACGGCTGAAGCTTGGGAGCAATTCTACGAGAAGAAGTCGACCCCAGAATCCCGGGCCAGAAACGAAGCTTTTCGAGCACTGCAGGGTAGGAACGTGCACCCGCACCGGCTAGGCACCAAGCTAGAGGAATGGCAAGAGGAGGATGAAGCAGCAGCAGCACCGAACACACCGTCGGTGTTTGCCGATATCCCACACCCACGTGCAAGGAATTGGGCCTGGGCGAGGTACCAGAAGAATGAAGATGGGACAGTTTCGCTTCCAAATCCCCAAGATCAACAAGTGTACGATAATATAGTAAGTGCCTAATCTCAATATTTGTTCGCACTGTTTCAGCCTGAACTTTTCATTGAATCCGATCTCAATTGAACTGCAAAAGGAGTTGGTTGCCTCCCAAGAAGCCTCGCAAGAGGTCAGCTCTCAAAGACGCGAGGACGACATCCTCAGTAAAGCATTGGGCAACAAGGAACACCGTGGACGGACAAGGGGACTTGGCGCAAACATACCATGGAAAGTTGGATTTCCAGACTACGCGTGGCAGTACAAGAAGCGGACAGTCACGAAGGCGGAGAAAGATGCCCGCCTTGCCGCCCAGATCCGGGAGCAGGTCAGAGCCGAATTGAGCTCTGAATTCGACGAAAAGCTTGAATCGATGAGGGCCCGTATCAGGCAAGAGATTCGAGAAGAGCAACATCTCCCGGTGGTTGCCGTTGCTGCTACGCAACAAGATTTAGCTAGTCCCACGCAGAGGCGCAGCAGTTGTGCATCAACTGAGGTGGGGGAAGATCCGCCATCGGTCCCTGCCGCCGTCGACCAAATAACGGTACGATAATATAGTACGCATAGAGTTCTTAACGAAACCATATGGTAAGTACTATTCTAACAATATTTATGAATCTATCGCAGGAACCAACTAGCTGCACCTTGACAATAAGGGTGGTGCCGACCTTCTCGGTTCCTGCAGCTGAGGGCCTTGCTTTCAAGCCGACCCCAGAGACAAGAGTGCATGGGGCGCAACTTAGGGCTGATTATGCGAAAGTGCAAGTTGACTCGGTGAAGCCCGAATTCGATCATTTCCCCCTCCCTCTGCCACCGAACGACGAGGTCCTAACCCTTGGAAATGCACGTGGAACATTCATCCAATGGCCCAAGGACCTCATTGATATAAGGGTGATCCCGAGGCCAAGCACTGCACCAAGCTGTCATCTGATAGTACAAACTGCCTCTGCTCCTTCAGCCCCTGTAGCTCCCGGTCGTCATGAAATTGATGATGTCCAGTTACAGTACGACACGGACTTTGGGGGTGAGCCTATGGAGGCCGACAGCATGGCGATCACTAAACCCCCACCCATGAAGAAGAGCAGGAAGGCGCATTCTTCCCCCCAGAGAAGAGCTATCGAAAAACCTGCTACAGGGGTGCAAGGAAAAGGAAAGCTGCACCTCTCACGTCTTGCTCCAACAAAGTTAGATCTGAGCAAGGGGCCCGTCACATATAGGAAGCCCGTACCTCCATCGTCCTTCCAACTAGGCATGCCATTGGTTGGAGACGACGTGCTAGCAACGATGGGCACCGCTTGCAAGGAGCTACACATGTACTACATGGAGAAATCTAACGTGAGGAGGAAGAATAGAGAAAATGATATAATAGGCGAACACGCCAGAGCGCCATTCCTTGGGCCATCAAATTTTATCGTGATAGATTTCAAGGATCTGTTCGACCTCTACAGGCTCCGCTCGGTGGACACAACCCTCCTCAAGTGCTACTCCTTGTAAGTACTCTTGCTCACAAAAATTATTCATCTCAATCCGTGTAACATGCTTATAAGAGCGTTTGGCTTGCGTGTAGGTATAGTTGGAAGTGGTGTCTCAAGAATGCACCGGAAGTTGCCTTCCTTGATCCTCAGGTAGTCAATGTCATAAATCTTCAAGGGGACCGTAGTGGAATGGTAAACTACTTGTTTGACACCTTCTGTGCCCGACAAGACAAGGAGTACATCATGTGCGCCTACAATCAATAGTAAGTGTGTTCCCTAAATACATTGCATTACACGTCTAGCTTTAGTATTAACTTTAACTAATTTAATGCCGCAGTGGACATTGGATCCTACTAGTAATAACACCTAAGTGGAGTACATGCCACTACTTAAACTCCAAAATTGACAAGCAACTGTACGATTGGACCCCGATTCAACTCGCAATAGATGAAGCGTGGGGCCAATATGTGCAAAAAGGAGGCCTTCGAAAGACAAGGCAGGACACTCTTATCCACAAGAAGGACTTCCCAGTCAAACAACAAATAGGCGACCAGTGCGGATTCCATGTCTGCCACAACATGCGCCTTCTGTGCAAAGAAAAGGTGAAGACTTTGGCTGAATTGGAGGTTTGTGGTCTCATTCCTGACATGTTGTAACTAAATTGAAGTATATATATATATATACATATATATATATATACATATATATATATATATACATATATATATATGTATGTATGTATGTATGTATGTATATGTATGTAAAGATCATTCGACTAATTTCGAATTATGTACATGTAGGACAAATTTTCAAAGGATCCGGGTAGCAGCTTTGAGGATATTCGTGAGGAGATTGCCGACTTCGTCCTCCGCGAAATTATTCACCCTAAAGGAATGTTTAGGGTTCAAGTGTAAGTGATGAACATTTTTTAACGTCCTGTTTGAATTGTCAAACACATGTTATTATGTAATATTGATGTTTATTATATTTGTTATCTCTATGCATGTGACCAGTATGCATGTGTGAATATGGATGTTATTTCTGTAAAATATATGTGAATGGCACATGTGAATGGGGATGCTCGGATGTGTGAATATATGTGAATATATGTGAATGCTGGGATGGGGATGCTAGGATGGGGATACTGGGATGTATTTCTGTTATTTTGCAGCGGGCATGGCTAGCACAGGCCTGAGGCTAGCCAAAAAACAGTATTTATTTTTTTTGTGGTCATACTCATCGGTAACGGGCTATAAGTTAAAGCCCGATTGATTTATAGTCAACCGTGATGGGCTGTAACTTAAGGCCCGATTGAGAATACAGTAATCTGTGACGGGCTATAGTTGGGGCCCGATTGAGAACAATAGTCATCTGTGACAGGCTTCTATTTAGGCCCGTTCGAGAGAGACAGTCATCCGTGACGGGCGCTAGTTGTAGCCCGATTGAGATAGTCATCTATGACAGGCTATAGTTTGACTGGTCGTCTCGGTCAAAGCTATCGGTGACGGGCATTAGTTGAGGCCCGATTAAGATAGCTTCATCCGTGACGGACTTATGCCCGTTTGAGATGATTCCTCACATCACTGACCTTTGCGCTGTGTCGGGCGCCATACCCGACATAGATGTGGGTTTCAGCCCGATACAGATAAGGGGTACCGTTGTAGTGTCAGTGTCGGTTATTTGCTCGGCAGTAATGTGTGCCCCTGAGCCAAAAAAAAAAAGGCAAAAGAGAGAGGCCGTCTTGATGCATTGAGCAAAATTTGGCACAGCTGTTTGATCGAGCGCGAGTCAATGGGAGTAATTGACGCTGTCAATTGAGTTTGATTCGGTTGGAAAGTGTATCCGTTTGTTAGATAAGTTCTGAGTTTGTTTTTAGAATTAGCTATCGTATTTAGAAAAATTTGTAAGTTTTCCTTTTCTTTTTAGGAGATAATTCCTTAGCCGATTGAGTCGTGTCCGGGTCGGATTAAGTTAAATCAAGGGTATAAATATAAGTGCCTTTAAGCTTTGTGAAAAACAACAACTGTTCAATATACAATTTTGACACGTCATCATCTTTCAATTTCGATGAGTTCTTAGTTTTTAAGCAGGACTGCATCGTTTGATCTCTAACTAGAAAGTAAGTTCCATCAATTTTGCTTGTATCGGCGTGGCTAGAACTTTCTCGGTTAGGTCTGATATTCTAATCAAGTTGATACAAGCGTTGCCTATCAGATATATTGGCTCTATCTTTGATTGCATTGCTGACTTAGATAGATTTGATATATCCATCACTTTGTATAAGATCTATCGGCTCATTTAGATCTATTTAGCTGTCAGCAATCCTGTACTATCCCGGTTAGGTCCGATCTATTAGGTTATGATTTGCTAAACAAATTTATTCGATCACGTTTGATAGATTTTATTCAATGTTTCATCGGAGTTCTAACCGATGAGCTATCATATTATAATCTCTAAAGCGCTACATCGACTTATGCTCAGATCTGTATAATCACTAGTTAAATTAATCTATTAGCCTCAATCTTATACTGTTTCTGTTCAGTCCAATCTATCAAGATTGTTTCTAACAAGGAAAAGTTTATGGTAGATTATATTTTATTCAGTTCTAGCCGATAATAGCATAATTGTCTGCTTTTATTTTGATTATTTAATTTTTAATCAGTTATATAGCCGTTGATCATAACCCTGTCAGCATTGGCTGGACAACACGATTTCATATCAGCCCATTAGCCGATTGGCCCTTTAAACTAATTTAATTGTTTTTCTATCTTGTTCGTTACAGGATTAAACTAATTAACACGTCCTGAGTCTGATTTTTAATACCTGTATAAAGTTAAACAAATCTTTCAGGCTTTCGTAGGCTTTCGTATGTTGGCAAATTTTGTAGCAACAGCTGCCAAATGCATGCACTACATGTTTTAATTAGCTATGCAATCTTGCCGCAAATCACGTACAACTGATTTAATTGGCGGTGTATGTCGTAATAATTTCCTTCCACATATAATATCGTGTAAATATAGCTACTACTTGAGTTAGTAGTTACATGATTTGGCAGCGAATAGCTTGTGCATTGGCATTGCGCCGGCGCCGGCGCAGCAGCGCCAAGACGACGGGGACGCCATGCTAAAGGGGTGCAGGTACATCATGACGGGAGAGGAAGATCTGCGTGTTGAAGCCACCGCCGACGGCTATGAGTTGAAGGACCCAAAGTCCCTCGTCACCGTCGGTAAAATCTGGGAGGGACAAGGCTACCTTGGAATGACAGCATCCTCACCGGTGCCGGTGGCGACGAGCTCAAGAGGCTGTGCCTCTCCTTCGCGCTCTTCAAGCTGCTGCGACGAAGGCTGGAGCAGCTGCCGGAGATGAGCAGCGCGGAGACCAGCGAGTGCCGCGACATCATTTTCAAGGGCCTCTGCAAGAGCGGGACGGAGGGAGCCGGCGACACGGCGGCGGCGAAGGCAGTGTTCGAGGTGATGAACAGCGAGATCAACTTCCTGAGTGAGTACTACCACTCCGTCGTCCCCGTCGTGCTCGCCTCCCCCTTCTTCTTCGTTGCCAACTACTTCCACCTCCCCGTCGTGGTCCTGTGCGTCTGCCTCATGACCATCATCCTCTGCGGCGGAGGTGACGTGCTGTACGCGCTCCGGAGCATCAAGACGGACAACTTCACCATCTCATCGGGCATAGTCAACACCAGCATGTGCCTTCTCTTGAGTCTTGACCGCCCATCAGTCGCCCACCGCCTTCTTCGCCACCATCAACTTCGCCGTCACCTTCCTCCTCTACATCATCTACATCTACGAGGAGGTGTTGTGTGGGAGTTCTTCGTCTTCTTCGTCTTCCTCCTCTCCATCTGGTTCGCGGTGTCGCTGCTGTGCGGTTACGTGGCCAAGCCCCGGTGGTGCGACAACTCCACCTTCCGTGCTTTCGTCCGGTGCATCTGTGTGTCCGGAGCTGGGTGGGCTTCCATCCGCAAGATAGCTTGAAGCAATTCTCGGTGCTCAACCTCCGTTGGCCGCCGCTCACCCTCGCCATGCCCACCCCTCTCATGACCTCGATGGAGTTAATTCATTTCTGGAACCTACTAGTCTACTCTCTAACTCTCTCTACTATTCATGAAGCAAAAGTCATGGCACTGCACTGCTATTGCTCTGTAAATTTTCTAGAGAAGTGTAGACATGCATAATGTGACCTTGCAGTAGTAGTAGCAACAATAGTTTAGCAATGCGGTAGTACTACTAGCCACTAGTTAGTTCCTGAAGTTTCTTCAATGCCGGTTGTTCAGCCTATAAATAGGCAGCCAGTGTATGTGTATATGGCTCCATCCACACTTGAGTAACGAAAGCAAGCAAAGCTGTCCAAACTTTACTACACTAGCTTTACTCCATCCAGTACTCATCTGTTCATTTGCTTAATAAAAATAAACAGCATCAACAACTGGTATCAAAGCACCCAGGTTTGAGTAGGGCGTAACGGAGTCGCGCGGCGTATCGACATTGTCAATTGAAAGTTCATGTATGGCTTCAAGTTCGGGCGTCACAGTGACACAATCTATGGTTCCTATATTTGCATGAGAAAATTACGATGAAACATTAAGATGTGGACGCTACTGTTATCACAAGAATCATGGGATATTGTTGAGAATGGATACCACGAGTATTCTGCGAAAGTACTCTTACAGCAGAACAGAAAGTCTCTGGCGGAGAATCGGATGACAGACGCCAAGGCCTTATTCTTAATCCAACAAGGAGTTGCGGAAATTCTATTTTCACGTATTATTGGCATCAAGAAATCCAAGAAAGCAAGGGACAAGTTGAAAGAGGGGTTTCAAAGATCTCAGAAGGTACTTGCAATGAAGTTTCAAAGTTTAAGAAGGCAATTTCAGAATTTGCAGATGAAGGAGTCGGAGAAGGTAAAAGACTATTAGAGTTATTGAGATCGTTAATTAGATGCGCCTATATGATGAAGATATAAAAGATCAAAAGGTCGTGGAGAAAATTTTAATCAGTCTTCCTAAAAAATACGAGTACATTGCTGCTGCTATTGAAGAGTCAAAAGACTTGTTGACTCTCACAATTCAGCAACTAATGAGCTTGTTGGAATCTCATGAAGAAAAGAAACTTCAACCTGAAGGGAGTTCTATTGAAAATGCATTTCAATCGAAGTTGAGTTTCATGCCTCAAAACTCAAGGTTTCGTGGAAATTTTCAAAAAAATGGATTTCCAATGCGAGACCGTGGTTATTTTTAGAAAAATGATTTTTCCAGACAGAACATGCAGAAGGAAGACGGTCAAGAGAGAAGAGACAAATGTGCGTCCAATTCAAATTTGTGGTGTGACATTTGCCAAAAATCTAGTCATACTACAGATAAGTGCCAGAAGAAAATGACCTGCAACAAGTGCAAAAGAAAGGGTCATATTGCAAAATATTGTAGAACTCGAGAAATTAATCGGGCTAATTTTTCACAAGAAAAGAAAAAATATGAAGAAATGGTTTTCTCTTGCCATACTGCTCAAGAAGAAAAGGATGATGTTTGGGTTATTGATAGTAGTTATACAAACCACATGGTTGTTGATCCAAATTTATTTCGAGAAATGGATTCATCATATCATGCAAAGATTCATATGGGAAATGGTTCTATAGCCTAAAGTGGAAGCAAAGGTACGATTGTTGTTCAGACTGCGGACAGTCCAAAATTTGTAAAGGATGTCTTGCTAGTACCCGATTTAAAGAAAAATTTGCTTAGTATTGGGCATCTTTTAGAACATGGGTATGCAATTTATTTTGAGGATTTTTCATGCAAAATATTAGACCATAAAAATAATCGTTTGGTTGCCAAAGTAGATATGGAAAAGTACATGAATTTTCTATTAAGAATGAATCATCCTACTCAAATGGCTCTCAGAAGTTATGTTGATATTTCTGATCTATGGCACAAGAGAATGGGTCATCTTAATTATATAGCACTGAAGCTACTCAGGACATACCTTAAAGAAAACAAAAGGTATGGTTCAAGGCCTTCCATTTATCACTCTTAAATCTGACCCATGTGAAGATTGTGTATTTGGAAAACAAATCCGAGCTTCTTTTTCACATAGTGGAGCTTGGAGAACAAGTGCACCATTGGAACTAATGCTCACTGATATAGTTGGTAAAGTGCCAACAATGTAAGAAGGAGGTAATTGATACTTTATCACATTTATTGATGATTACACAAGAATAATATGGGTATATTTTATGAAAGAGAAATCAGAAGCTCTCGAGACATTCAAGAAATTCAAGGCCATGATGGAAAATCAAAGTAATCGAAAAATTAAAGTACTACGGAGCGATCAAGGAGGAGAATATATCTCAAAAGAATTTGAGAAATATTGCGAAAATGCTGGCATCAAAAGACCGTTAACAGCAGGCTATAGTGCTCAATAAAATGGAGTTGTTGAAAGGAAGAATCGGACCATTAATGACATGGCAAATTCTATGCTTCAAGACAAAGGTATGCCTACATTTTTTTGGGCTGAAGCAATTAACACTGCAGTTTATATTTTAAATAGAAGTCCTACAAAGACAGTACCAAACCATACACCTTTTGAAGCTTGGTATGGTAAAAAGCCTATCATTGGTCATATGAGAATATTTGGTTGCATTTGTTATGCTCAAGTGCTAGCACAGAAAAGAGTGAAATTTGACAACAGAAGTGAGCATTGAATATTTGTTGGCTATGCTGATGGTATTAAAGGATATTGGCTTTATAATATGGAGAAAAAGAAGACAATTATCAGTAGAGATGTGATTTTTGATAAAAAAAAATGCTAGTTGAGACTGAAAGACTCTATAAGTCTCTGGTAGACAATTAATCCCAACAACTACCATCACACTAAGCCAATCACATAGTTTTGGAAATCAAGAAGGAGACAATACTCCAAGTCAAGATGCATCAAGTCCAAGGTCAAGCTCAAGTTCCAGTTTAGACTTAACGCTGAGTGGTAATGAGCAAGCATCTACACCTGAATCAGCTCCAAAACGGGTAAGAAGTATGATTGATTTATTAGAATCTACTTCTCAAATAAGAGAGTCAGAACAACATGAACTTTACAATTATTCTGTTATTGAGCCACAAAGTTTTCAAGAAGCAGAAACACATAAAAATTGGGTAAAGGCCATGGAAGATGAAATCCATATAATTGAGAAAAATAATACATGGGAATTGATTGATCGTCCTAAAGATCAAGATGTTATTGGAGCTAAATGGGTTTATAAGACAAAATTAAATCCATATGGCTTGGTTCAAGAATTTAAAGTGAGACTGGTGGCAAAAAGCTTTAAGCAAAAGCCTAGGATTGATTATTATGAGACATATGCTTCTGTTGCCAAGCTAGAGACAATTCGTACAATAATTGCTCTAGCAGCTCAAAAGAGGTGAAAGATTTATCAACTTGATGTTAAATCAGCTTTTCTAAATGGCTACCTTGATGAAGAAATTTATGTTGAACAATCTGAAGGGTTTTCAGTTCAAGGAGAAGAAAACAAGGTATTCAGACTTAAGACGACATTATATGGACTAAAGCAAGCGCCTAGAGCATGGTATAGTCAAATTGACAAATACTTTATTCAGAAAGGATTTGCCAAGAGCATAAGGGTGAGTTCTTCACCCAACTTTCCCAACTCACATCTCTCTTTTTCCGCGCGCACGCTTTTCAAACTGCTAAATGGTGTGTTTTTTGTAAAAAGTTTCTATACGAAAGTTGCTTTAAAAAATCATATTAATCCATTTTTCAAAAAAAAAATAGAAATACTTAATTAATCATGTGCTTAGTCGCTTCGTTTTCCATGCCAAGAGGGTTAGTTCCCAAACACAACAAACGAACACAGCCTAAGTGCGCCTACTCTATATGTCAAGAAAAGAGATATGGGTATTTTATTTGTCCCACTATATCTTGATGACTTGATATATACCAGCAACAGTGAGAAGATGATGCGAGATTTTAAAAAGGACATGATGAATACATATGAGATGAGTGATCTATGCTTGTTGCACTATTTCCTAGGAATGGAAGTGCATCAGAACACTGAAGGTATATTTATGTCACAAAGAAAATATGCAAAAAATATTCTGAAGAAATTTTAGATGGATTACTACAAGTCAGTTACAACCCCCTATTACCAAATGAAAAGCAAAAGGCAACAGATGGAGCTGATAAGGTAGATCTAGCAATTTACAGGAGCTTAGTTGGAAATCTATTATATTTGACCGCAACACGACCAGATATTATGTTTGCGGTAAGTTTATTATCAAGGTATATGTCTAGCGCAAGTCAACTAAATTTTACCGTTGCGAAGAGAGTTTTGCGGTACATCAAAGGGACCGTGGATTATGGTATATGGTATAAGTCAGTAAAAGAATTAAAATTAATTGGCTATACAGACAGTGACTGGGCTGAATGTCTTGATGATATGAAGAGCACATCCGGATATGCTTTCTCACTTGGCTCTAGTATATGCTCCTGGTCTACAAAGAAACAAAATATTATTGTCTTATGTTCGGCAGAAGCTGAGTATGTAGCAGCAGCAAAAGTTGTTTATCAAGTTGTTTGGCTGAGAAGAATTATGAAAGATATTAGTGAGATGCAGATTGAGCCTACACCAATTTATTGGGATAATAAATCTGCGATTGCGATTAGTGAGAATCCGATCAGTCAGTCATAATAGGACTAAACACAGTGCTATCATCCGGGAAACGCTTGATCACCAAGAAATTAAAATGGAATTTTGTCGAACAGAACAACAGTTGACGGACATATTTATCAAGGTTTTATCCAAAGAAAAATTCATCCATGACAAAGAACTGATCAGAGTTTGAAAAAAATAAATTAATGGGGAGTTTGATGGAGTTAATTCATTTCTGGAACCTACTGGTCTACTCTCTAACTCTCTTTACTACTCGTGACGCAAAAGTCATGGCACTGCACTGCTATTGCTCTGTAAATTTTCTAGAGAAGTGTGGACATGCATAATCTGACCTTGTAGTATTAGTAGTAGCAACAATAGTTTAGCAATGGAGTAGTACTACTAGCCAGTAGCCACTAGTTAGTTCCGGAAGTTTCTTCAATGTCGATCGTTCAGCCTATAAATAGGCAGCCAGTGTATGCGCATATGGCTGATGTATCCATCCACACTTGAGTAACGAAAACAAGCAAAGCTGTCCAAATTTTACTACACTAGCTTCACTCCATCCAGTACTCCTCTCTGTTCATTTGCTTAAAAAAAATAAACGGCATCAACAGACCTTGCTCGTCTCCACCAAGCCCGTCCCCGTCCCAGTCGAGACTCCATCCTCAATTCCCTCTCCGTGCACTGCGGTTACGACGTCTCTGTCCCTCCTACTGTCCCCAACAACGCCCTCGCCGCCGCTGCCGCGGCGCCCCGCCCCCGAGTTCTTAGGAACGGCAGGTCTGCTCCGGCGGCGGCGAGGCGCGACGAGCTGATGTGGGCGTGCGAGAGCGGCAGCGTCACGGAGGTGATCCTCATATGGCACATCGCCACCGGTCTCCTGGAGCGGCTCAATCCTCCTCCGGAGAAAGAGGAGAAGAAGACGACGAAAATGGACAGTAGCCTCCTCGAGCGGGTGAGCTGCTGTCCGAAGAAGAAAGAAGAAGGCGACGACGACGACGACGACGAACACGGACAGTAGCTTCCTCGAGTGGATGAGCTGCTGTCCGAAGAAGAAGGCGGCGACAACGACGATGAACACGGACAGTAGTACCATCAGTGACAATTTTACCGTGGCGACAATGCTGTCCAGATACTATGCTTACCTGGTGGCGTTCCAACCGGAGCTCCTCCCCGCGTACCACGAGAAGGCGGAGGACCTGTTCGAGGCCATGAAGACGGAGCTCAAGGACAGGCTCGGCTATTACCAGTACTACTACTCGCGAGGCTGTGAGCGGGCCGACGCCATCATGAGAGACAATCCACCGCCACCGCCGGCCATGAAGAAGATGAAGCAACAATTCAATCAACAACACTTTCGACGTATCATCATCTTTTAGTTTTACTTTTCGATGAGTTCTTGGTTCGAGACGGGCGTATCGACTTCGGTCTTTCCACGAGAGGTATGCCTTGTCATAGCGGCTTGTATCGGCGGATTAGGATGTTGTTTTAGAGGTTTTAATTTATTCTTTGTATCTGTTGGTTATCATATATCTTAGTTAATCTAACTCGATAGTTAATCTAACTCAATGATTCAATTTACTTGTATCGACCTGGTCTTTTTTAAGGTTTTATCGATATCAGCTAAATTGTTTTATCGGTTTGGATTAGCTAAGGTATCCACCACCCTGAAAATCAGTCAAGGGTTTGATTATTTAGATTTTATGTTTTTTTCATACTTAGTGTTGTATCAATTGGGTCTGACCTACTAAGTCGTGTTTAGAATCATGAAAACTAAGCTGCTTTTTGATTGCCAATAAGGGTAGAGTCGGGGTTTCAGCTGATATTATCTGATATAACTGATCACATAGTTTAATCTCTTTAATCTTGCTTGTCATGTTATATGTGTCCCTTATACAGTTGTATCATTCATTTAAATATATTAAGCTTGTATTCAATCTTGATCAGATCATCATGTTTGGACATTGAGACTTGTTTAATATATTTACTTAGATTGATACGTTTGTATAAGGTTGTATCGGAGCAATAGCCGATACGGTATCCTTTCTCAACCTAAATATTGTGTCATCGACTATGATCCAAACACTTATAATCTATAGTTCATCTGATCTAGGTCATGAACAATTCGTATTGTCTTGAATAAGATCAATCTATACCGTTTGCTTGTATCCTAGAAAAGATCGGATTAAGAATTATATGTTTGATTGCATCTACAGCCGATAGAACATGTTTAGGGTTTCTTATTATTTTTCATCTCATACCTTACGGCCAATTCGACCAGATTGTATCGGCTAGGTCTTTACGATACGTCATCGGCCCACCAACCGATCGGCTATCATATTCTAACTTGAGTTTATTGTTCATTCTTGTTGGTTACAGGATCAAACCAATTGGCACGCCCTGAACCTGAAAGCAAGATTTGGATCTGCACTGGAGATAAGCAGAACTTTCAGGCCGTCGTGTTTTCTCATCAACACCTAGTGTAACGCCCGCGTTTTTTTCTAAGACCGCAGTTTAGCGTCGCTCTTTCTTTTCGTTCAAAATCTCCGAAAATTCCAAAGTTAGTTTTAATTTTGTTTTTATTTATTTCCCCGGTCATATCAAATCATTTTCTTTCCGTCCAAATATTCCAAAATATTTTGGACTTCGACCGCCCGGTGTTTATCCGTTCTTTTTCACCCGGAGATTCTTTGCACTTCCATTAAGCCAGGAAAACCACTCAGGCTCATCCAACACTCGTTCAGACACATTTCTCTGTCCCTATTTTCCTAAACCTCCTGCAAAACCGACGGTTAGGCACCGTCCTGCCAGTACACAGTGAAGGTTTGGCACCGCCTCCGTCTTCTCCATTGAAGTTAGGCACCGCTCCGCGCCGCTCGCCGAGCAAGTCCGGCAGCAACACTCGCCAGGGGAGCCTATAGATGGAGAAACACGCATAGGTGCATCAATGGACGTTCTTGTCACCAAGTTCCTCCTCCCGAATTACCCTGGCAGTATAAATACCCGAGAAAACTTACCGTGGAGCTCCTCAGCCGATTCACCACTCCATTTTTACCACTTCGGAGCCGAGTCGCCGAAGTCCCGGAGTCCGTCGCGTCGAGGTGGCCGATCCCCTTCCTCCCTTTCTTCTGTTCTTCTGCCCTACCTCCTCCTCCTTCCTTCCCAGCCAAGCCCCTCCCCTCTGCCAGCACCAAGCCGTCGCCCAGCCGCTGGCCCCACGCTGCCCAACCGCCGGCCCGCGCCGCTCCCGGCCGTGCTGCAGCCGGCGCCAAGCAGCCGGGGCACTGCCGCCTCCCAACCGCCCGGTCAACCCCGCCCTATCCCCTCCCTGCCGCCCAGCCGCCGACCCCGCGCCGCCCATCCGCCGGCCGACGCCGCCCCCGTCGCGCGCAGCCGCCGCCCGGCCGCTGCTCCCCACTGCGCCAGGCTGTCGCGCCTCCTGCTGCTCGGGAGAGACAGAGAAGCAAAGAAACAGAGAAAGGAAAGAAGAAGAGAGAGGAAGAGATAAGAAGGAGAAAGAAGAAAAAAAAAGAAAAAGAAAAAGAAAGAAAAGGAGTGGGACCCACGGGCCCACATTTTTCCCTCCCTCCTTCGACCCTTTGACCTTACAGCTGGGCCCCACTCGAAATATTCCCTGAATATTCCTCTCTATTCATTTAATCCCACCAAAAATCCCCAAAACTTCAAAAATGCATATCTTTCCATCCCGAACTCCGTTTGACTCCGTTCAAATTCCAAAATCTTTCTAAAATTCCCCTCTATTTATTAACGTTGTTTTTTTTGTGTTTTGCTTTGCTTTAGCAGTGGTTTTATGTATTATTTATTTTCTCGTGTTTAGAACCCGAGTCGGACGGAGGATTCGCGCAGGAGTTCGACGCTCCGTCCGTTGTTGCGGAACAAGGCAAGCCCCCCCTTGATCACTTATTGCGCCTATATTTTTAAATTAAATATTTTGTTTGCCAAATTGCATGCTTTAGGTTACACTGTTTTTGGCCACGATTCAAATATGGATCGTCGGACCTTCCCAGTAGTCGCACTTTTACTATATAGGAATTGATGACCCTATTCCTTTGTAACTCCACTACATATTTTGCGTTGGTATTTAAAATGCCAAAGTAGATTACCTATAGGTCACGATTGTTCTGTCGTGCGGGAAAAACTAGGATATTTATATTTTGAAAACCCGGCGAGATGTCGGTATGGTTAAGAAGGAGAAAAGTGTTTTGTAAAAACATGATGATGTGGGAGTCAGTACCTTGGTGGTTTGACTACGTATTATCCATAAGGATTGTTTCCTTTGGGAAATTCATCTGAACATATGACAGTATGACCACACGGGTATAATGGGATGCCCCTGGCCGAGTAAATAGCTAAAACATAGATGTCCAGCATGTTAGCAGTTGAGAAGCACTGGTATGGTGGCGGGTATGGCAATCTCCTGCAGTGGGGATGTGTCGGAGTCCATACGGTGGGGCCTGAGTAGATGAGGGCTTGAAATTTGGCCTGATGCTTGGTGGAGAGATTCCACCCAACTGTGGGACACGGGATATTTATGGGTTGGTTATGGAAAAGCCTTGTAGCAAGCTCTCCTTTGTCGGCCATGTCTGATCCACATGTGTTCGGTAATGCGAGAAGTCCGCGACGTGTGGGTAAAGCATGCAACCTCTGCAGAGTTTAGTCAAACTATTTAAACAGCCGTGCCCACGGTCATGGGCGGATGTGAAGTGTTTCTCATAGCGTAGTGTTTGTTTTATAAATAAATTATTGGAAAGGGGTACCATCACCAAAGTTTGCCTTTGTGGCGGACGGCCAACCTTCGTGGTAAGGAACGAGTCTGTGTGACTCGGGGTGTTGATTGGCACCAAGGTGTGGTTAGGACTGAGATGGCCGAGGTAGAGTGGCTGAGATGGCCGAGCGGTGCTGAGATGGCACGGTGTTTGTATTGAGAATTACTACAGTGACAGGTTGTTGCAAAGCAACCTGTGGAATGGAGTGAGGCGTGAGCCTTACTTCGAAACTAAAAACTGTCACACTAGAGGTTTACAAATAAATCATTTATAAAACCTGGTTTTCCAAATAAAACCGTTCCACCCTTTGTTATTGGCCTTGCATGTCATATTTTTTTTCCGAGCTTGCTGAGTACACTGAGTACTCACCCTTGCTATTACTATTTATAGAGTTAGAAGAAGGCTACCTTGACCCTTCCGCCAAGGCCTACTTTCAAGAGCAGGCCGAGTACGAC
Source organism: Oryza officinalis (assembly GCA_008326285.1). Taxonomy (NCBI): domain Eukaryota; kingdom Viridiplantae; phylum Streptophyta; class Magnoliopsida; order Poales; family Poaceae; genus Oryza; species Oryza officinalis. The sequence continues at coordinate 1,306,015 of BDMV01000006.1, read as the reverse complement.
TTCTCTGGGTTTCAAGCCTAGTTCCCAAGCATAGCCTGTGGATTTATGGTTGTCTTCTTGCTTCATGTCACCCTCCACTGTTGTTATGTTTTCGCTTGCGTTTACCTTGTCCTTTCAGTCTTTCTACCAGTCTGGGGTTTGTCCACGACGGTAGTAGTTGGAGACCTCCTACAATGTTGTAATAAAAGCTTTGTATTTCTGGATTTCACTAATATCCTATGAGTACCAGCTCGTATATCCTGGGACTGGTACTGTAACCACAGATAAGGTTGTGACCTCCAGCCTATGCCGGTTGATTTTCTAGACCAGCATAGTTTGGGGCGCCACACCTAGCCACCATTCCCGGCCATGACAAGTGAGGAAATCAATTCCCCTATCTGACAATGTTGCTTGGAGCCGCAAGCCGCCCAATCCCACGTCAGTCCCGGTGAATTTCGCCGGAGTTCGAGCCATCCCCACCACGACTATGGCCGTCGCGAGCCCCGTCCCTCCGCTACTCCCTATCACCACTAGCCTCCAGGTAGCTCTAGGTGGAGCCCATAGGAGCCCTAGACCCCGCTGCCAGCCTCGGCATCGCCGTCTCGCTGCCGCTTCACCGGCGTGCTCTGGACCCGAAGGCCGCCGCCGCCACCGCACCCAGCCTCCTATGCTCTCCCACGCTGTCACGCCCCAAACTGGCCCCGAGCGGAGACCAATGTAAGGCGATCCAAATTAACCTGTATGCCTGTACCAGTCCCAGGAAATAGCGCTGGTACAACAGGAAGACTGAATATCTCAACCACAGCGGTCTCTTTATTAAGAGTAGGATTACAACCAAGGTTGGAACTGCGGACAGAACCCGAGTTCACAACAGCATTACAAAAAGGCGGAAGCGGAAAGCGGAGACTAGCCCTAAGCCACAAGCAAAGCCTTGGGGGAAGGCCGAAACCCTAATACTGCTCGAAGTCTGCTTGCTCCTGGAAGAACTCTTCATCAACAGGGTTCACCTCTTCGTCTTCGAGAACTGGGGGGGGGGTTTAATTATATAGAGCAAGGGTGAGTACGGGAGTACTCAGCATGTCAGGGGAATTAAGTGTTTAATGCAAGCTTCAAGGGAAAGCCAGTTATGTTTCACAATTGATTTTAGTTTAAGACTTTAGAAACATCTAAGTAAGTGCTTCTCAACGACACGGATGAGAAAGTGCATCTCATCCGGCCGGAGCAGTGAAAATGTATCGATTGATTCTTGTCGACACGAGAGGCTCCCTGCCAATCGTTTACCGACCCGGCTGCACCAACAGCCACAACTCACACACGCCGGTACGAGAGGCTCCCTGCCAATCGTCACCGACTCTGACTGCTTCAACAGCCACAAGTCCACCCATCGGTACGAGAGGCTCCCTGCCAATCGTCACCGACTTTGGCTGCTCCGGCAGCCTTAAACCAAGCACAGAAGGGGAAACCACACACCAACAGCAGTTCACAAGGTGTTCAATAAAACTACGCTAAGGAATCACCTCACATCCGCCCATGACCATGGGCACGGCTGTTCGAACAGTTGTTAACCTCTGCAGAGGGGGTACACTTTACCCACACGACGTTACTAACCCTGAATCACCCAGCCCACGACTCTTGGTCACGTCTGGCGACCTTGAGGCTTTCACGACAAGGCATTTCGAAAGCCGACTCAGGGTCATCTTATGCCAACGGGAGGGGTCCCACGGACCAACACCAGGTTAGGTCCCAGACCATACTGTGCCAGGAAGCCCAGGGGTCCTCCCCGACACCACCCCGGCGAATCCACTTGTCCCTTGGCATCAAGATTTTCCTGGCCTAGCTAATTACTTAGCCAAGGGCGTCCCATATCACCCATGTGGTCGTACTTGACATATGCTTGGATGTAATTCCCAAGGAATCGGTCCTTAGAGCGAGAACGGGCAGACCGTATCTCCAGTACGTCTCCCGTACCGCGAGTTTTAGAAACTCACTTTAGTTTTCAAGACACCGACCCAAGTGTCGGGTTTTCCAAGCATTTTGTAAACTCAAGTTTTACCCAGGTGATCAATTTTAAAGTTTGAGGGGAGTCCCGATATTCGTATGCGAGGTACGGATACCGAGGCATCACCTGAGGGGTGACAAGGGTGTTAGGGTATTCAAATAATCAAGGAAGGTGAATGCAGCAAATGGGTAGGGCCTGCCAGTTGTATTGCAAACCGAGGCCGAGTGCCAAGTGTGACCTAAGTAATGCATAGTTTGCGGAATCAAAATACTTAATTTAAATTATAGGTTCAATTGATCAAAGGTGACTTGCCTTGCTCGAGATCTTGAGCTTCTACCTCGAAATCCGCGCACTGCGGGTCTTCGGGCTCCGAGACTACACGCGAAACGAGACGACTCAACAAAGCGACAAAAGAAGCCTTATTAATGACCACTAAGCGTGCCATTAGGTAGATCTCGATTTTTAAGGAATTTTGGAAGTGGAACGGGGTTAATCGGACGAACGGTTGAAAAGATATGAATTTCCGAAGATTAAAGGATTTTCTGGAATAAGAAAAGGAATTATTAATTCCCTGGAAAAAGAAAAGAAGGAGGGATGCAATTTAGACTTCATTTTGGGCGGCTAAGGGCAGCCCAAAAGATTAAAATGGGCGCGGCCGAAATAATGGGCCAGCGGCCCGAAGGGATCGGCCCATGGCCGATCGGCGCGCGAGAGGGGGATAGGCCGATGGGCCTAGCGGCCGGTCGGGGAAAAAGGCCGAGTGGCCGAGGGGAGAGAGAGGGGGCCGAGTGGCTGCGCGGCCCAAGTGAAACGGGCCGCCGCGCGAGAAGGCGGCCCAAGGCCGAGCGGGGCACAGCCCACGGACGACGTGACGCGGGGGGGGGGGNCCCGGGAGGGGGGGGGAAAGGCCGGACGGCCCGGCTGGCGAGGCGCGGCCCAAGCGGCGAGACGCGCGCGAGGCCGGGCCGGTGGACCGGGAGGCCTTGACCGGTCTCCCGTGGGGCCGGGGCAGGCGGACGTGGCGTCCACGTGGACTCCACGTCGGACCGAGGGGGGAAGGCCGCATCGGACGGCCGGCGACGAGTGCGGGCTCCGGCGGGGCGACGAGCCGGAGCGGGCGGGCGGCGGGCACCGGCGGCGGGAGGAGACGAGGCGGAGTCGGTTCGCCGGCGCGGATTGAAGAGAGAGGGTGCGGCGACGGCCGACGATGGCGCCACGCGACGGTGGGCACGACGGCTCGGGGAGAGGGCGGAGGAGAGGGCGACGGCCACGGCGGCGCCCGGGAGAGGGTTCTACGGCTACCTAGTGGCCTAACCGAAGAAAAACGGAGGGAGGTGGAGGGGAGAGAGGGGCTTACCGCGGTGGGGCGGTGAGCCGGGGAAGAGGGCGACGGCGGGGGCGCGGCGCGGCTCCGGGCCGAGGAAGAGGGCGGCGGAGATGGCGCCCGAAGCTCCTTCGGGAGCCCTCGGCTGCGGCGGCGGGCGACGAGGGCGGCGGCGGCAGCAGCGGGGAGGAGAGCTCGAGAGGGCGGTAATGGCGGCCGGAGGCGTAGGGAAGAAATGCGGCCGAGCTGGGGGGGGTTTTAAGGGCAACTAGGTCGGTTTTTGGGGGCGTATGTTGGTTTGGGGCTCGGAGAGGCGGTCGGCAAGGCTGAGCGGGGACCGGCGCAAACGGACACGGCGGTGCGACCGGGTGACGTCGGCGGCGGTCGGCCGCCGGGGAAAGGAAAAAGGGGAGAGGGGAAAAAGGGGGGTTGCTCCCTTGCCGAAACGGGCAAGGCGCGCGGGGGAGAGAGGGAGAGGGGGAGCGCGCGCGCGGCGCCTTGGCAGCAAGCGCGCAGGCGGCGAGGCCGAGGGGACCAGCGGCGGTCTGCGGCGACGGAACGGCGCCGGCGGGAAGGGGAGAGAAACGGGGAGAGAGACAACGGGGAGCGGGAGAGAGAGAGAAGAGAGCGGAGCGCTCTCTCTCTCTCGGCTCGGCACGTGCGGCGCGCGTGCCCACCGCGCGCGGGCCGAGCGGCCTGGCGCGGCCCAGCGGGGGAGGGTGAGGCCGAAGGGGCTGGGCCGGCGGCGGCCCGGGAAGGAGAGGAGAAGGAGGGAGCAGGCCGAGAGGGGTTGGGCCAGCGGCAACCCGAGGGGGGGGGAGAGGGGGACAAAAGGCCGAAGGGGAAAATTGGCCTGGGAAAAAGGGAGGTAAACCAAACTTTTCCTGAGAGTTTGAAAGGAGGAGTTTGAGGGCTCGGATTTGAAATCCGATTTCGCGGTTTTCTCCGGGGTTGAACTGAGAGGGGAGACACGAGACCTTGGCACACAACAAGACTCAACTGAAGAGCAAACTTTCGCAATTAGGGTTTTTAGCAGATTAGTTTTCCCACTAACGCCGCGACAAAACGGGCGTTACAAACCAACCCCCCTAACAAGAATCTCGTCCCCGAGATTCAGCACCTTAGGGAGCAGCTCCGGGAACTGGGCACGGAGAAGATCTTCGCGTTCCCAAGTTGCTTCATCCTCCGAGTGGTTGCTCCACTGCACCTTGTAGAACTTAACGGTCTTTCTTCGTGTCTGACGTTCAGCCTCTTCAAGAACTCTGATGGGTCGTTCTTTATAGGTCAGGTTTTTCTCCAGTTGTATGCTTCCCAAGGGAACTTGTTCCTCTGGAACACGAAGACATTTCTTTAGCTGGGACACGTGGAACACATTGTGCACATCTGTCAGTCCTTCTGGTAGCTCAAGCTGGTAGGCAACTTCGTCGCGTCTGGCGGTGATGAGGTAGGGGCCGATATAGCGAGGGGCTAACTTGCCGGACATCCCAAACCTCTTTAGTCCGCGAAGTGGAGACACTCGCAGGTACATGTGATCTCCCACTGCAAACTCGAGATCACGTCTCCGATTATCTGCATAGCTTTTCTGTCGGGTCTGAGCTGTCTTCAGGCGGTCTCGAATCAACTTGACTTGCTTTTCAGCTTCCTTTAGAACGTCAGGTCCAAACACTTGTGCTTCGCCTACCTCGTTCCAACACAACGGAGTGCGACACTTTTGTCCGAACAGGGCTTCATTTGGGGACATCTGGATACTAGATTGGTAACTGTTGTTGTAGGAGAACTCAGCGTAGGGGAGACAACGATCCCATGTGCCTTCGAAGTCCAGGGCACATGCCCGAAGCATGTCCTCCAGGATCTGGTTAACTCGTTTTGTCTGCCCATCTGTCTGCGGGTGGTAGGCAGTGCTGAAATTTAAGTTGGTACCCATTGCCTCGTGCAACTGTTGCCATAATCTTGAGGTAAACTGAGTGCCTCGATCCGACACAATCTTCTTTGGGCAACCGTATCGGCAAACCACGTGGGTCATGTACAGGTCTGCCAGCTTTTTCCCATCGTAGGTGGTTTTCACTGGTACAAAGTGAGCTGCCTTGGTTAGGCAGTCCATGATTACCCAGATGGAGTCATACCCGCTAGGGGTCCTTGGTAAACCGGTAATGAAATCCATACCGATCTCTTCCCATTTCCACTCGGGAATTCGGAGGGGTTGTAACAACCCGGCGGGTTTCTGATGTTCGGCCTTTACTCTTTGACAGATATCACATAAGGCTACATACTCTGCAACATCTCGCTTCATTCCAGCCCACCAGAAGTATTCCTTGATATCTTGGTACATCTTAGTACTCCCTGGATGGATGGAGTAAGCTGACTCATGAGCTTCTCTCAGAATGAGGTCCTTTAATTCCTTTTTGGCTGGCACGCAGATGCGGGATCCGAACCAAACAGTATCCAGGTCGTCGATGGTGAAACCTTTGAGTCTTTTCTTACGGATCTTATCCTTTATTTCTTTCACACCCTCGTCTTCTCGTTGCGCTTCTCGAATTTGAGTTTCTAGGGTAGGTTGCACTGTAAGACTGGCAAGGTTTCCGGTGGGAACCATGGTCAATTTCAACTTCTCGATTTCTCGACACAGGTCATCCTCGGTCGGCCGAACTAGGGCGGTAGCACAGTAGGTCTTGCGACTTAACGCGTTGGCGACCACATTTGCTTTTCCAGGGTGGTAGTGTATACCGAGATTATAATCCTTGATTAATTCCAACCATCTTCTTTGTCTCATGTTCAATTCACTCTGGGTAAAGATGTACTTGAGGCTCTTGTGATCGGTGTAAATCTCACATCTGTTTCCAATCAGGTAGTGACGCCAAATTTTCAGGGCATGAACCACAGCTGCCAATTCCAGGTCGTCCGTAGGGTAGTTGACCTCATGGGGCCTAAGTTGTCTGGAAGCATAGGCCACCACCTTTCGGTCTTGCATTAAGACACAACCCAGACCTTGTCTCGAGGCATCACAGAATACCTCGAAATCCTTTCGGATGTCAGGCAGGGTGAGGACGGGAGTAGTCGTCAATCTTTTCTTGAGTTCTTGAAAACTGCGTTCACATGCTTCCGACCATTCAAACTTCTTTTCCTTCTTTAGGAGTTCCGTCATTGGTCGGGCCAGTTTGGAAAATCCTTTGATGAACCTCCGGTAGTAACCTGCTAAACCGAGGAAACTACGGATCTCAGACACCGTCTTGGGTGCGTTCCAGGCGAGGACGGTCTCAACCTTACTGGGGTCTACTTCAACACCTTTGGTGGAGATGACATGGCCCAGGAAGGCTACTTTATCCAACCAAAACTCACACTTCGAGTACTTGGCAAAGAGTTGGTGTTCACGCAACCTTTCCATTACCTTCCGTAGATGATTTGCATGATCTTGTTCATTCCTGGAGTAAATCAGAATGTCGTCGATGAAGACCACAACGAACTTATCCAAGTAGTCCATGAAAACTTTATTCATCAGGTTCATGAAGAAAGCCGGAGCGTTGGTGAGTCCGAAGGACATCACGGTGAACACATACAGGCCATACCGCGTTGAGAAAGCGGTCTTGGGGATATCTTCTGATCTGATTTTGAGCTGGTGATACCCAGATCGTAGGTCGATCTTGGAGAATACTCTGGCTCCTTTCAATTGGTCGAACAAATCGTCAATCCGTGGAAGAGGATACTTATTCTTGATGGTTACTTCATTCAAGGCTCTATAGTCTATCACCATTCTCTCAGAGCCATCTTTCTTCTTTACTAAGAGCACAGGGGCTCCCCAAGGGGACGAGCTGGGTCGCACGTAACCCTTGTTCTGAAGTTCCTCGATCTGTTTCTTAATTTCTGCCAGTTCGTTGGCTGCCATTCTGTAGGGTCTCTTGGCAATGGGAGCGGTGCCTGGGGCAAGCTCTATGGAGAACTCAATTTCTCGATCCGGTGGCATCCCGGGTAGTTCTTCTGGGAACACATCGAGGTACTCGTTGACTATGGGTACCATCTCCAAGGGAGTGGCGTGCAAACTGTTCAGGGTTGACCGATTTCCGGGAAAGAGAGGAGTGAAACGCACTTGTTTTCCTCCGGGTCCTTGCAGAGTGATGGTCCTATCGGCACAATCAATTTGTCCTTTGTGCTTAGCCAACCAATCCATCCCTAGGATGACATCCAGGCCTTGGGAGTCTAGGACTAAGGGTTTGGCTGCGAAGCTAATGTCACGCCCAAAAATTCACTACCAGAATTTCCAAAGCAAATTGTGTATTAAAATCCCTGTCCAGGACCAGCCAGGGTACACAAATGACAAAGTTGCCATACAGATCCACGTCTTACAAAACAATATAAATCTCTTACAAAACTGCAGCGGAAAAAGGAAACAACTAATCTAATAAACTAAACACTCGCAACGTAGCGACTCCGCTCCATAGGCATTCCTCGACGGTAGCAACAAGCCTACTCTTCTGAAAAGTCTTCCTCTGAAACAACCTCCAACTCTGGTGTGGGGAAAAATAAAGCAAGACTGAGTACTACCCACTGTACTCAACAAGTCATACCGGAAAGGAAAATAATGATGCAAATAATAACAAAGGATAGCTGCAATGGTTATTTTGCATAAAATACGCATTTAAAAACAATAGTTGAAAACAGTAAAACAGTTGAATTAATTAGTCATAATGAAACCATCACTGTCCAACGCTACACCACGTTGCGACAGGCCCAACCATCCACCTGAACTAAACCATTTCCATTAAGTCAAATTATTTAAGAGTTCAACTAATCACGGTGAATCTGGTTGATCGCCCATAACCGCGGGCACGGCTATTCGAATAGTTTTACTCTGATCAGAGGTGTACATCTGTACCCACAAGACACAGTCCTACAACACATTACTGTGCGCCAACATACCACCACGGTACACTGGAAAAGGAGCTGTGACAGGACCCTTCGCATAACCCCCTCTAACCAATCGTACCACCTCGGGTTTCGCCCCCACTCCTCAAAAGGCAGTGGGCAGCCCCCCCTCGAGCCTTGGTGAATCCGGTAGCCGCATAGACCCTCGCCGGTCCCATCCAAACTCCATCACGCTCACCCTAACCAATGTACGTCGGCTAGAAGAAAGCTACACTTCAAGTCCAGCCGTTGCCCACGCTGGCTTGTGGTATGCACGGTTCTTCTTCCAGGGTTTCCCGCGAACCGGTCCTTAATCGTCATGAGCACGACCATCAAAACCATGTGCTCACAACCCACCATTAATCAATATTTTAGTTGAAACATTTACTTAAATCACGCACGATTAACCATCGCGAGCCAACATGAAATAACCATCATTAAGTATTAATGAAGCTTTAAATATCCCAATTGTGAGCTAATGTTTCTAAGCAGGGCTAAGCAAGTTCTATTGTAGCAACTATTCAAATTATTTCCCAAGCTATCAAAGGAATAAGGTAATCGCAATATAAGGCTGAGTACAATAGGTAAACTATCCCTTTGATGACATTATAAAACAATGCAGTATTTAGAGAAAAATAAGACTGTTTCACAATTTAGGTACAACATGATCAAATGAATAAGTATGACTTGCCTTGCTCTTGCGCTGGGTCGACTTCGGCAACGACTTCGAAGTAAACCGGAGAATCGGAATTACCGGAATCTATACGACAAACAAAGCAAACAACAATACATGCTATAAGTCTACTGAAACAAAGAATAACACTATTTTTAATGGATTCTCTGCATTTTTATGAATTTTCTGAGACTTGAACGAACTAAAACGGAGTCCGGATGAATTAGTTATGAATTTTTGAAGTTATCTGTGTTTTTACTAAAACAGAAAAATCCTTAATTAATTATTGCGCAATAAACCCGTAGGGTGACGTCACTGCTGACGTCTGCCGACGTACATTGGTTAGGGTGAGCGTGATGGAGTTTGGATGGGCCCGGCGAGGGTCTATGCGGCTACCGGATTCACCAAGGCTCGAGGGGGGGCTGCCCACTGCCTTTTGAGGAGTGGGGGCGAAACCTGAGGTGGTACGATTGGTTAGAGGGGGTTATGCGAAGGGTCCTGTCACAACTCCTTTTCCAGTGTACCATGGTGGTATGTTGGCGCACAGTAATGTGTTGTAGGACTGTGTCTTGTGGGTACAGATGTACACCTCTGATCAGAGTAAAACTATTCGAATAGCCGTGCCCACGGTTATGGGCGATCAACCAGATTCACCGTGATTAGTTGAACTCTTAAATAATTTGACTTAATGGAAATGGTTTAGTTCAGGTGGATGGTTGGGCCTGTCGCAACGTGGTGTAGCGTTGGACAGTGATGGTTTCATTATGACTAATTAATTCAACTGTTTTACTGTTTTCAACTATTGTTTTTAAATGCGTATTTTATGCAAAATAACCATTGCAGCTATCCTTTGTTATTATTTGCATCATTATTTTCCTTTCCGGTATGACTTGTTGAATACAGTGGGTAGTACTCAGTCTTGCTTTATTTTTCCCCACACCAGAGTTGGAGGTTGTTTCAGAGGAAGACTTTTCAGAAGAGTAGGCTTGTTGCTACCGTCGAGGAATGCCTGTGGAGCGGAGTTGCTACGTTGCGAGTGTTTAGTTTATTAGATTAGTTGTTTCCTTTTTCCGCTGCAGTTTTGTAAGAGATTTATATTGTTTTGTAAGACGTGGATCTGTATGGCAACTTTGTCATTTGTGTACCCTGGCTGGTCCTGGACAGGGATTTTAATACACAATTTGCTTTGGAAATTCTGGTAGTGAATTTCTGGGCGTGACAGCTAACCCCTTCTATCACTAGATCAACCTTGGGGCATAGTTTATCTACCCTTATATCCCTTCCAGGGGAATGTATTACCATAGGTACTTGTAAATTTTGGGTTTTCCAACCATTTCTTTTCACAAAAGCTTGTGATATGAACGAATGAGAAGCTCCTGAATCAAATAGAACGAGTGCGGGTATGGAGTTGACAGAGAACATACCCATCACCACGTCGGGGGCCTCTTGGGCGGTTTCAGCTTGGATGTGGTTCACTCGACCTCGTCCAAAGTTGTTGGAGGCGCGAGAACCTTGTCCACTTGTCTGAGTGACTGGGCGGGATTGTGCAGGTGCTGGAGTCCTGGGGAAGCTAGCATCAGAGCGTCCGGGGTTAGAGTTTCCCTGATTTCGAGGACACTGCCTGGCGTAATGTCCCATTTGTTTGCACGTGAAGCACTGCACATTTGCCATTCCTGTGGGCGAATTGAAGGAGGAGACACTGTTCCTTGCGGTGTTGCCACTAGGGGCATGCTGCTGGGGCGGCGGAGTAAGGCGAGGCATCGGCGGACGGGGAGTAAAGCCAGGTTGGCGACTGACTTGATGGGCAGGTTGGTGGTACTGCATGGGATGCCCAACACGAGGGCGTGGCGCACCTCGGAATGGGGCGCTTGGTGGGTAGACTTGCGCTTCTTGTATTCCTCAGTTGCCTCTTTTCTGGCATCCTCCAGTAACAAGGCCTTATTGACCATGTGCTGGAAGGTGGGGAAGCCATGGGCAAGCAACTGGATTCTCAACCCTACTGCGATTCCCTTCAAGAACTTCCTGATCTTTTTCTTGTCGGAGTCCACTTCTTCGGGAGCATACCGAGCCAATTTGTTGAAGTGACACAGGTACTCATTGACGCTTCCTGTACCTTGTTTCAGACGGTTGAACTCTTCTTTCTTCATGTCGATGGTACTTTCGGGCACATGGGCTGCACGGAAGGCATCGGCGAACTCTGCCCACTCAATGTTGACAGCGTCTGGATGGGCATTACAGTAATTCTCCCACCAGTCGGTTGCAGAGCCTCTCAACTGATGTGCAGCAAAAAGGGTCTTCTCCACTGGGGTGCACTGCACAAGGTTGAGCTTTCTCTCAACATCCTTTAGCCAATCGTCGGCCTCAACGGGCTCGACGGTGTGAGAGAATTCCGGTGGATGGGATCTTAGAAAGTCCGTTAGCTTGGATCTGTGATTGTTATTATGGAAGGACACTGGGTGCGGAGCCTGCGGCTGCAAATTCTGCTGGATACCTGCAATGGCTTGGGCTAAGCCCTGCAAGATCTGAGTCTGAACTGCCATCATGTGCTGGTAATCTGCCTGAAGCTGGAGAGGCGGGGGTAAGTCCTGTGCACGGTTTGCTGCAGGATCTGCCTGAGCTGGAGCATTAACCGGTTCATTCCCTGACTCATTTTCCGATTCTGGTTCTTCCCTGCGGGTTTCATAACCCAACCGAGCTGGAGCACGAGCCACACGACGGGGACGGGCAGCCATCTAATTTCCCAGAAAAGGGCGGGGTAAGAAAATAGAACAACACTTAAAAAGGGAAGAAGTAAAGTAAACGAGCTCAGAAAGCACACACTAGACATAAAGCTTTTCTCAACTCGGAAAGCACCTAAAACAACGGGTGTGGACAAGTCACAGAGCTGCGCCGAGCTTGACTGTACGCTCACCACCTCAGAGATCCAGACTACCAGGCAACACCCACAACAACACACTCACACACTACCTCGCCACGACTCCAAAAGAGTTGGCGGCGGTACAAAAGGTCTGGCACACGAACTCCACCTGCAGCTGACGAACTCTACTGCTCTCCTGCCTGGCTGGCTCCGGTGGTCGGCTCGTCTGAAGAGGACACGTCGATCGGCGCACGCGAAGGGACCGAAGGAACCTGTCGAGGGCCGGCAGCAGGGCGGCCTGCTGGCGGGGTAGGAGCTGGGTGGTCGAAACGGAACACGGTGGAGGAGCCCACAACGCGCTTCCGCGCGGTGCGGATCAGTCGGAGCCCACGGTGGCTGACGACTGGGGTGTGACCTGGGGTGTAGGAGGGGCTGGCACGGTGGGGGTAGGGGGAGTAGACTGGCGAGTACGGCACACGCGGGCTGGGGAAGCGTGGGCCGCTGGGGGTGCGAGCAGAGCCACGTGAACTATAGAAAGACAGGTGGCTGGAGTGGCAAAGGCGGCCAGAGTCCCAGGAGGTAGTGTCCACGAAGGTGACACCCTCCTCAGCAAGGCGGGCCTCCAGTGCGGCGTAGCGGCGAGCCAAGGAGCGGTAAGCCTCAAGGAGAAGGTCGTGCTGAGTGGCCTGAGCGTCAGAAAGCTCCACCATGCGCGTCAGCGCAGGGTGCGACTCGCGGTAAGGGCACGGGTAGCGGCTGTCTGCATGGCCAGGAGGGAGCTGCGGGATCAGCCGGAAGGCCGAACCTACAAGGCGACGACGGTAGTCGTAGGCCAAGCGACGCAGAGCGGTCCAGGAGAGGTCCTGGTACGCGAGCTGGAGCGTGGGGCGAGCCAAGTTGAAGTGGTGAGGGCGAAGGCCAGCGCTGTGTGTACCTCCGCGGGGGTAAAGGTACACGGACAGCTCACAGCGGGGAGGGAAGCGGTCCACGGAGTACCCAGCGTACTCGGGACAAGAGAAGCCAAGGAAGCCAGCGAGGTCTCTCAGCTGGTCGACATGGTGACCCTCACCAACACCGTGGGAACTGTGGGTGGCGTTGACTGCCATCTACAATTTTGAAAAAGAAAGAGAAGTCAGTAACCAGTTTTGTAAACAGAGTAAGAGAAGAAGAAAAGAACCGAACTTTTCGCAAATAGCTTTTTCAGAACTTAGCATCCTTACGGTCATCTAACGTCGGGTTTCGTCCTAGGCCAAAGCTGCGCTCTGATACCATCTTCTGTCACGCCCCAAACTGGCCCCGAGCGGAGACCAATGTAAGGCGATCCAAATTAACCTGTATGCCTGTACCAGTCCCAGGAAATAACGCTGGTACAACAGGAAGACTGAATATCTCAACCACAGCGGTCTCTTTATTAAGAGTAGGATTACAACCAAGGTTGGAACTACGGACAGAACCCGAGTTCACAACAGCATTACAAAAAGGCGGAAGCGGACAGCGGAGACTAGCCCTAAGCCACAAGCAAAGCCTTGGGGGAAGGCCGAAACCCTACTACTGCTCGAAGTCTGCTTGCTCCTGGAAGAACTTTTCATCAGCAGGGTCCACCTCTTCGTCTTCGAGAACTGGGGGGGGTTTAATTATATAGAGCAAGGGTGAGTACGGGAGTACTCAGCAAGTCAGGGGAATTAAGTGTTTAATGCAAGCTTCAAGGGAAAGCCAGTTATGTTTCACAATTGATTTTAGTTTAAGACTTTAGAAACATCTAAGTAAGTGCTTCTCAACGACACAGATGAGAAAGTGCGTCTCATCCGGCCGGAGCAGTGAAAATGTATCGATTGATTCTTGTCGGCACGAGAGGCTCCCTTCCAATCGTTTACCGACCCGGCTGCACCAACAGCCACAACTCACACACGCCGGTACGAGAGGCTCCCTGCCAATCGTCACCGACTCCGACTGCTTCAACAGCCACAAGTCCACCATCGATATGAGAGGCTCCCTGCCAATCGTCACCGACTCTGACTGCTTCAACAGCCACAAGTCCACCATCGATACGAGAGGCTCCCTGCCAATCGTCACCGACTCTGGCTGCTCCAGCAGCCTTAAACCAAGCACAGAAGGGGAAACCTCACACCAACAACAGTTCACAAGGTGTTCAATAAAACTACGCTAAGGAATCACCTCACATCCGCCCATGACCGTGGGCACGGCTGTTCGAACAGTTGTTAACCTCTGCAGAGGGTGTACACTTTACCCACAGGACGTTACTAACCCTGAATCACCCAGCCCGCGACTCTCGGTCACGTCTGGCGACCTTGAGGCTTTCACGACAAGGCATTTCGAAAGCCGACTCAGGGTCATCTTATGCCAACGGGAGGGGTCCCACGGACCAACACCAGGTTAGGTCCCAGACCATACTGTGCCAGGAAGCCCAGGGGTCCTCCCCGACACCACCCCGGCGAATCCACTTGTCCCTTGGCATCAAGATTTCCCTGGCCTAGCTAATTACTCAGCCAGGGGTGTCCCATATCACCCATGTGGTCGTACTTGAGATATGCTTCGATGTAATTCCCAATCGGTCCTTAGAGCGAGAACGGGCAGACCGTACCTCCAGTACGTCTCCCATACCGCGAGTTTTAGAAACTCACTTTAGTTTTTAAGACACCGACCCAAGTGTCGGGTTTTCCAAGCATTTTATAACTCAAGTTTTACCCAGGTGATCAATTTTAAAGTTTGAGGGGAGTCCCAATATTCGTACGCGAGGTACGGATACCGAGGCATCACCTGAGGGGTGACAAGGGTGTTAGGGCGACGAGTGCGGGCTCCGGCGGGGCGACGAGCCGGAGCGGGCGGGCGGCGGGCACCGGCGGCGGGAGGAGACGAGGCGGAGTCGGTTCTCCGGCGCGGATTGAAGACAGAGGGTGCGGCGACGGCCGACGACGGCGCCACGCGACGGCGGGCACGACGGCTCGGGGAGAGGGCGGAGGAGAGGGCGACGGCCACGGCGGCGCCCGGGAGAGGGTTCTACGGCTACCTAGTGGCCTAACCGAAGAAAAACGGTGGGAGGTGGAGGGGAGAGAGGGGCTTACCGCGGTGAGGCGGTGAGCCGGGGAAGAGGGCGACGGCGGGGGCGCGGCGCGGCTCCGGGCCGAGGAAGAGGGCGGCGGAGATGGCGCCCGAAGCTCCTTCGGGAGCCCTCGGCTGTGGCGGCGGGCGACGAGGGCGGCGGCGGCAGCAGCGGGGAGGAGAGCTCGAGAGGGCGGTAATGGCGGCCGGAGGCGTAGGGGAAGAAATGCGGCCGAGCCGGGGGGGTTTTAAGGGCGGCTAGGTCGGTTTTTGGGGGCGTATGTCGGTTTGGGGCTCGGAGAGGCGGTCGGCCAAGGCTGAGCGGGGACCGGCGCAAACGGACACGGCGGTGCGACCGGGTGACGTCGGCGGCGGTCGGCCGCCGGGGATGGGAAAAAGGGGGAGAGGGGAAAAAGGGGGGTTGCTCCCTTGCCGAAACGGGCAAGGCGCGCGGGGGAGAGAGGGAGAGGGGGAGTGCGCGCGCGGCGCCTTGGCGGCAAGCGCGCAGGCGGCGGGGCCGAGGGGACCAGCGGCGGTCTGCGGCGACGGAACGGCGCCGGCGGGAAGGGGAGAGAGAAACGGGGAGCGGGAGAGAGAGAGAAGAGAGCGGAGCGCTCTCTCTCTCTCGGCTCGGCACGTGCGGCGCGCGTGCCCAGCGCGCGCAGGCCGAGCGGCCTGGCGCGGCCCAGCGGGGGAGGGTGAGGCCGAAGGGGCTGGGCCGGCGGCGGCCCGGGAAGGAGAGGAGAAGGAGGGAGCAGGCCGAGAGGGGTTGGGCCAGCGGCGGCTCGAGGGGGGGAGAGGGGGACAAAAGGCCGAAGAGGAAAATTGGCCTGGGTAAAAGGGAGGTAAACCAGACTTTTCCTGAGAGTTTGAAAGTAGGAGTTTGAGGGCTCGGATTTGAAATCCGATTTCGCGGTTTTCTCCGGGGTTGAACTGAGAGGGCAGACACGAGACCTTGGCACACAACAAGACTCAACTGAAGAGCAAACTTTCGCAATTAGGGTTTTTAGCAGATTAGTTTTCCCGCTAACGCCGCGACAAAACGGGTGTTACACACGCCGTCGCAGCAGCTCCGCCGCCGTCTATGGGTGGCTGTGGTCCCAGCTAGCCTCCCGTCACCGCCCGCCCCGGCCTCTGACCTGGCTAGTTGCTGCGTGGACCAGCCCTAGTGTCGGCGCCGGCCTGCGCGCCTGGGAGACAAAGAGAGGAGAGGGAGTAAGGAGAAGAGAGAGGAGAGGCTGACTTGCGGGCCCCACTAGGAAAAAAATCTATTTTAAAAATTAAATGAAAAGATTAAGTTAATGGAGTAACTAGCTTATTAGTATGACAAGTGGGCCCAACCATTAAGAAATGTGATTAAAATCATGTTTAAAAACCTGTGTCATTGACATGTGGGTCCAAGGCCATTTTAATGGTCAATTTGACCAGGTCAAAGGTTGACCCTGGTCCCACCTGTCATTAACTCAACATTTTCCTTCACAAAAATAATTGTTTTGCTAAATAAAAGCTGTTGGCCCCACATGTCTGTGATACAACATATTTTCCAATAAAAAATAATTCTCAAATTTAAATAAATGACAGAGCAGTAAGATTTGATATTTATTTTGATTTATTTCAAATTTGAATCTTTGGAATGCCATAACTTATTTTAAATCGGATTTCGACAAAATTTTCACCAAAATTATTCTAAAATCAAGACTTACCCAATGGCACTAGTTTTGCATTTTTGCCCTTTTTCTAGGATTTTGCCCACCTTTTGCGTTAGAATAGGAAAGCCAGTCTTTAACCCGTCGTTCATCGAGCAGGTTACGTTTGCGAAGAAGGAGAAGCCTTAGCAGTTGAGGAGGAGCCCTTGACTGAGCAAGACAAGTCACTACGCTCCTCTCCTTGAGCATATTGATCCCGTTTTAATAAATGTGTTGGTTACAAATAAAATTATATGCTAATTATAAAATGCATACCTAAAATTGATTATAAGCCATCCTTTGAAATTGGTACCTATATTCTTTGTTGCCTGAGTCTGCTATTATGCATGGTCGACTATCGACACTGCTTAGCTTTGCTTGATTTAGACAATTATACACTCCATGTACAATTATGGATGTGGTTGCGGTAATCACTCGGTGTGAGTGATTGTCGAGAGGTGAGTAGAGACATGAGCGCCACTCGCAAATCAAAACCTTTGCGAAAACAAAAAAAAACCTAATGAAACAAAACGATTTCGACTGGGGTGGCACGAATAGAATATGGGTGGTTTTATGAAACAGCAAGCCGTCGACCCTGGTCAATTAAGGACCAAGTCAAGAAGCTATGCAGGAAACGAACCGAGTACGACTGCATTTCTCGAATGGGTATAACTTGGCGGATTATGTAACCCAAGTGAGGCAGTACCCTTGACATCATCGTGAGGGAAGTGTGATGAATTGATCGAATGACATGTCAAAAACCTAAAATGCACCTAAGTGTGTGTGTATATATGTATATGCATATATGTACATATGTATATATATACATATACATATGTGTATATGCGTATGTATGTATGTATGTGTGTGTGTGTCTATATACATATGAGTTGGATTTTTTTTGCACACGTGTGCACATGCACCCATAATCTACACCCTATATATGGCTTGCATGAATCTTAGGGCAAGTGCATTAAGGTGCTAACAAAATATGTACCATGCAGTTCTTCACTTTATATGATATTTTTTTCAAGTGTAAAATATCTTGTTTATGTAGTTTTTGTATTTCTTGTATGTGCACTGAGGTTGTCAATTTTTTTCAGTCTTGTGTTTTATATGGTTGGCCCTTTTAATTTTATATGTTTGCCCGAGATGTTTTTTCTTAATATGTTTGATGAACTAAAAAAAATAGATATAATAGATGTATTATTTTCTCATTTTTGACTAAATATCATGTTGTGAAAAAAATAGGGGTTAGAGAAATACCATGCACTAAATGTCATATATAGTTATCATTGAAAAATTTTATTGGGTTAAAAAATGCTACAGACATATACGTATTGTGTACTAACCTAACTTTTTCTCCCTATAGTAAGCATTCATTTGGTCAAGGTTAGGTACATTTTACAGCAGGAATCTTGGCACACATCAACGGTGCAGATTGTAGGTACATGTGAACACGGGTGCAGATTTATATATATATATATATATATATATATAAAGAAATTCCCTTAGTAACTTGAAAACGCCAAGACTCCTCTCACTGCCGGCTCGAGGTAGGGTTGGGCGCTGGGGTGCATGAGATCATAGTCCTTGGAGCGGGTGCCGCAATGTGAGGTTGACCGAAAAACTGGGCCGTGACAAGTCTCATGTGTTGGGTGCATCATGGAGTACGGGATTAAAAGCGTACAACCACTGCAGTGTGAGTAAACAAATATATTCGAATAGTCGTGCTCGCGGTTAATTGAGCACCAGGACTTGTACTACTCTTGACTAGCCTCACAAGTTTTAATCTTGATTAGAATATGATTGGAATGAAAGGTGAAACCTTACCTGATGTGCGGGAAGGTTAGATTGGTGAAAATGTGGGAAAACTGGATGTGAGGGTAAACCGGACCAAGCGAGGCTTGGAGAAAAGGACGAACCCTCGTTGTTAATGACAACTTCAACTTAATGCTATTTTCAGTTAAAATTGCTAAGTCATAGGTTTGTGAAATCTAGCTTTATACAAATAAACTAAGATATCCTTGAACCCCTGTGTGCACTAATGTATCCTATAGTAGTGGCTTGCTGAGTACGAGGTCGACCAATACGAGTGCTATGCTGACGAGGAAGAGCCAAAGACGGTGGAGTAGGGACCTAGGTTCACCACTCGTTGCCTGTGGAATAAGTCGGACCGCCGCAGCTTCGCTTTCACTATTTCATCTACATCTTTTGGTGTTTGGTAATATAATCGATCATGTTTGGTCTATTTGGGACCCACTCGAAAAACTCTTGTATTATTAATGTATTGTAAGACCTTTATAATGATGTCAACTATGTGATATGCAACTTTGTCATGTGTGTATCATTTACTGATCTAGAAAATGGTATTGTAAACACATGAGGTTTTCGGTGTACAAGACTAGTGGCCGACAAAGGATGATGAGTCGTGGCCCAGTAGAGGAAGGGAAAGGAAGGGCTCGGCTTCTTGAGGAGAAAGGAGGGGAAAAATGGCCTAGATGAACCATGACACTTCGGTATTTTGGGAGGGATTTCAAAGGGAGAGGAGTTAATTTGAAATTGGGGGAGTTCAAACTTGAGAATTGAATTTAGAAGAGTTTGAGGGAACCAACTAAAGGGTTTAGGGTTTTGATTTGAGTCATTGGAATGGATATCGAATTTGAATATTTGAGGAAATTTGTGCATAGGTTTTTAGGAAAGAAATTTGAATACAGGAATTCGAACTCCACAATTATTTTGAAATAAGAATTTGGAGGACTTGATTTTTGGCATCATGGAAAGGACTTGGATGGAGATCTATGGCACAACTTACGACATAACAATTAAAGTGTGAAATTTTCACTGATAGATTTTCACTAGATTAGTTTTTAACACCTCGCGAGAACAGGGCGTTACAGCCGCTCACCATCACCACCGGCGTCAAGTTCGAGTACAGCCGCCGTCGTCCCGCTGCAGCCTTCCATCACCGACGGTTAATTTGCTTTGCCTCCTTCAAATCTGGCCATGAATTCACCAAATCCAACACATTGGCACCTCCACGGAAACGCGTTGGAGAAGGCCCCACTGCCACCGTCCTTTCACTTTAGCTAGCTGTATATACGACGTTGATGCCATTACACCATTTACCATGCATGATACTAATTCATTAAAGCATCTCATCAAATGTTAGTGGATGAAAGCTAACGCTAGCCTGTTCGGAGTTATGTAACACTACAACGGTAACCCTCATCTGTGTCGGGCTGCAACCGACAGCTGTGTCGGGTATGACGTCCGACACAGCGCAAAGGTCAGTGATGTGAGGAATCATCTCAAACGGGCATAAGTCCGTCACGGATGAAGCTATCTCAATCGGGCTTCAACTAATGCCCGTCACCGATAGCTTTGACCCAGACGACCGGTCAAACTATAGCCCGTCACGGATGACCTATCTCAATCGGGCTACAACTAGTGCCCGTCACGGATGTCTGTCTATCTCAATCGGGCCCCAACTATAGCCCGTCACGGTTGATATAACTCAATCGGGCTTTAACTTATAGCCCGTCACCGATGAGTATGACCACAAAAAAAATAAATATTGTTTTTTTGGCTAGCCTCAGGCCTGTGCTAGCCATGCCCGCTGCAAAATAACAGAAGCAGAAATAATATACATCCCAGCATCCCCATTCACATATGCCATTCACAACATCCCCATTCACATATGCCGTTCACACATATACATCCCAGCATCCCCATTCACATATGCCATTCACATATATTTTACAGAAATAACAAATATAATAAACATAAATATTACATAATAACATGTGTTTGACAATTCAAACAGTACGTTAAAAAATGTTCATCACTTACACCTGAACCCTAAACATTCCTTTAGGGTGAATAATTTCGCGGAGGATGAAGTCGGCAATCTCCTCACGAATGTCCTCAAAGCTGCTACGCGGATCCTCTGAAAATTTGTCCTACATGTACATAATTCGAAATTAGTCGAACGATCTTTACATACATATACATATATATATATATACTTCAATTTAGTTACAACATATCAGGAATGAGACTACAAACCTCCAATTCAGCCAAAGTCTTCACCTTTTCTTTGCACAGAAGGCGCATGTTGTGGCAGACATGGAATCCGCACTGGTCGCCTATTTGTTGTTTGACTGGGAAGTCCTTCTTGTGGATAAGAGTGTCTTGTCCTGTCTTTCGAAGGCCTCCTTTTTGCACATATTGGCCCCACGCTTCATCTATTGCGAGTTGAATCGGGGTCCAATCGTACAGTTGCTTGTCAATTTTGGAGTTTAAGTAGTGGCATGTACTCCACTTAGGCGTTATTACCAATAGGATCCAATGTCCACTGCGGCATTAAATTAGTTAAGGTTAATACTAAAGCTAGACGTGTAATACAATGTATTTAGGGAACACACTTACTATTGATTGTAGGCGCACATGATGTACTCCTTGTCTTGTCGGGCCCAAAAGGTATCAAATAAGTAGTTTACCATTCCACTACGGTCCCCTTGAAGATTTGTGACATTGACTACCTGAGGATCAAGGAAGGCAACTTCCGGTGCATTCTTGAGACACCACTTCCAACTATACCTACACGCAAGCCAAACGCTCTTATAAGCATGTTACACGGATTGAGATGAATAATTTTCGTGAGCAAGAGTACTTACAAGGAGTAGCACTTGAGGAGGGTTGTGTCCACCGAGCGGAGCCTGTAGAGGTCGAACAGATCCTTGAAGTCTATCACGATATAATTTGATGGCCCAAGGAATGGCGCTCTGGCGTGTTCGCCTATTATATCATTTTCTCTATTCTTCCTCCTCACGTTAGATTTCTCCATGTAGTACATATGTAGCTCCTTGCAAGCGGTGCCCATCGTTGCTAGCACGTCGTCTCCAACCAATGGCATGCCTAGTTGGTAGGACGATGGAGGTACGGGCTTCCTATGTGTGACGGGCCCCTTGCTGAGATCTAACTTTGTTGGAGCAAGACGTGAGAGGTGCAGCTTTCCTTTTCCTCGCACCCCTGCAGCAGGTTTTTCGATAACTCTTCTCTGCGGGGAAGAATGCGCCTTCCTACTCTTCTTCATGGGTGGGGGTTTGCTGATCGCCGTGCTGTCGACCTCCATAGGCTCGCCCCCAAAGTCCGTGTCGTACTGCAACTGGACATCGTCAATTTCATGACGACCGGGAGCTGGAGGGGCTGAAGGAGCAGGGGTAGTTTGTACTATTAGACGACCGCTTGGTGCAGTGCTTGGCCTGGGGATCACCCTTATCTCAATGAGGTCCTTGGGCCATTGGATGAAGGTTCCACGAGCATTTCCAAGGGTTAGGACCTCGTCATTCGGTGCCAGAGGGAGGGGGAAATGATCGAATTCGGGCTTCACTGAGTCAACTTGCACTTTCGCATAATCAGCCCTAAGTTGCGCCCCATGCACTCTTGTCTCCGGGGTCGGCTTGAAAGCAAGGCCCTCAGCTGCAGGAACAGAGAAGGTCGGCACCACCCTTACTGTCAGGGTGCAGCTAGTTGGTTCCTGCGATAGATTCAGAAATATTGTTAGAATAGTACTTACCATATGGAATCGTTAAGAACTCCATGCGTACTATATTATCGTACCGTTATTTGGTCGACGGCGGCGGGGACCGATGGCGGATCTTCCCCCGCCTCAGTTGATGCACAACTGCTGCGCCTCTGCGTGGGACTAGCTAAATCTTGTTGCGTAGCAGCAGCGGCAGCCACCGGGAGATGTTGCTCTTCTCGAATCTCTTGCCTGATACGAGCCCTCATCGATTCAAGCTTTTCATCGAATTCAGAGCTCAATTCGGCTCTGACCTGCTCCCGGATCTGGGCGGCAAGGCGGGCATCTTTCTCCGCCTTCGTGACTGTCCGCTTCTTGTACTGCCACGCGTAGTCTGGAAATCCAAATTTCCATGGTACGTTTGCGCCAAGTCCCCTTGTCCGTCCACGGTGTTCCTTGTTGCCCAACGCTTTACTGAGGATGTCGTCCTCGCGTCTTTGAGAGCTGACCTCTTGCGAGGCTTCTTGGGAGGCAACCAACTCCTTCTGCAGTTCAATTGAGATCGGATTCAATGAAAAGTTCAGGCTGAAACAGTGCGAACAAATACTGAGATTAGGCACTTACTATATTATCGTACACTTGTTGATCTTGGGGATTTGGAAGCGAAACTGTCCCATCCTCATTCTTCTGGTACCTCGCCCGGGCCCAATTCCTTGCACGTGGGTGTGGGATATCGGCAAACACCAGCGGTGTGTTCGCTGCTGCTGCCGCTTCATCCTCCTCTTGCCATTCCTCTAGCTTCCCGACATATCCTGCGGTGCCTAGCCGGTGCGGGTGCACGTTCTTGGCCTGCAGTGCTCGAAAAGCTTCGCTTCTGGCCCGGGATTCTGGGGTCGACTTCTTCTCGTAGAATTGCTCCCAAACTTCAGCCGTGATGAAGGGCCATTGCTCTGTTGGATCAGGGGTCGTCGGATTTAAGACAAACTCCGTGACCAGCCTGCTCTTGAAGTTCTTCCAAGCATTGCCCATAGTCTTCATAGCAGCCCGCTTGAGACGGTCCTCGTCGGCTGCAGGATACTCGAAGCGTTCCTTGAATTTGAGCCAAGCTGCGTTCTTCTCCGCTTCGGGCACATGCTTGATGTCATCAACAAGGATTGTGAAGTTTTCCCTCCCTAGGACACCGCACGTCGACCTAAACTTGGCCAGGACAGTCCGAGGACGCGTCGGCAGTCCAACCTGGTTCACCTCTGCTATGGTGTATCGTTCCTTAGGGATTTTGTTCCCTGTCCTACGACTCCGTGCCCTTGAGGACCCACTGGTTGTCGTCGACATTGGTTCACCTTGCTGAGACATCGTCTAAATAACTTAGGAAATAACAAAGTTAATTTCACTACATACGGATAAAATAACCTAAAAATAGTGCCTAAGAGTAAAGTATTTTCATTAAATTAATTCAAAATCACTAAAATAACTAAGTGTCATCATATCTAAATACGAATTTCACTAAATACGGATAAAATAACATACATTTCCCCTAAAATCACTAAAATAATCTAAAAGTAAAGTATTTTCGTTAAATTAATTCAAAATCACTAAAATCA